>CM075977.1:356399711-356487855 GCA_038087875.1 Malacoraja senta
TCCATGCTTATATGAAGATTCATCTTCTGAACAAATGCAACCGCTTTTCTTAAGAATCAGATGAAGAATGGAGCTCAATTGTTGGCTATGATTTATTTAAAATATACCATTGATCATCAGAGTGACAGAAATGTTAGAATCCTTGCCAGTTGATCTGATCATGTGAGGCTTCATGACTGGTTGTCAGATGGTCATCTCACTGGTGAAGGCATGACCTTTCAGCCTCACATTAATTACCCTCAGTGAGGACATTCTTCTTGTGTCAAATAGTGGAAATTAAAGGTTAGCAAGCTTGTGGATTACAATAGCATAAATGTGAGAATGTTTCATTTCATTTCTTTTTAAAACTTTTTTTATGTTAAGACATTGAATTATTTTAAAGATACAGCATTGAAACAGGCATTTTGGCCTATTGAGACCGCGCTGACCATTGATCACCTGTTTACACTAGTTCTATGGTATCCCACTTCCGCATCCACTCCCAACATAACTGGGACAATTTACAGAGGCTAATTAACCTACAAATCTGCACATCTTTGGGACTAAGGAAGCAGGAGCAACTGGAGAAAACCCATGCAGTAACTCCACACAGACAGCACCTCCTAATCCCGAGGTTAGGATCGAACCTGGGTCTCTGGTGCTGTGAGGCAGCAGCTTAAGAACTTTTATATTGCATAATTCAAAAGAGAATCAATGTGCATGTGTGCAAGAGAGTGAATTTACAGGGATACAGAAAAAATAAGGAGAAGGGGAATAGTTGGATTGCTCTTACAGAAGCTGGCATGGTCTTGATGGCATGAATGGCATCCTTCCGTGTCATTATAAATTAAGATAAACAATCCTCACCTTGCAGATACAAATGTATTTTCTGCAAGACACGTCAAAATATGCATGGATGTTGCTTGAAGTCATTGCACATATTCAGGATCTTCCATGTTTAAGCAAATGCTCAAAGGTTGCAGAAGCACATTTAGAGTTTAGAAATACAGCACGGAAACAGGCCCTTTGGCCCACCGGGTCCGCACCGGCCAATGATCCCCGCACATTAACACTATCCTACACCCACTAGGGTCAATTTTTACATTTACCAAGCAAATTAATCTACAAACCTGTACGTCTTTGGAATGTGGGAGGAAACCGAAGATCTCGGAGAAAACCCACGCAGGTCACGGGGTGAACGTACAAACTCTGTGCAGACAGCACCCGCAATCGGGATCGAACCTGGGTCTCCGGCGTTGCATTCGCTGTAAGACAGCAACTCTACCGCTGCACCACTGTGACATTGATGGGATATGTATAGTTAATAACTGATCATATTTTACTCATGGGATTTTGAGTATGTTTTTTTAAAACTATGCAAAGGAATTTCGAGGCCCTTGGCCATCCTGGAATCATCTTACATTTAGATGGAGTGCACCGGGAAGTCAACTAGTTTGGAACTTAGTACCATGGATATACCAAGTTTGTCACATCTTATTCCATGGTGAGGTCATGTGACGACTTATGGCTCAGCTGATCTGTGATGGTCTTATAATGATATAAAAATGCAGGGTGCAAATGGACCCAATTTATCACTAGCAGTCTGGTGGAGACTATGGAAATAGCCATATTATCCTCATCTCTCTGCATTGACTGTAAAATTCAATAGCCATAACACTGACATAATCACCACTGCAGCAAAACATTAAAGAATATTTCCTTCTTAAACCACCAGAAGGTCTTTCCCACACTGTTTTCAATCATATATCGAATATCAGACACTAAATTTAGAGAAAGCATTTTTGGTACAATAACAAGGATTTGCATTCACCCTCTAGATCAGTTAACATAGAAAAATCGTACAATAGACAGTTGGAAAGATTGCAATGATCTTGATTCTGCCAAGACAAATTCCATGAATCGAACTGTCCAAAGGTACTTGTTGTCAACATGGTGTGTTTGCTGGAGGTCCTGAAATGGGGAGTTTAATCCGTGGAGATGAAACTACCCCCACTGGAGTTTAGAAGGATGAATGTAAACTCAATGAACCATGAGGTTATGAGAGGGCTTGCTGGATCGATGTTGTTCATTGCAGCTGGGGACTTGTGAGGTAGGGCCTTTGTGGTAGAAAATTCATCCCTGCTTTGAGATCTTTTTTTTATTATCCAAGGGTGTCATAGGGCAAGGGTATTACGTAGACACAAAGACTGAAAGCAAAAGATAACCCATTAATTGAATGTCACTAACATAACATTTTGCAGCACTGCAATGGGCTGGATCACAAACAATGATGAAGAAGGGTCCCGGAGGGAGATAGAGAACTTAGTAACATGATGTCAGGTACATGCCCCAATCAGCTTTAATGATGCCTAGTTGAAATGGTTGAGAGTTTCAAGTTTCTTGATGTTAATATTACCAATGACCTGTTGTAAACCAACTACATTGATGCAACAACCAAGAAGCCACACGAAAAACCCTTACTTCCTGAGGAAATTGAGGAAATTTAGTATGTTTCTAATTACCCTTACAAACCTATAGAGAAACATCATAAAAAACATACTGTTAGGTTGCATCACAGCTTGGTTTGGGAACAGCTCTGCCAAAGACCACAATGTCCAGAGAATTGTAAAAGTAGCTCAGTACATCACAGACCAGATTCCTCACCATTGACTCCATCAACACAGGTCATTCCTTTTCTTCCCTGCTCCAGTCCAGCAGAAAGTACAGAAGCTTGAAAGCACGCACCACTATACTCAGGAACAGATTCTTCCCCTCTGTTATCCTGATCCTGAAAATCCTTCCGAACTAGGGTACTGTTCAATTCATTTCCACCCCATTGTGGACAATGGGCTTTGTCTGTGGAAATGATGCGTTACAAGGTACCCGGACGTGGCATTGAAGGAGGAGAAGCCAAGGCAAAGAAGTGGAAGCCAAATAACCGAACGGAAACAAAGCCGAAACGCCAGATAACCAAAAGCGTATGAAGCCGAAATGATAACTAACCGAAAGGGTGGGACACCCAAATGCAAACTAACCGAAAGGGCGGGACGCCTAAAAGTCAACTAATCAAAAGGCTGCATCACCTAAAAGCAAACTCACCGAAAGGCCGCTCTGCCGAAATGCCAACTAACCGAAAGGCTGTGTCACCTACAAACCAACTAACCGAATGGCCGAAGTCAAATAACGGACATGACGTTGCCGGGGGGGGGTGGGACTTGTTAGCGATTGGTCCAGACCCCCATGTCCATCACATCACTGGCCGGTGGAGACGGGAGGGTGGGGGTCATTTTCCCACACAAGCCATAGGTGACTGGGCACTCTGAACCCGAGCACCAAGTTGTAAGCGACTGAAGGAGCGCATCCCTCGGGACAGCCCCCACTCTCCCAAGGCCACGGCTGCCCTCCGCCTCGTATCCCCTGTGCGGCCGCACTGTGATGGGCTGTGTGTTGGCAGTGCCGGGTGGAGCAGAAGTGTGGGACAGGCAGGTCCCTCTGCCCACCCAGAGTCACTGACCGTGATGCACTGCCATTGGACCCCAACCCCCCCCCCCCCCCCGACCTACGGACCCCGACCCACACACGGGGTGATTTACCCCGACACCCACACCGGGTGATTCACCCCCACCCTGGCTGCAGGGACTGACGGCTCGGGGCATTGGCAGCCATAGTAAATCACTTTTAAAACATGGGGGGGGGGGGGGGACACAAATTCCCTGGCGGGCCGATGACAAGTGTGCTTCACAACGAACATTTTTATCTCCTCCCATTCCCCCCCCCCCCCCCCCCTTGACAACAAGAAGCACATTTTATTTATTACCGTCTGGTTGCCTGTGTAACGCACACAACAAACTCCCATGCACAAAACACCAGATAATCTGTAAACTGTTTTAACCGAAGATGGACACAAAAAGCTGGAGTAACTCAGCGGAACAGGCTGCATCTCTGGAGAGAAGGAATGGGTGACGTTTTGGATCGAGACCATTCTTCAGACCTGAAGACTTGGTTTGAAGGGTCTCGACCCGAAACGCCGTCCAATCCTTCTCTCCAGAGATGCTGCCTCTCCCACTGAGTCACTCCAGCATTTTGTGTCTATCTTTGGTGTGACAGTTGTCTAATTTCATCAGCTTCATGTATTGCGCGTATGGAAGAGACGCTTTACATGCCGCTTGCATCTATTCATCTAAGTGTAGCTCTTAATGAAATCTCACATCTTTGTGAGGTAGTGATGGAATGGATGTAACCACCGGCTAAAGCAAAGGCATAGTTAGGACAGGGAAATAATCCCACCACTTAATTAACAAGGTTCCCGAATGTAAGAAGTATTTATACATGTAACATTTATGTTTTTAAATCAATATTACTCTTTTTTGATTTTTAATGCCAAGTTAAATCCTCGTCCTGTGGGAAGGGCTTGTGGCAGCTGGTTTCATAGTGCCTTCATTGTTGGTAGGTGCTGTCCTTTCACATGGACCGCTTACAACTTGGTGCTTGGGTTCAGAGTGCCCAGTCTGTAGCGGCAGATTTTTATATCGTTCAAGAGATTACTCCCTCTAGCCACAAATGAAATTATATGGTTAAAGGAGAATGTTGTAATACGCATGTGAGCTCTCCATGAGACCTTCAGAGTTTCTTTACAGATAAATCTTCATAACACAGTCTTTTGATTAATAGTTTCTTTATTGTTGAAGAAAAACAATAAGGTATACATCCAACCTTATACTACGACTTGTACACTTTAATCTTCGTCAAACTCCAGCATATCGATTAAACGTTAGAAAACTCCTCGTGTCTTGGTTAAAGGTCACATGGTCGAAGAGTAAAACTTCCCCGTGTAAGTTCAAAACTAAACTAAAAACTAAGCTTCTGCGCAAGAAACCTAGCACCAAACACGCCCTAGATGTAATAAATCCCAACTACATAATAAAGGGCAGTCTAAAATTTAAAGACACATGCCATAATTAATGACACACAAAATAAGCCAAATGGCCACTACATACCGGCCCGTAATTATTCAGAGTATATAATGAGGCACTTATTAATAAACTTTAAAAAAGTAGCCATGAAGGCTTAACAAATATCAAAAGCAAAAAGTCGGAGAATTGAACCCCCGGTCTACCGCGTGACAGGCGGGGATACTAACCACTATACTAACGAGAAAAATAGCATGCACTCTCTATCCGCAATCAGAATTCTTCATCGACTCTTCCATCTTCACTTTCGTCTCTTAGAAGCAAGCATAACTTGATTATTAATCTTATTAAAACACTGGTTTTAGTTTAAAGTCGTATCGTGCGCACCGAACCCTTAAAATAGTAAGATTAAACGAGAACTTACCTAAGTTTGAAGTTTGATCTTTATTTTATGAGGAGTTACGTAGGTGATTACGTGAAGAACCCCGCCAATGCGCCTGCGCGTCAATCTTCAAAGCAGCGGTGTGAAATCACAAAAAACAACAACCGAAGTAATATAGTTTCATAATAAAATGAGTAATACAAGAACTTCCATCTGACCTTTATGATAGAGGGTAGGGTCGTGGTGGGCACGTAATCACCTACGTAACTCCTCATAAAATAAAGATCAAACTTCAAACTTAGGTAAGTTCTCGTTTAATCTTACTATTTTACTTCGGAGTCACGTGAGTGACTACGTGAAGATTTTAAAGCTTTGTGATTTCATGCCGTGGATCAATCCCGGCTTCTCACTGCATAGATTGACTCGGAACGAGAATAATCAATCATGCATTCATAATAACATTTGTACCACAAATGCAGTAATTCATTTCAATAATGAAATGAATCAGATCCCCTTTAAACCAGAGGAATTTACACAGAACTTAAAATAGTTTCTGCAAACAACCCCGCATTAACAATAGACCGATGGTAAAAATGTTGAAACATCAACTCATTGGACCACCCGGCGGCTGCGAGGATATGGTCGACGGGGCCGTCTTTTGCCCTGGCTGCCGGCGTTTCTGCTGCCCTAGTCGAGTGAGACATAAAAACATAAGTGTTAATACCAGCAGCTGTTAAGACTTCTTTTATCCATCTGGAAATAGTCTGTATTGAAACTCTCTTGTGTGGTTTCTTGTGTGTGATCAACAACCCAGTTTCCGTATTCTCAAATTCTTTGTGACCTCAATGTATTGTAATAAATATGTCTTAATACAGAGACATGGATCATTTGGATATGCTGCCAGCATAATTTTAAATCCGGTCACACCTGACCTAATTTACTTTAGTAGGTCATAGATATAGAATGTAACCTTGTCTTCAGTTACTTCCATACTGTCTATTTGTAATTTTCCAAGTGTTTGCACTCATTGTGCTGTCACTCATGCCATAAGCATGAATATTTTCATACTGAGCTTGACCAAAGGTAAAGACACACTTGATGACCATTCACGAAGTAGTTTCAGTACCACACTTACATCCCAGATTGTCACGTACCTAGGTTTCGGTGGTTTGGAATTAAAGATTCCTTTCATTAGTCTGGAAACAATTGGGTGTGACCCAATTGAGTTTCTTTATGAATCCAGAACCAAATATGAGGACAATGCACTTCTGGCTGAATTAATTGCACTACAACTCAGACCTTCATCATAATAAAGTTTTGACAGAAATTCTAAACATTTGAAATATCTGCAGTACTTTATTGCACATTCTTTTGTACACAGAACTCTTCCCATTTCTTAATATAAGAAAGGTACTATTTTTGAGTGCTCTTCCTCCCGGCTGCCGTAAGCATGTCCACAGTATGCTCAGACAGTCCTCGTCCCAGAAAAGGCATTCTTAAAACCTGCAAATCAACAAATCCAAACGATGATATAATGGATGTTGTTACCCTGTTACAGGGTGCAGCAATAAATTACTCCTTTTTGGGACTTTCATCAACATTTATGTTGTTAATTCTAATATCAACAGATACCATGGCTGTATAGGCCAATCTGGTACTACCAATACCCTTGAAGCAGCATCTTGCCTGATTTTAAGCAAACATTGGCTTATGAGGCAGAAAGGTGGAAATATATATGAAAACATACCACCCCAATGTAGCGAGAAAGCATCAATCGCCACTGCTCCTGGATCTGGTTTCCATGAGACATATCTGGATAGCTGATGATTCAAGTCGATGTCGGTCATTCCAAATCTGATTACGATATCATTGAATACCTCTTGATTCAACATCCATTCTTTATTATCATGGAACTTTCGTGACCAGGTGTCTGCTATCGTGTTCATTCTACCTGGTAGATAGATAGCTGAAATCCAAATGTTCTTTTCAATACACCAAGACCCAAGTTGATTTAACCATTTTGTCACATGACACCGACTTAATTCCACCCATATCATTAATATAGGCAACTACTGTTGTGTTTATTAATTTGAACTTGAATCTTCCTTTTAGTTGTGTTAGAACCATAAGCTTGGAGTCCATAGAAACCTCCTAAAAGCTCCAAATAGGTAATTCCCCATGTCTGCAGTAACACTAACTTTTCGTGATTCCATCTGCCTCCGCAGCTCCATGTTAAGTCAGTTGCACCCCATCCTAGTGCACTGGCATCAGTTTGTAATATCATGGAAGGTTGTTCAATCAGCACTTTGCCTGAACTGCTTGAGACATGTAGAATCCACCACTGCAGCTTAGAAACAGCATTTGTTGTTACTTGCATGGTTCTATCAAAATGACCAGCATTTACTCTCAGTGCCTGTTCTTTAATTCTCTGCAGCTGTTGATAATGTAATTGTCCATACTGGACTGCTGGGAATCTACTAATTTTCCCAGTACTCGAGCCACCTGGCTGATTAGAGGTTTTTGCTCGTTTAACAGATTACTGCAATCTTTAATCAACTCCACCCTTTTTTCACTGGGCAAAGTAATTTGCATTTGGGATAACTCAATTGTGAACCCCAAATAATCAATCGAGGTACATGTTTTTAACCTTGATTTCTTTGGATGAATTTAGAAACCCCCAAACTTTCAAAAGTTTGATTTTATTACTACAACCGATGCTTCTGTTGACTGTTTTGTTCTTCCTATAATCAGGACATCATCCAGGTATGCCATTAGTACATGCCCCTGGCTCTCAGCAACCCCAGAATTGATTTTTATGAATATTCTGGAAGGGAACGTTAACCCTTTAGGCAGAGCTTTGAACTGCCCTAATTGGTTCATCCATGTAAATTTAAAATACTTCATATCTTGCAAATGAACAGACACTGAACAAAAGGATTCAGACTTGTCAAGTCTATAATAATCCTACATCCTCCATCCTTTTTTGATCGAGGGAATATATTTGACCCAAATTGGTGAATTTGGTAGACTGATTCTTTAATAACGCCTTTTATATATAGGGTTTTGAAGCGCAACTTGAACCTCCATTACTTCGCAAAGTGGAGAGTTCTGCTAGGAACATGCTGGACAGGCAAATCATAATTTGGATTGAATTCAATTCAAAATCCTTGTATATTATTCAGAATTACCACATCTGAAGTACTCTTCTTCCAATGTTTATAGAAGAGACGTAATCTGCCTCCAACTTTTGGACTTAATCCAGTTAGTATGTTCCCCTGAGAACCAGGTCCACCTACCTCTTGAGTCATTTGAGTATTCTGAGATCCCTGGATTCTCCCGGAAGCACAACCACTGGTCCTTACTCCCGCTGCAGGCCGCCAGCTACGTCCCTGCGTTGATGAGCGACTTGGTCCTGGTCTAGGATCCGTATGACGTCTGAAAGGATACTTCCTCTTTCCAGACTTTGCAACCATTGATGTATTTATCAATCCTGTTTTCGCTTCATCTTCCAACTCTTTAATACGTCTCCCGAGATCCTCTCCAAAGAGTAAGTTGGGTAATTGTATATTACTTGGTTTGCAGAGTGCTGCGAATTTCGGATTCATAGTAGGCCGTATAGCACTTTCCTCAGATAATTGATCTCGAAGTGGGTGCTGCATAGCAACCCCAGTGCTTGCTGATGCAACTTCGTCATCTTTTGGTTGTTACCTGCTATTCTGGTAAAAGCAGTTATTCCAGAACCCAGCAGCTTTAATATTCTCTGCAACTGATTCAAGATAATTTGGTTCACTGCTGCTGCTTTCAGCAACCCACAGTTACTTCTTGCAGTCTCATCCATTTCCTGCTGTTCCAGCTAATGGTAAACCAAGTAATTTATTAAGGAGGCCAGTTCTTCTCCTAATGGCTCTCCTGACCCTGACGGGGCAGCGAATCCTACTGCCAGGGGTGGAACATCTGGCAGCTGCTGTTCATCGCTTTGTACAGCCTCACCGTCAGAGTCGGGGTCTGAAATCTCATGACCCGTAGCACGCTCCTCATTCCTGAGGGTGCATTCCATCAGCCCTGAGCCAGGTGCTGTTAAGCTGCTCCTGCAGCTTGGATTACAGTACACTCCTTCCTGAGTGAACTTTGCTCCAACAGCCTATGAAAAAAGGCTTTCTATTTGGGCAATACGCTCGAAAGCAGTATCTAGCCCTGTACCAGGAGCTGTTTGAGCTGTTTCCAACAGCTTGGCTTTCAGTACACTCCTCCCTGAGTGAACTTTGCTCCAACAGCCTGTGTAAAAGGCTTTCTATTTAGGCAATACGCTCGAAAGCAGTATCTAGCCCTGTACCAGGAGCTGTTTGAGCTGTTTCCAACAGCTTGGCTTTCAGTACACTCCTCCTTGAGTGAACTTTGCTCCAACAGCCTGTGTAAAAGGCTTTCTCCCTAGAGCCACTTCCATTGCCTGGGACTCCCTCCGTGGGCCGTTGGGATTTAAACTTTGTCTTTTGCCCGACAGGCGCTGACTGTGTTTTCACCAGCCCCAGGTCCACAGTCGCTATGCTCACCGCTGGCGACTGTACCGGGGTTTAGAGGCGGTTGGTCTCTAACCGCGGACTCCCGACTTTCCCGACTTTCTGTCGGCTGTGTCGCTCGCCTCTTCCCCCTGTCCGTTTTTTCCATGGCGTCTGTGAAAAAAATCCCCATAGACCCACAGTAAACGGACCTGGAAAACATGAAAAAAGTTTTTACTTACCTTGTAGTTGAAAAACTACAAACCACTGTAGGAGCTCTGCTCCTCACGTCCGTTTGCGTCAAGGCGTCTGACGTAATAATAATAATAATAATAATAATACGTTTATTTATATAGCACATTTTCCAATTGAATTAAATCAAAAGCCAAAGTGCTTTACAGTTAACTAACCATACAAATAATAAAAAGAGATAGAAAAAAATGACAACACACTATAAGAGATTTTACACAAACACGAACATCCCCCCACAGTAGAATCTACACTCTCCACTGTGAGGGAAGGCACTAAAATGTCCAGTCCTCCTCCTCCTCCTAGTCCACCCGAGGTCGGGGCCAGTCTGAGGCCACTGCAGCCAGCCGCCGCAACCGCAGCCCGATGTTGTCTGCAGCTTGTCCTCAGCAGCAGAAAAGTCCTCAGCAGCTTGAAAATGTCTGAAGCGGCCGCTCCTTCCCCGGAGACTGCGACGCCCGCGGACTTCAGGCCGCGCCGGTTGGAGCTTCGACTCCGCGGTGTTCCTGATCCAGCGTCGCCCGCCCGCGGCGGGATGCCCTCAAACCACAGACCGCGGCTGCCCGATGTTGGTGGTCGGCGGCCACAGCACTCCGGAGCGGCGACCCGGCAAGGCATCGCCCGCTCCCCGTTGGTGTCCCAGCACTATGCCGCCGAAGCTGTGGTCCCCGGCAGGAACGCCGCTCCAGCCCGATGGAAGGCCGCATGGGGAGATCGGAGACGCGATTAGGAGGAAAACCGCATCTCCGACCAGGTAGGACTGGGGTTAAAACAGTTCCCCCCCACATAGAAAGAATAGACTCCAATAAAAAAAATGTTTCAGACAATAAAAAAGTTAGACGACGGACTGCAGGCAGGCTGCCATACAAACGGCGCCCACTCCTGCACATCCGCACTGGCGGGGTTCTTCACGTAGTCACTCACGTGACTCCGAAGTAAAATCAGGCATGATAACCAGTATATATTCCAAAACATAACAGTCCAAAGCTTTGATAGCATGAAACTTCTTCCTCCATGTCCTATCAACTCATGGATGTGTTGTCACAACAATGTTGAAGTGTGAAAATCCTTCGAGAGAATAACAGGATTTTTAGCAAAAAAGTTCACCGTTAAGTTTGATTTAATTTCCGGATCATTAGCAGAGATTTCAAATCCCAGTTCCAGCTTTGGCCATTCTCTGTCTGGCTTACAGAGAGACTCTAGTTCATTGGTCCATCTCTTATCGCTTAAGAAGCGGTTCGCCGTCAGTTCTCTAGAAACTTCATCCGCAGGATTTTCTTTTGTGTTAACATATTTCAATTGTGCAACATTAGTAACTCCCAATGCTCTTTCCATCGGCAAATTGTCTCTGTCCATATCCAACTCTCTGGTTTATTTGGCTCTATCACCTTGTGGAAAACTTTCACAATTGTTGCTTATCCAATTAGAAAGTGTGAATCCTCCCTTATTGCAAAGGGAAGTCAGATGTTCTACTGGTTGAATTGCTTCTGCTCAGTAGACATGGATTTTAAGCAATCACGTAGTTATTATTCATCAAAGAGATTATTACTTCATGAAATTTAGTATTCTCACCAAACTTGCGTTTCCAAGTCTGGGTACGTTGCTCTGCCATACGACGATTATTTGGCAGATTAACACTTTCTTGTTTGAAAGGTAAGTCCAGACAATAGTGTCTGTCAATCTTTACTGAGTAGTTCATAATATCCATGAACTTTAACTCTTCATTCAACATTTCTTCAGATTCCGTATTGGTACTTTCATTGAAGTCATGATTGTATTGCTTCATCACCAGCTTTTCTAATTTATCAGTTCAAAATTTGATTAACAGCAATGGCAGGATAGTTCTTCTGATTCCCGCTTTCGTTGTTCCTGCTCAAGGAGTCATAGATAACTCATCCAAATTGGGTTTTCACAGCATACGGTCCATCACCTTAGCTCCTCACAATCTGTATAGGTTCCAATGCCTTCAAAACATTCGTTCCGATAAGTAGGTCAACACTAGAATTTATTTGAGATATTTTGACATCCTTCAGGTATAGCCATTATTTCAAGTCTTCATGTCTGGGTATATTTTGACGACCAACAGGCATGGTTCCATGTGTAAACACTTCTGATATTGGTATAAAATTATCTTCATCCAAACTGGATATCTCCATATTTGTAATGTAATGACTCATGCTCTCTTTATCTTTATTCATGGTAAGCAATCGAATCTTAGTCTCTTCTCCTGTGATATTTAGTCTTCTCGTCAAGTCTTCTGTGCAAAAAGTAGTCGAACTTCCGTGATCCAAAAAGCATATGTTTGCAACACTGTATTCGTCTTGCTATTCCTTACCTGTGCTGGTAAGATAGAAAAGATACAGGCTTCAAACCCGGCCCCAATATGAGGCGAGGTGATAGCATCACTAGTAGCTCTAATCTTCATCTGTTCTGTTTGCTCCGGTTCCTCCTCTTCTACTTGCTCTGATAGCTCTTCTATTTCTTCCGGTTCTTCCTCTTCCAAATGCTCTGGTAGGTTCTTTACAGTGTGAAGTGCTTCAGGATGATATTGCCTACACTTAAAACAAATTATAGGACTCTTACAGTCTCTCACCATATGTCCTTTTTACAAACATCCAAAACAGATTCTCTTCTCTTTCAAGAAATCCATCTTATCTTCATATTCGTTCATCTTAAATCTTTGACACCATCTTATGGTATGACCAACTTCATCACATAACAAACAAAATACTAGTTGCTTGCTAGTAGATACATTTCCTTTCATTCCATCTGTCGTTTCCACAGGTATTATAGTGGTAGTAATACTACTTTTCATAGGTTCTGATCTTTCTTCAGTTTTGGTAAAGGTAGAACCTTTGTTAGTTGTAATTGATTTATGATCTTCAATAGTCCCGTAGTGTGGCTCTAACATGTACTGTACTTCCTTGTCCAAGAATTTCACCAGGTCTGGTAGCCCGGCTACTTGCTTCCTCTCATCCAATATTCCGCCTGCTTCATATCTCCACCTTTCTCTCAGTCTTCTGGGCAACTTGCTAATGATGATGCTAGTATTACTTGCAAGATTCATTTCCTCCATGTGGCCGAGATTTTTCATCGAGCTGCAACAACCTCTAAGAAATATTGTATAATTACTCAATGCCTTCCCATCTTCTGGCTTGATATCTTTCCAAGCATGGGCCTTCTCCATGTATGCGTTAGCGATTCTCTGTTCATTACCATAACGTTCTTTAAGTAACCTTCTCGCCTTTTTATAGCCATGGCTGTCAGGCTCATTTTGACAACTTTCTACAAGTACCTTAACACTTCTACTTGTGTACTTCACCAGAAATCGTAAGCGCTCCTTTTCATCCGTAATTTTTGTTTCTAATACGTCTTCTAATGCCCTTACGAAAGTTTCATACCACAAAGGATCTCCATCATATGTAGGAATTTCTGCTGGTGGTAGAGTGAGAGAGGTATTTTGTCGAGCTATGATCTGGTTGAATCCAGCTTGCCTATTCACCAAAGCCAATAATCCATCCTGTACATCATGGCTTGGCTCCAACGAACGATAGACAGGCTTGATCGAGCCTGTGCACCAGGCCTCGGAAAAGCGTAGTCCGCTATTGGTTTGTCCCAAGCTTCTACAGACACTCCATAAGTAGTTTGTTTCGATCTCGCACTCATTAGCTGAGATGAAGTTTTACCCATCTTACTCTGTTCCAATGGGTTTTCAAAGCTATGAAATCCGGTGGACCTCGATTGTGGAATTGATCCAACTGCTGACTCAATTGGAGCAGTTTTTCCTCTTGGTCCAGAGCTCATCGTATTCGATGCTCTAGAGCTGCATCTTGAACCCTCACTTTCCAATATCTCCTTCTTTGATTTGAGCACCGCCATCTTTGTGTCTAATTCCAGCTGTTCTTTTCGTCACCACATCTGCTCCTTTTGTCGTTTCATCTCTTCTTTCTGTCGCATCATCTCTTCTTTCATCCTTTCTTCTTGTCGTCTCATCTCATCCTCTTGTCGCTCAATCTCATGTTTCATCTTCAAGGCATCTGCTTCTATAGAGAGAGCGGCTAGATCAGCTTCAACTCCCAATCGAGCAGAAACCCTTGATACTGAACTGGATATAGAACCAGATTTATGTCTGGATCTTCGTGTAGATACAATTGAGATGCTATCTCATGGTGTAATTTCTTCTTCTATTCCGGCACCTCGTTGCATCACACTTCCTGCTGTCGAGCACGTAAGTTGTGGTATCATTTCAGATAACCACTCCTCCGCCTCATCGATGTAATCATTGAATATCTCCACCCTGTCTTCCCACCACTGGGTGTGTCTTTCACATTCTTCCAGAGATGGCTCTGAGTCCATCAGTGCATTATGTTTATCTTGAACCTCCTGGAAGAGGTTAAGTAGTTGGCTCATATTAGATTCAACTTTGATTGCGTTCTTATCCGAGTCCATTCGTTTTTTTCTGTTTCTCAACTAATTCGTTAACCTGTTTCCATAATTTGTTTCTCACCTTCTCGGCCTTTTCCAGAAATAGAACTTGGCCTTTCTCAGTGAATTTAACTTGTCTCCTTGGTCTTTCATCACCACCTCATGCTTCCTCAGACGTGGCACTTTCTTCATCTTCTGGCTCCATGGATTCAAAAAGGTCTTGGCAGATAACCAAGTCTTTAAATTGAACAAACAAAGTCTTCCTCCGGCTGCTTTAGTTTTGTTTTGAAAACATCTTCTCCAGAGCAATAACAAACTGAATATCTAGACAACATCCCTTCAACATCCACAGGGTTAAAAATTATGTTAGTTCAAAAGGAATGTGTCTTATCTTGACTTCAAAACAATCCAAGGTCGGACTGGCTGGATTTCTCCAGACAGTGGAAAAAACACTTTCTTGGCTATCTTCCAAGTTAGTGGCTCACATTCATTTATCTGGCTCTTCTTTACAGAAGCCGTTTAAAATTAAAGCTTTTAGCTTCAAAATTCAAAGAAATAATAGTCGATATCTACTCACGATATCTTGGTAATGTCTTCAGATCGTCAAATAAGTAATGTCGCTGTCGATAAACCTCTAGGCCATCTCTGGCCGAGATCTATTGTCTTCAGTTCCCAGCTGGAACCGGTCTGCTGGCCAAAACCTCTTTCGAGATCTTAGCCTTTCTTCTGTCCCACTCTCTGGGATGGGATTTCACCTCCTGTCAGAGGTATTCTTCGACTTTATGTAGCGGCAGATTTTTATATCGTTCAAGAGATTACTCCCTCTAGCCATAAGAAAATTACATGGTTAAAGGAGAATGTCGTAATACGCATCTGAGCTCTCCGTGAGACCTTCAGAGCTTCTTCACAGATAAATCTTCATAACACAGTCTTTTGATTAATAGTTTCTTTATTGTTGAAGAAAAACACTAAGGTATACTTCCAACCTTATACTCTGACTCTGGCACTTTAATCTTTGTCAAACTCCAGCATATCGCTTAAACGTTAGAAAACTCCTCGTGTCTCGGTTAAACGTCACATGGTCGAAGAGTAAACCTTCCCCATGTAAGTTTAAAACTAAACTAAAATCTAAACTAAAAACATGTCCTTTATTTGACTTTTCGGCTGAGCGGCCATTGGTTGGCTTGGCTTGTTAGCCTGGCCAACCAATGGCTTGAGCGGTTAGTTGGCTTGTAGGCGACACAGCCTTTCGGTTAGTTGGCATTTCGGCAGAGCGGCCTTTCGGTGAGTTTGCTTTTAGGCGATGCAGCCTTTCGGTTAGTTGGCTTTTAGGCATCCCGCCCTTTCGGTTTGCATTTAGGCGTCCCGCCCTTTCGGTTAGTTGGTGTTTCGGCTTCGTACGCTTTCGGTTATTTGGCGTTTCGGCTATGTTTCCGTTCGGTTATTTAGCTTCCACTTCTTTGCTTCGGCTTCTCGTCCTTCGACGCCACGTCCGCACATGCGTTACAATACTAAGAACTATATTTTGCATTCTGTATCTTCCCCTTTGCTCTATTTATTGTACTTAAGGTTTACTTGGTTGTATTTATGTATAGTATATCTGATTTGTTTAAATAGCATGCAAAACAAAGCTTTTCACTTTACTGCAGTACTTTGGGCAATAATAATAAACCTAAACCTAAAGATTTATGCCTATTCATGTTTCTAAGTTCTTATGTTTTTATGTCATAAGCATTGAAGGAAGTGGAAATCACTTGTATCATTCTGATCGAATAGAGATTGGAGGATTAGGATTGTACTCCTGATTCAAATAATAATTTGTGATATAAGCAATTGCTTTCTTGATGATGTTGACACATGGTTACAAGGGGAGATGAACCAAAATAATGACACACTACAATAAAATTATTTATTCTTGAGAGCACGGGCACAAACAAATTGGTGCCATTTCTGAGAAAGCCACCAACTATAAAGTGAGCTTTAGAGCATTCAAGCATCATTTCAAACAAAAATATGACCTCTGGTAAGTGCGCTGGTGAATGTGTAACTACTGGAAGTATATACTGATAAACATATTTTAGTGTGTTCTTTGCTCATCCAATAAACAATTGTCTTTGATGCTATTTCCAGACGGATTGCAATTCAAGTTATTACATTGCTGCAATAAAAAATATGAAAAATATGTTGCTTAATTTAAATGCACATGGAACATAGTATTGTACTGACATAAACATCATATAAATTTTATATCAATAAATACAAATGAATGAACAAATGAATAACAAATATCAAACGCATGATGAATTTTGCAGACATAATTGCTTTAATTGGAGAATGTGTTTTATCTGTTACTGTTGTAACCTCAGGCCCATCTATTATAATTTGCTCAATTAGATACAACGGATATTTTTCTGGATATTTAATTACTTTAGATTTGTATTGAATTCAGTGGAAGATAATGACACTTAAGCTTCAGAATTTGCTAACCATCCCAGCTGTCAATCAAGCAAGGTTCAAAAGGAACCAGATTTAATGAACAATGATTTAAAATGACAGAAAGTTATGTGAATAGGTCTAGTTGTGTGAATATGTCTTCTCAACTAAAGTTGACTTTATTGTGTATCAATGGCATCAGGTCAGCAATAATCAATTTTTAATATATTTTGCTTGGCTTGGATATTGCTTTTTAAACTATCTGGTTCCATTTTATTTGAGGTTTTCTGTTTATGTTAAAGCAGATAACCTACAGATTTTATAGAGAGGAGTGAACAGTGGAGAGGTTGATTATGTTTGGGTCAAGCCTGTCAACAGTTCCACGAACAAGATTGAGTCTGTGTTTTCATAAAGGTAATGATAATTATTTCATGACAATTTTGCCATTGTCTGAGCTAATATTTTGATTTTGTGGCCCTATGCAATTTATAAGTATCAATATTGGCTTGAAGCCTCTGCATAGAACTTTCCATTATTGCTGTTAAGTTGAGGAAAGTATCGGATGACACCCCCAGGGTAAATTATTTCATACTGACATTTGTGTGAGATGGGTGTGAAAATTGGAAATGTTCTGTGGAAGGCAAGGTTACAAGTTTCCATCACCAGTTACTGACACCAGAAATAGGTGACAGAACAAATTGGATGGGAAACACCAATTAAAGCACTTTAACTTCCAGCGATAATCCAATTAAGTGAGCCACTTTGGATATTCTATGTGGCTTTTGGGCTTGTGGAACTGTCACATTAGTTTAGAGATACAGCATGGAAACAGGCCCTTTGGCCTAACGAGTCGACTGGCTACTCATCAGAGCAGTTGAGAGCTCTTACTAACAGAACATAGCAATACTATGACATTAAGGCTTATTTTAAATTCTCCAACATAATTATAGCATCGCTGTTTCAAATGATCTGCTGTTTCAAATGATTTTTTCCAGCTAAGCAATGAAATGAACAGAAGGTATTGAAAACCTCAGCCTTCTGGTGCTGGGAAGGGCTAATTGGATAAGGTCTCAGTTAAGCCAAGCTTTGGGAATGTTTCATTAGGCATCTGAGGTATCGATGTTTAATTGCCTTTTAAAATCTGGCAATGGGATTGAGATTACAGGAGCTGGTGGTGCTGTGATGGCTTGAAATTTGCTTTTCGCTGTGACCTGTTGTAAAACTGGCAGCAAAGAAACAGTCAGACCAGGCAAAACAAGCTTCTGAACAGTGGTCATAGTAGTGACTTCGACTTGGATCTTTGGCCCACAATAAAACAATGAAAATACTTTGAATTGAATTGAAACATAATGCATTGAAACAGGCCCTTCTGCCTAACGTGTCCATGTCGACCACTGATCACCCATTCACACTAGTTCTATGTTATCCCACTTTCACATCCACTCCCCACACAATAGGAGCAATTTACTGAGCCCATTAACCTACAAACTGCACGTCTTTAGGATATGGGAGGAAATCCGAGCACCCGGAGGAAACTCATGTGGTCACAGGGAGAACATGCAGACTCCACATAGACAACATCTGAGGTCAGGATTGAACCATGGTCTCTAGTGGTGAGAGGCAGTGACTTAGATGCTGCACTTAGAATGTGCAAACCCCACACAGACAGCACTCTAGGTCAGGATCAAACTTGGGTCTGGCTGTTGTGAGGCAACGACTCTATCAGCTGTGTCTGTGACACCCAATGATTGATCACTCAAATGCTGATGGGGTCGGTAGCAGTGATCCCAATTATATTCTATTGTCAGGATGCACCCAAAAGCTCAGGAAGATCTGGATGCAGTTGGCATTGCTGAAAGTATAGCCTCAGATAGGGGGAGGGGACATGCAGGGAAAGGTTTAATCAGAGTCACAGCAGGGCTAATGCAACAATTCTGATTGGACCTCCAAAGGAATCCTTTAGCTTCCAATTACTTTTTTTTGCTTTTGCATCGATTGAAGATCTAATGAAGTTACTGCTTCAAAATGGTTTCAGCCACGGTTGATTTCCTAAACCATCATTTGATTTTGCACTGGCACCCATTTGACTTCCCTGTCAAATATAATGGTATGGTGAAAGAAATGTTTAAGTGCTGTACACAAGGAACGTATGCTATAATAGTACCTGTGTGCCTAGCAATGTCCGTGTGCAGTCACCACCAATTTATTGAACAGCAGTAGGAGAAAGATGCCAATCCCTGAAGATTCTGTCCTCAATGCAATCAGACAAAAACAACACATTATCAGTCTGCCATAGGAAAAAAAGAGGCAGCAAGAGGCTGGTGAGAGAGACATTTACTGCACATGTCAGGAATCCTAGTTATGAAACATCTATATGGAGGGAGGTCTTCTGAGCTAAGGGGAGAGGAGAACTGACAGGGCCACTAACAGAAGACCCAAGTAGAAGGTGGCTTGAAAAAGGTTTCCTTCTAGAGTTAGAGTCCCAGATGATGAAGCAACATTGCAAAACACTTCATGATCTCACAAAGTTTGTCAAGCTGAGCTGAACTTTAGTGGGAAGACCAGACACAGACACTCACAGAGATCTCACGTCAATTCATCCACATCACCAACAATCCCCACCCTCGCTTGCCAACTACCTTCCATCATCACTTCACCAGGGGCACTCTACACATTACATATCATACTAAAGGGTGGAGAGATCAAGCCTCTAAATATAGGTTAATGGAAGGATGTTACATTGCCTTCATTTAAGCTGAGACAACAAGGAATAGGAGAAGTCCACCTGGATGAGGTCCTTAGGGATGAATCATCTCACAAGATTACAGGGAACTATCTGTTCCTGGTCATGTCAGAGTGCCCAGCCCACCTCATGGGCAAAGGGCCAGGTGTGATCATGAGCAACCTGTGATCATCAAATCTTTAATTCAATTAAACAGGAGACATCCTCATTGCCAACTGTGCTGTTGCATCACCATGGAGCAGTTTTGGATGCAGTGTAAGCATAATTTCTTGCAGGATCTCAGGACAGGAGGGAATATGAAGGGAGAGAAGGAGTATGAGGATAATGATGATAACCACATTTCCTGATTTTATCTACCTCATCAAGATTGGCACCATGAGGTATGAGTGGATGATACTTAAAGGATGTAGGTTCTTACATACTCCATTTCGATCATCACTCACACGAGTCTGATGGAAGGATTTTGCAGATATAAGTTCCAGGCACCCGTACTGTTCCAGGCGAGGATTATGTAGCAATGTTACAAAATGTTGAGATTTTAAAAATCAAGTCTGTAATTTATCCCATCAGATAAAGCATAAAAAGACGTTTACTTTGACACCTAATTCACTTTCATATCTTCAGTATTAAAGAAGTTATGGCCATTTTCATACTCGGAAATTAGCATCTTGTTCCTTATTGCTTTTCCATTGACTTAACACAAAAGCTGTGATCGAGGACAGTCAAAAGCCCATAACTTTCTTAAAAATTAAGAGAACTGAAAGAAATTTTCAGTTATTATAGATTGAAGCATTCTGAAACAAATATGAAACAATCTTACTTAGATGACATGAAATGAAAGCATATAATTAGTTAGTTAACTAATTGTAGCTAATTACAAAATTCAATTACTAGATCTAAACATCTATCAATTTCTTAAGAATAGATTAACATTTTTAAATAGCCTAAGTGTCCAAATAACATTCACACAAGAATTCACAATATAACATAATTTTTAAATCTCATTGTCATGGGTTTATAGGCCAAATGGAAGGAATTGAATGTTTAATACCTGTAAATTAATGGGCATTTAAATCATCTTGTGAGTGTGTTTTTCTGGAACGCGATCATTTGGAACGTTGTTTGCGGTGAATTTAACCCCTTATCGGCATGAAAAATACTGCCGTTAGTTCGGGGAAAAGAATCACCATTTCGCATTTTAAAATGTGAATTAAAGGCCTCTTAAGAAGCACTTTTATACATAAAATAAACGGCTTTCGTTTACCTGTCCTGTGCGTGAAATCCGTCCCCGTTGTCGGCGTTGACGGCTTTCGAAGCTGATTTTAAAATAACTCCAGCGCTGAACTTGTCGGGCGAATAAAAATAAAAAAATACACAAAACGCCCGAGGGAACGATTCTTCAGCAAAAGCTTGCACTCCAACGAAATATAATTCAGAACAAGGTAGGAGAAACCCGTGTTTTAACCCCGCCCCCCCTCAAAGGTGCCAAAATCGCGCACACAGCCAGTGGCAGAATTGCAGCGCCGCTGAAGGTAAGAATTGTAACATACCTAGATTATGATTGAGATGTTTCTATGACCTATCTGCTATGGATGTGCAGCCAGATGACTAGAACATAAAACATAAAATACAGAATAGTACAGCACAGGAACGGCCTCTTTGGCCCATAATGTTTGTGCTGAATATGATGCCTAGCTGAACTGATCTCATCTGCCTGCACATGATCCATATCCTTCTATTCCCTGCATTTCCATGTACTTATCCAAAATCCTCTGACACGACACTATCATATCTGCCTCCACCACCTCACCTGGCAATGTATTCAAGGCCACCATCATCCTCTGTGAAAAAAAACATTCCTCACACATTTCCATTAAACTTTCCCCCTTTCGCCTTAAGCTATGCTGTCTGGTGTTGGACATTTCAACCCTGGGAGAAAGGTTCTGACTGTCTATCTATGCCTCTCCTAGTTTTATATACAAACTAATAAGTTAGACTATAGACTGTAGACTGTAGAGATACAGTTCGGTCCACCGAGTCTGCACTGACCAGCGATCACCCCGTACACTAACACTATCCTCCACACTAGGGACAATTGAACAATGTCATCGAAGCCAATTAACGTGCAAACCTGTCTTTGGTATATGGGAGGAAACTGGAGCACCCGGAGAAAACCCAAGTGGTCACAGGGATAACGTACAAACTCTGTACAGGCAGCACCCATAGCCAGGATCGAGCCGGGGTCTTTGGCACTGTTTGGCAGCAACTCTACCGCTGCCCCACTAAACTGCCCCCAAAGTTGTCGGGCCTTATTCAGAGTAGTGCAAAGTAGGAAGATCATGAGCTTCACTCTGGAGATTGCATGCATTTTCCTGGGGATCGACGATAATCCTATCAGGCAGCATCCTCTGTTTTTTGTGACGGCAGTTGTGGAGGCAAATAACTGTGCAACATCCTTCTGTTGCTATGCAACTCCACGGTGATCCCACTGAAGCTCTGACCTCTGCCATCCAGGAGCAGCTTATGGCTCGGAATGAGAAAAAAATCTACCACCAGGAAGTAGCTGGAGATCCTCATTGAGCACTGAAATTCTAAACATGAGCAGATGTCTACCTGTGGTCCTACAGGAGGCCAGAGATAATACACAGGAGTAACCAACTGTTCTCCATGAGAAGAGAGACGTTGCACTTCAGCAGATTGCTCCCCTGCATGGACAGAGAATTGTCAACCATGAGCAAATTACCACCTTGCAGGTGCAGATACGTGACCATGTGGGCTACTTTTTGATCTGCAGGAGCAGGAATAGTCTGCCAAACAACATTCTTCATTGCAAGCTTTAGCCTGCTCCGGTTGCACAGAGAGGAGTGGATAGGGTGGATGCAGAGAGGTTGTTTCCATTAGTGGGAGAGTCTAGGAACAGAGGTCATAGCCTCAGAATTAAAGGATGTTCCTATAGGAAGGAGATGAGGAGGAATCTCTTTAGTCAGAGGGTGGTGAATCTGTGGAATTCATTGCCACAGAAGGCTGTGGAGGTTGTGGAGTTAATGGATATTTTTAAGGCAGAGATTGTACGGGTTCCTGATTAGTACAGGTGTCAGGGATTATGGGGAGAAGGCAGGAGAATGGGGTTAGGAGGGAGAGATAGATCATCCATGATTGAATGGTGGAGTATTGATGTGCCAAATGGACTAATTCTGCTCCTATGACCTTATGAACTTATCAGTGAAGGCAGCCGGGGATGAGGCACTGGTGAATTATGAATAAAAATGGCAAATACTATAAATATTCAGCAGGTCAGGCAGCTTTTGTGGAGAGAGAAACTGATCAAACACCTGATTGATAACCTTTCATCAGAACTATATTTGTATTGTTTGCATTTCAATTATCCAAGTATCATAAGATGCAGAGAAATTCATATTGTTGACAGTTGCTTGCATTAACCATATAACCATATAACAATTACAGCACGGAAACAGGCCATCTCGGCCCTTCTAGTCTGTGCCGAACAAAAGCATTGCTGCTTGTTAAATTGTTATTACAGAAAAAAAGCATGTAATAACCAAAATGAAGTTGATACTCATGATAAATGTTAATATCTGTTCAGGCATATTGTAAAGTCAATGGTATGGACATTGATGTCTCTCTCTTTTTTTGTCTCCCCCTCTGGTCCGCACCCATTTTTCCCACTATCCTGCCCCTCTTCCCCCCATTCCTTCCACACCTAATTCCCTCACTGGTTTTACATTTCACTCATCTTGTCTCCTTAACCAACACCCTTTTATCTTCTTTTCACCTCCAGCCTTTGTCACTTTCTCCACCCATCTGCTAATCAAACTCCCCTTAGTTGTATCCACCTATCACTTGCCAGACTTTGTTCCACCCCTGCCTCTTTTCCATCTTTCTCCCCTCCACTACAATCAGTCAGACACAAAACGTCACCTAACAATTCCCTCCACAGATGCAGAACCTAACCTGCTGAATTACTCCACACTTTGTGTTTTGTTCCAAACAAAAAGAGAAATTAAGGATATACGAATAATAAGAAAAGGCATTAACATTGTTATTTGGACAGACAGCGGTACTGAATCCTCCATAGTAAAATCAATCATGGTAAGCCATTCTCATGGTGGATCTTGTGTGATGCCTTGCTGTTATGAAATGCTCCTGCTTTGCTGGGGTTATGCTGTGTGTCATAAAGATGAAATGCAAATAGATTCAATTGTGTGAATTTGAAAGTCCTTCAACCAAATTATCTTTGAAACATTATATGTTATATAGCTAAGCATATGCACACTGACTGATTGCTACTTGCTATGCTGAGCATATGTTTCCAGTTGAACCTTATGTGCTTGCATTTTGGTAGCATTATGGCAAAGTAAATGTGCTGTGACTCTGTGCCAATACTCAGGGATTTTGGAGGCCTATATCACAGAAGCAGGTGCCTGTATGTAATGAAGATGCATGCTGCAGTTGTACTCTGGAGATTGGTTCCTCCTAGTTGATCAGTGAATGGGGATACCATATAACAGACGTTCAATGTATTGTACATTTCTTATGCAATGTAATGCAAAAGAAAACTCGCTATAATCAACAAGCACAAAAAACCTGTGTGATGAGCGGAAGAGAAAAACATGAGCTCACAAGAAAAAAACACCACCCATTTTGATTTCTCTCACAAATTTCGCACTCTGCAGCACAGATTATTTTTCTTTCATGAGCTTCAATTTGAATTTTTGCTAGGTGTCGTGGAGTTACAGATTTCCAACTTCTGTCAATAAATTCATTGTTTAAAACAAAAACATAAAGTTATCTTCAATTGACCATGATAATTCTTAATCAAAAATAAAATAATTAATGACAGAAGCGTAACACAGGATGTGGGTGACATCCTGTGGGTTAACAAGTGCTTTGGACTCATTAAAAATTGCAACCAGTAATGTACTGGCAATTAGCCTTATCATATATCTTACTTTTCGTACAGCAAGGCAATTGAATTTGATATTAATCAAATTTGTACTGAACAGTATTTTGCTACGCTGGAACTTAAATAAAGAAGACATCTGCGACTTCCTTGTTTCTTTTAGATTATGTGACATCCATGACAGTGGCAGTATGCAGTGAGCAGGGGCATCCATTGCAAGATATCATAATACTGCCTTTGAAGTATATCATCTTAAGAATCTTTAGATACAGCCAAAATCATGCTTTTAGACAGAAAGAGAGTTATTTGGGACAAAGAGTCAAAGTTGGCACTAAACGAGATATTGGAATTTTGGTCCTAAGTACCAATTGTCCTAATTTGAGGTTGCCTGAGGTTGCTGAAATGAACTCCTGCAGTAATTAAGTGCAATCTTCATGGCCAAATATATGCACTATGCTCGAACTGGTGTGCTGATTGAAACATAACAGCAGACTTCAGGATGGCTCAGCGAGTGGAGAGAGAGGGTAGTTATTTGAACCTGGCACTGGAAATCCAGATGAGGATGCAGTCCTGTATTCATTGGGGATATACTTCACTTTGTTTCCCTACGTCTTCCCAGTATGATGCATTGTCTGGCCACACACTTTCCACCCATTTCTTCCTACGGGGTAGAACAAGCCCTTGCAAGATGGTTATTACAAGTCGAATAATTACTGCACCAACCCCTGAGCCATGCATGCACCTGTCCTGTACTTGCCCTCACTTGCATAAGGCACTGGGAGCAATCTGGAGATTGAGACCCTCGAGATGAAGGTGTGCCTGTGCCTCTACTTTCTTAGACATTTAAAGAGATTCAGTATGTCATTAAATGTTTTAACAATTTTTTACAGATATTCTGTAGAATGTATCCTGACGTTGCATTATGGCTTAATATGGCAATTCCAGCACATAGGAATGCAAGAGACTGCAGAGCTTGGTGGACTCAATGCAGTCTATCACAGGCACAGCCTCAAGAAGATGGCATCTATCATCCAGGATCCCCACTATCTGGACCATGCTCTCTTCTAACTGCTACCATCAGGCAGGAGGTACAGAAAACTGAAGTCCCACAACACCAGATTCGGAAAAAGGCTACTTTTCTAAAACTATCAGGCTCTTGAAAACCTGCACAATCTAATTCCACCTCAACTATGCAAACACTGCAGTAACCTGGACTTAATAGTATTTTTTCCAATCATGTATTTGCACTAATTTCCAGGGTTTATTTTTGTGTGGTCTTTAAAAAAAAAGAAATTTGATGTGTAATTGATGTATTATTTGTTTTTATGTGTTTATGTGAGTCTACATCCCCATGATTTTGCTATGAGGAAGATTTCACATTATGCCCATACCTCACTATACTTGTAAATACCGGTAAATACAACATGACTGGTTGACTTGATAAATAATAACCCCTAAGTTTGGCCTAAAACACAAAGTGCTGGAATAACTCAATGAGTCAGGCCGCATCTGTGGAAGGAATGGATGGGTGACATTTTGAGTCGGGTCCCTTCTTCAGACTGATTATAGTGTGAGGAGAGCAGGGGGGGCAATGCTTGAAGGAGGTGCGGGTTGGACAAAGCCAAGTCGATGATGATGGGTGGATGCAGGTGAGCGGGGATTGATTGGCAGATGGGTAGACAAAGGCAGATAAATCTTCCATTTCCTGCCTCTTCTTCAGCTTCTTAATTACTTTTCCATGTATCCTTTTACACAATTCCTCGCCTGTTTTCAATTCACTGAACCCACCTATATCTTTATCAATCCCTCAATGTACATTGAGGCCCAGGAATCATGGGAATTTTTTACCTTACTTTTCACCGTTGTGGCATATACCAGCCCAGAACTTATTATTTACTGATGCCAGTTCCTGTCTTGAATTTTGAAATTACTCAAATTCAGGACCTTACTTTCTCCACAAGAATTCTAAAGCTTTGAGAGTTAGTCACTATTTCCGAAACATTCTCCAACAGGCATTCCTTCGACTTGCCTAGCTGCATTCCCAAGATTAGATCAAGTATTGCCTCTTCTTTCATAGCCCTCTACCTGTGTACAGGCTAAGAAATTCACTCCTGGAAACATTTGATCCTTCCACACCAAAGCAATCTCAGTTAATGTTAGAGAAGTTGGAATTCCCCTACTATCATTACATTGTTATTTTTTCAACTTTCTGTGATTTTTCCTACATATCTTCTCCTTTAATTTATGTTTTGGAAGACCTATAGTAGACCTTGAAAAATAGTGATTGTACCTTTTTGTTTCTAAGCTCCATCCTTATCATCTAATTTGAATAACCTCCTGGAATATCTAACCAACCAGTCTGGAGAAGGGACCTGGAATGTCAACTATTCATTCCCTCCACAGAGTGCTGCCCGACCTGCCAAGCTCCTCCTGCACTTTGTTCAAGATTCCAGCATCTGTAGTTGTTCATGTCTCCAGGATATCTACCTCTTTATTGCAGAAATGAACACCTTGAATGATTTGCAATGTTGCCTCCTCTGTTAATTGACTCCTACTCACCTGAAATGCTGGGATACTTTTTCCTGGAATGCTGAGTTGTCAGTCCTGCCCATCTTCCAACCATGTCTCCGGGATAGCAACAATATCATGTTTCATGGGTTAATCAACAGTAATGGCTTTACGTCTGGCCATTTTCAACAGCATACATTAAGTTTTATTATGAGCCATGCAGGACAAGAAAAGTCCTAAAATGTCCTTACTGATAAACTATGAATCAACATTACTGGTACTAAATAGGTTAGATACGCATGAAATATTTCATTTCAGTTTAATGATAACAAATTGTCCTTTCAAGAAGTGATTTGATTAATAGGCTTACACTCACACACATAGTTGATTGCATGTTGATCTTAACTCATCTTTTACAGGAAAGGAGATGCATTTTATGCCCAGATGAAATACTGCAGCTGTAAATGTTATCTACCAATAAAACATAAATATTCTGGACTTGAAATATGACTACAACAAAACTGTTAGATGTTAAATTAGCTGCCTTTTTAAAAAATCTCAAACATCACCCACTGTGCTAGGTATTAACTCACTTCAACTGCTACCCATCACTAGATTCAAAGTAATAGCAAATATTTCCAGCTAGCATTATCCAAATAGTCCTTAAATGTTGCTAGAAAAACATTTAAATATTCATCTTGAGAGGACTTCAGGAGCAGTTCTTAAAGGAAATAACAATTAAATAGAAGCAATGGTATTTTACATCTTAGAGTCATGGAGTCATAGAGTGATACAGTGTGGAAACGGGCCCTTCGGCCCAACTTGCCCACACCGGCCAACAATGTCCCAGCTACACTAGTCCCACTTGCCTGTGCTTGGTCCATATCCCTCCAAACCTGTCCTGTCCATGTACCTGTCTAACTGTTTCTTTAACGATGGGATAGTCCCAGCCTCAACTACCTCCTCTGGCAGCTTGTTCCATGTACCCACCACCCTTTGTGTGAAAACGTTACCCCTCGGATTCCTATTAAAAAACATTCAACAAGCATGATGATAGATCCTATGTTTAATTTCACCCTGACAATATACTATTTAGATAATACATTGGCTGGAATGGCACAAGATATGTTAACGGGAGAAAATGAGGGAACTGACAAGAAAAGAAGGCTGCTTTATATCCTTAGGATAACTATTTCATCCAAAATAAAGAAAGTCAAACTGCGTTATTTTTAAATAGTTTTTTTTTTAATGACATAGTGCTTATAGTCTGCTTTCTTTAACCCTTAATCCCACACATGATACATTACAAATATATCTGTTCATTACACTTCTCATTGAGAGGCCAACCACCCTGCAGTGTGGAAACATGATATCAACATTGGACTGGATTAATATACGTTTCAAAATGTGTCAATATTTTTCTTATTGGAGCCACAATGTTTTTTTTTGATAAATATGTATTGTAATTACTTACTTTTACCACAAACCAGAAACCATGGGTGGGTATTTATTACCAATGTAAATTCATTACCAATGATGAATCAATTCACCAGTGAGAAACTTATTTCAATAATTCACGTTCTATTAATAAATTACTTGTATAATAATGTAAACTAGATTATCTAAATGAGAATTAGTAGAAGCAAGATGTTTAGGAGTCAGCCTGTCAACTTTGGAACCTTCGAAAAGCAACCATTCTTCAGTGGCTGTTGGTGGCTGAACAGAGTAGAAGACACCCACAAATCAGAAGAAGGGTCTCAACCCGAAACATCACCCATTCCTTCTCTCCAGAGATGCCGCCTGTCCCGCTGAGTTACTCCAGCTTTTTGTGTCTATTTTCAGTTTAAACCAGCATCTGCAGTTCTTTCCTACTCACAAATCAGGCAATGGCTCTGTGGTAAGTAGCTTGAAATTCTGATAAGGAATTTCCTACAACTCTTTTTCAGGGGCTCTGGTTTTAACATCATATTCAAAAAGCGCTATCTCCAAAAATATTATGCTCCCTCCATACTCACAGAAAAGCCAGCCTGGATCTTGTTCAGAAACTTCATAAACGAATAGCAGGTGGCTCTTTCCCCTCAGAATTTCTCTCTTGTACTCCACACTACTGATTTCCCGTTTAGAATCACTGAAGTAGCCTGCCATCATAATGTTGTTTGTGGTACACCGTGCATATTTTTGTTGTTTTCCAGATTACCACAGTGACTTTATTATATGCAAAGTTCTTTACAATGTTCTAAGTGTACAGAAATCTATGACCTAACTAAGTAAATAACATTGCAGTGGTCAGTGAGCTCACCAGGACTGTTTGTTTCCAATGTCCCAAGAGCTCTTGGGTGGGTGTGCCTCTGAATGTGAAGCAGCAAACAAAGCACTCTGTAAAATGCTTGCCGTCTCAAGAATAATGCAGTTATTTTACTTTACTTTGCCTGCATGTCAATTTGTGAGCACACAAATCTTGACTATGTTTTTAATGAAGGAGGCACAGGCTGTGAAAGCACCACTGAACTGCAACATTGTCTCTTTCTTTCAAGCTGCATTACCCCAAAGAAAATGACTTTCCACTGACCACCAAAAGTGAATATAGTAAACAGGCTTGGTTTTGAAAATCAAAAGCAGATGGCCTATCTTTTTACTCTTATATCCTACTTTAAAACTCTGTGAGACCAGTTCTAAAAAAAATATGTTTGTGGAGTGGGTGTCATTATTTTCTGCTCCTGACTTTTCTGAGGCATGTTGGGTTAGGCCCAGTTCACATCAAGTAACTTATATCAGTTGCCACCCATGCTATATATTGGACTGCGAATGTAGCACAGAGGAATGCACCCTGTTCAGCTGCGGTCACTCGTGGGTGGCTAAAAACCGCATACAGCATGGCCGTTTTGAGTGTCAGCATTGATTATGATGGGTTTGATTGTTAGTGGTTAACGGGGTGAATGTTGGAGGTGGGGGGAGAATATGCAATGGCAGGTCCCGATTGGGTTCCTTACCTCCACTCACAGACCCCCAGGGCAGCTTCATCTGGCCAGCCAGAAGGAGCAATTTCATGGGGATTCCATTCTAGTGGGAGAGTCTAGGGCTAGAGGTCATAGCCTCAGAATTAACGAGTGCCCTTTTAGAAAGGAGGTGAGGGCCTGTCCCATTTAGGCAACTCTTCAGGCAACTGCCAGGGACAAGTTTTAATGGAATTCAGCTACGACCGCTAGCGACAACCTATGACAGCAAAAATTGGCGCCACTGTTGGCGAATTTTTTTTAACATGTTGAAAATTTTGTGGCAGTTAAGGCTCTGTCCCACGAGTTTGCGGTCGTTGGCGGTGAAGCGCGGCGTCGCCGGAAGAGGGGACCGCACGGCAACCACGAGAGCGCCGCACGGATGCTACGCGGGGGGCCAAGTACGGCCGGTTCAACGAGCTTGCGGTTTCGGCTGATGACGTCTTTCGGATCGCGGGGCTGTGGCGGCGGCCGTGCCGCACACGTACCTCACTGTCGGCGGCTGAGGTGGCGGCCGCGCCGCACACGTGCCTCACTGGCGGAGGCTGTGGCGGTGCAGGTTCGAGTCACGGCGCTCGTGCCTCACTGGTGGCGGCTGTGCGGTAGGAACATATTTTTGAACAGTGTTGGGGTTTTATTTAGCACCGTGCGGTGTTGGGAACAACGCCGCACGGCCCCGGAATTGTGCGTTTGACCGAGCCCGCGGTCTCTGGCGGCCCAGGAGCAGTAGATAGTTCCTGTTTCACCGCCAATGACCGCAGACTCGTGAGACAGGCCTTTTAAGTTCAAGTTCAAGTTCAAATTTAATGCCACAAGCACCAATTAAGGTACAGTGGAATTTGATTTACCATACAGCCACACAATCAACAAGAGCACAATACACAATAGAATACAACATGAACATCCACCACATAGGAATCAACATTCTTCACTGTGGTGGAAGGCAATAACGTTTAGTCAGTCCTCCTCCTTTGTTCATTCGTGGTCGGGGCCATGAACCCTCCGCAGTCGCCGCTACGGATGGCCCAATGTACAGGCCTTCTCGTCTAAATTTACTATCTAAATGGTGTCAAGTTGGGAAAAGGGGAAGTACAATGGGATCTGGGGGTCCTTGTACATCAGGCAGTGAAGAAAGCGAATGGCATGTTCTCCTTTATAACAAGAGGAATCGAATATAGGAGCAAAGAGGTCCTTCTGCAGTTGTACAGAGCCCTAGTGAGACCACACCTGGAGTATTGTGTGCAGTTTTTGGTCCCCTAATTTGAGGAAGGACATTCTTGCTATTGAGGGAGTGCAGCGTAGATTTACAAGGTTAATTCCCGGGATGGCGGGACTGTCATATGCTGAGAGAATGGAGCAGCTGGGCTTGTACACTCTGGAGTTTAGGATGAGAGGGATCTTATTGAAACATATAAGATTGTTAAGGGTTTGGACACGCTGGAGGCAGGAAACATGTTCCCGATGTTGGGGGAGTCCAGAACCAGGGGCCACAGTTTAAGAATAAGGAGTAAGCCATTTAGAATGGAGACGAGGAAACACTTTTGCTCACAGAGAGTGGTGAGTCTGTGGAATTCTCTGCCTCAGAGGGCAGTGGAGGCACGTTCTCTGGATGCTTTCAAGAGAGAGCTAGATAGGGCTCTTAACAATAGCGGAGTCAGGGGATATGGGGAGAAGGGGAGAAGGCAGGAACGGGGTACTGATTGGGGATGATCAGCCATGATCACATTGAATGGCGGTGCTGGCTCAAAGGGCCAAATGGCCTACTCCTGCACCTATTATCTATTGTCTATTGTCTATTGTCTATTGTTGGGATGCTCGAAACTCTGATGTCGGGACGGACGGACACTCCGCGGCTTGGAGGTCCCGAATCGGCCGCTTCCTACTGGAGACCGTGGCTTCACGATGTAATAGGCCGCAGGCCGGCGGTCGGAGCTCTTCTGCGGCGATCCCCAGACTCTGCGATGGAAAGTCGACAACGCACCCGTGGCTAGAAGCTCCGCAGACTGCGGCTTCAGGATGTTATAGTCCGCGGGCCAGCGATCGGAGCAATTCTTCTGGTGATCCCTGGCAAGGGATCACCCGGCTCCACGATGGAAAGTACGTTCTGCGCCCACTGCTGAAGCTCTGGGCCCGACTCTGGGAAAGGCCGCACCAATCCAAACTGTTAGGGAGGGCAAAAATGCGACAAGGAGAAACGTTGCATTCCACCGAGGAATGTGACTGAAAGACAGTTTCCCCATATTCCCCGCCACCACCCCCCCCCCCCACACTAAAACACACTAAAACATACCTTTAGTCATACTAAAAACAAAAAAAAGTCAAAATGACAAACAGCTGCTGGCGAGGCTGCCGGCTCGCAGCGCCACCAGATGGAGCACCTGTAGTCGGCCAAATAATCGCCTTAGTGGGACAGGCCCTTTTGTCAGAGGGTAGTTAATCTGTAGAACCCATTGCCACAGAGGGCTTTGGAGGTCAAGTCAGTGGATATTTTTAAGGCATAGATAGACAAATTCTTGATTAGAATTGGTGTCAACGGTTATGGGGAGAAGGCAGGAAAATGAGATTAGATCAGCCATGATTGAATGGCGGAGTAGACTCGATGGGCCAAATGGCCTAATTCTACTCCTATAACATGAACATGTGAACTTCTCTCTTTGATATTAGTGGACGATGCTTGGTTTAGAAGTTTATTGTCATGTGTACTGAGGAAATTAGAAAAGCTTATTGTTGCATGCTATCCTGTCAGCAGAATGACTATATATGATTACACCGTCCACGGTGTACAGATACAGAATAAAGATACAGATACAGTAAAACTGGATTAAACTAAAGTCTGTGGGTCTTCAATCAGGTGTATAGTAGCTCAGGATCACTCTCTACTTGAGATGGCAGCGGTGAAGAAACTGTCACTGAATCTGGAGCCTTTTCACACTTCTGTATCTCTTGCCTGATGAGAAAGGGGAGAAGAGGGAGTGACCGGGTTGAGACTGGTCCTTGGTTATGCTGGTGGCCTTGCCAAGGCACCGTGAAGTGTAGATGAAGTAAATGGAAGGGAAGTTGGTTTATGTAACGACCTGGGCTGAGTCCATAATTCTCTGAAATTTCTTGCGGTCTTGGATGGAGCTGTTCCCAAACCATGCTGTGATGCATCCAGATGGGTAAGTGCTTAAACCATATTGCCAATCCTTGAGTGAATTCAAATGCGAGCAAGGTTCTAACAGGCAAACTTTTGTTTTGGTTTCTGCCAAAATTCCTGCATTAGTTGGGGTTTGGGGGCTTTGGTCTGTTTCTGCACCAGTATCACTCTTCGTCAGAGGTCAACAGCAATCATAAGTTGTTGGATGCTCGCAAAATTGGAATGCAAGACCAAGGATATTTAATTTTCAAAGCTTTCTAGCCTAAAAGCAATTAAATTGTGCATGGTCTGTGGTTTGACCTTAACAATTACACTCAGAAAAATCACAAGAAAGAAAGAGTGACCTCAAACTGACCTAAGTATTGATTGTAAAAATATAAAAAAATATGCCTAATCATCTTGAAGGGGGCAGGTCCACTTTTTCAGCAGAATAATACATTGGGGATGAAGCAGGTCAATGCCAAAAGTGCCAAACCAGTCCATTAGAATAGCTGCAATCTATCTCATGCTGCAAATGATTCTCTTCCCCTTTAAAAAGAAAACCTGGGATGGTGCCATATTGGCTATTGGTTTGCTGTCAGCCCATTTTCCACAACAGGAGTGAAAAATTTCACACCATCAGTAAAAATAAGCAGTAGTAAATTACCAGATTTATAAAAGTGTTCTTGTAATGAGGATATATTGTGACCAACCCCCTTTCTCTCTTGTACTCTGTCATTGCAGTCACCAGCTTGCTCAGCTAAAAATTCATATCGGTCACGACTTACCGGGCATCACCCAGTAAGAGGAAATAAACTGAACCAATCTGCAAATTTGAATCGTAAACTAGTATGGCAATCAATGCAAAGGAACATAATTAATAATAATAATAATAATAATAATAATAATAATAATAAATCCTTTATTTCGAACAGACTAAAAAATAAAAAGCAAGTATGAAACAGCATAAAAAAAACAAAAAAGACAAAACAAGAATATTTATAAAGTGTCATAAACAATATTTATAAATAAATGAATCGTATGTGTCCAAAAAGGAGCAGGGAGAAGCCAAAACTTATTAATTCCCACCTCTTATTTAACTGCTTATAATTATCTTATACAAATTTAGCCGGTATAAACACCTATTTCCATATTACACCAAATTATTTACATTTATACACTAATCAAACATTTGCAAAGCCATACAAAAAGAAAGAGAGAAAAAAAAGAAAAAAGAAAAAACCCTACAGTACTCTACAGTATCTCTTAGTCATTTGGTAAACCCATCACCCTATAATCACCCTTCCCAATACAATCAGTATAACAAATATCCCACTCAAAATCACCTATCCTCACTCATCCCAATATCCTTACAAAAAATTGTTTTTGTACATCTTTTAAACTGAATTATGTTTGTGCTGTTTTATCTCCTGTTCCAAACTACTCCACAAATTCACCCTGCAGATTGCTATGCACATACTTTTAAGAGTTGTTCTGACATTGAGTTTTTTTTAATTAAGTTGCCCTCAAATTGTACCCACCCTGTCTTTCCATAACGTTTTTGTATATTTCCCAGAAGTAAATTATTTCTTGCTTTGTACATGATTTGTGCAGTCTTAAATTTAACCTTCTCACCAATTAAACTGAATAATATAATATACAGTAAAAATCCAATTATTCATAGTACAATTAGAATTTGGAAACAAATAAAATTAACCCTAAAATTAAGAAACCTATCGCTTCTATCTCCCATAGTTAATAATCCGTCGTTTAAACCATCCATTACAGATAAATCATTTACACATTGGGAAAGAATAGGAATTAAAACGTTTGGAGACATGTATGAAAATGGAATTTTTTTTATCATTCCAACAACTACAACTTAAATACAATCTGAGAAGTAATCAATATTTTAAATATTTTCAAATCTGTGATTATTTGAAAAAATATACACAAGAATATCAAAATTTGTCTCCAGACCTATTAGACGAAGCAATGAATATAAAGGCGGAATCAACTAATTTAATATCATACTTGTATAATATCATCCTAAATATAGAAATACCATCATCCGATAGAATTAGAAGAGATTGGGAACAAGAACTAGCTATAAAAATCTCGAAAGAGTGTTGGGATAAACACTTGCTATATGTGCACTAATGCTCGATCAATGTAAGACATATTCTACTCCAATTCAAAACCTTACATAGACTATATTACTCAAAAACTAAAATAAGTACATTTTTTCCAAATGTCTCCCCCATCTGTGATAAATGTCTATCCCAAGAAGCAACTATAGCACATTCCTTTGTTTTTTGTATAAAAATCCAAAAATCTTGGAATGAAATCTTTGAAATTTTTACAAAATTATTTAAAATAAAACTGAAACCGAACGCAGAATTGATTATTTTTGGAACAATGGAAGCCAGCTTTGCGCTGACTTTGTTCCAAAAGAGCTTCCTTAATTACGGCTTAATAATGGCAAAAAAACTTATACTTAAATTCTGGAAAAACGCTCCCACACCAACGATAAAAATGTGGATTTCAAATATGTCCGAAATGTTACACCTCGAAGACATGAGATTCCACCTAGCAGGCAAATCAGACCATTTCCAAAAGATTTGGTCTCCATTTATCGACTTAGTACAAGCATAGAATGCAACATAACTTTGAAAATAAATGGTTTCAGGACCTGGTGAGGGGTGTGTAAAGATACGAAGTAGGTACATCCCTTTTATCTTATTTTACTTTCTTACATCTTCTGTTTTCTATTTTTCTCTTTCTTTTCCTTTGGTTTTCTTTTTTACTCTTCCTCGTGTTTTACGTTTCTACGGGTTTCTCCTGATCACTCTTTCACGCACTTACTATCTTATCTAACTCTCTCTATTCTTCTCCTTTTTAAAGTTTAAAACGAGAAGTGGTACAGGAAATGTATTATGTTATTTTTGGCTTATATCACTGTAATGTACATTACTTCTAATAAATAAAATATTTTTAAAAAAATAAAAAAATTTAACCAGATTTATTGAACTTCAGTGTATGTGACTTTAAGAATAATTAATTGGTATGTTCAAGATATCCAATGTTATTGATGATTCTTATTGCTCTTTTTTGTATTGTGCATAATGGCTGTAGGTTGGTTTTGTAGGCGTTACCCTATATCTCCACACAGTAACTCAGATATGGCAATATGAGTGTATTATACAGAGTATGTAATAATTTGTGGTCCAGAATATGTCTTGATTTTCCCAATATTGCTATAGACTTTGCCAGTTTTGCTTTGACATGGTCTATATGTGGTTTCCAGCAGATTTTGTGGTCTAAGATCACACCAAGAAATGTATTTTCATATACTCTTTCTATACTTATATTATCTATTATCAATTGTACTTTGTTTTATGTTTTCCAAATAGCATAATCTTTGTTTTGCTTAAATTTAGACAATTTGTTGACATCAAACCACTGTTTTAATTTATTCATTTCTGATGTGATGACCTACAAATGCTGCTTCAAATTGTCACCGGAACAAAAAATATTCGTATCATTGGCAAATATAATCAATTTCAGTATATTTGATACTCTGCATATGTCATTAATGTATATTATCAAAAGCTTTGGACCTAACACAGACCCTTGAGGTACTCCACAAGTTATGTTCATGTAAGTTGATTTATGTTCACCAATTTCTACAAATTGTTGCCTGTTTCTTAAATAGCTTCTCACCCAATCCAATCCAATCCCTCTGATGCCATACCTATCCAGTTTCATGAGTAAAACATTGTGATTTACAGTATCAAATGCTTTTTTAAAGTATGAATATTCCCACTGCAAGCTTTTTATTATCTATGCAATTTGTGATTTCCTCGATTAGTTCCATTAGTGCCATAGATGTTGATCTGTCTGTCCACAATCCATATTGACTGTCAACCAAAAGCTTATGTTTTTCAATGACATTGTCAAGTCTTTCAGTAAAAGGTTTTTCAAGGATCTTGGAGAATTGGGAGAGTAAAGAAACAGGCCTGTAATTTGTGAAATGGTGTCTATCCCCAGTTTTATGTAATGGTATTACTTTTGCTATTTTCATTTTGTTCGGAAATTTACCAGATTGAAAAGACAAGTTACAGATATGAGTTAATGGTTCTGCAATTTCTTCAATAACGTTTTTTAAATTATAATCATATCAATATCATTCCAATCAGTAGAGGATTTGCTTTTACATTTTCTTACAGTGTCTATGATTTATTTTCCTTCGACTGCTCTTAGGAAGATAGAGCTAGTATTTCTATCCCAAAGATCAGTATCCGCCCCTTCTTTTGTTTCTGGGTCATTTCAAATCATAATCAAACTAATTGATTAAAAGTATATTTTAAACAAAAGTAGCAGAGTGATGATGTCAAATAAATATGGCCAACACCATTGAAGAATACGTGCAACTGGATTATGTATTTCACAATGAATTTTCTGAGAGGGAGATTCTAAGACAATCATGTCTAATAGTAAGATTAAACGAGAACTTACCAGTTTGAAGTTTGATCTGTATTTTCTGAGGAGTTACGATGAGGGATTACGTGAAGAGCCCGTCCAGCACGCATGCGCGACATTCTTCAAAGCAGCAGTGTGGAATCACAGGAATCACAATAATTGAAATAAACATAGTAAAGAAAAGGAGAACTAAGATACCAGTTGATCTATAATTGAGGGTGGGAGCGGAGGGCACGTAATCCCTCATCGTAACTACTCATAAAATACAGATCAAACTTCAAACTGGTAAGTTCTCGTTTAATCTTACTATTTTACTTCGGAGTCACGTGAGTGACTACGTGAAGATTTTAAAGCTCTGTGATTTCAAACCGTGTAACAGTTCATACTTCACTCGCTGCCGAAGTCATTCAAGGGAGGAAGTATGTTATCGTAATCAACCATAATCTGTTTGTAAACAATAATGGTATCTATTAAACAATAACAAAAGACAAAATGCTCCCCCCGGGCTTAAATTATATATTTTTGCAGATTTTAAAACTTTCTGCAAATAACACAGGTTCTGCTAGCGGCTTGTGGTAGAACGTTTGGAACGTTTTCTCCATGTTCATTCTTTTAGCCGCCGATGTGGATGCTGCCCTGGTGGAGTGAGATGTATATACATCAGTATCTACTCCAGCAGCTCCCAGTACCTGCTTGAGCCATCTCGAGATGGTTTGGCTCGACACCCAACCATGAGGTTTCTTGTGGCTGACCCATAAGGCTTTTTATTTATTTTTTTCTCCTTTTTTTCCCCCTCTCCCTCGAGAATCTCTTGTTGTGTTGATGTAAGTGAATAAGTGAGTCATGACACACAGCCATAGGTCAGGTGGGTATGCCCGGAAATCCATAACTAGGACTCAAGTTCCTGGCTTGCTCTGCTTTAGCAGCTCCTGAATGGTGAATGAGACCCGGTCTGGTGTTATAACCATGTTGTCCAGTCGCAGTAAGTGGAGGGACTGGACTCTTTGTGCTGAGACTAGTGGCATCAGCATGACCGTTTTCAGGGTTAGCTTTTCCAGGGTGAGACCTGGCTGGGGACCATCCCCTTAGGTATGTCAGGACCATACTGACATCCCAGATTTGGGTATACCTAGGTCTAAGAGGGTTGGAGTTGACGATACTCGTCATGAGTTTGATCACCAGCGGTTGAGACGCTATGGCCTGTTGTCCTGGCACCTGTTTTAAGTAGGCTGACAGCGCACGTCTGGCAGTATTGATGGCGCTGTAGCTCAATCCTTCATTATGGTGAAGGCCCCCCAGGAACTCCAGTACATTGGTTATATTTGCAGATGAGTACGTTGTCCCAGTAGTCGAGCAGTATCTTTCCCACGTCCTGATGCTCGATAGGTATTGTTTCCTGGTGGACATACGGTGTCATCATGTTGATGGTCCTGTCAGACACCCCAGTCCCAGCAGTGGTCTTTTGATAATCTGCAACCCAGTAGGTTAATTTTGTCATGGCATGGATGACTTATGCCTGATACAGGGTGCGTCAATAGGTCTGGGCTACTGGGAAAGGTCAGAGGAGTTTCGATGACCATGTCGAGGACCACTGGGAACCATGGCTGTGTAGGCCAGTTGGTACTATCAAAATACCTGAAGCAGAGTCCATCTGTATTTTGCGTAGTACCCTACAGATTAAGGGAGAAGGGGGGGAAAAGCATAGAAGAAATAGGTCCCCCAGTTCAGCACGAATGCATCTATCACTGCTGCCTCAGGGTGTGGTTCCCAAGGGACATACATTGGTACGTGGTGATTTAGTCTGGATGCAAAGAGAGCGATATCTGGTGTGCCATATTGGTTTGTAATTTTAGCAAAAGCTCTAGGATTTAACATCCATTCGGTGTTTATCATTGAATTTGCGTGACCTGGCACTGTATTTAGCTTACCTGGTAGGTAAGTTGCTGATAGCCAAATATGTCTATCGACCCACCATTACCAGATTGTGTTGACCCAATTGTCACATGATATCGATTTTATTCCGCCCATATGGTTAATATAGGCCACCACCGTGATATTATCAATTTGTAAATGAACATGCAAGTTGTGCATATTCCTAGAATATGCTTTAAAACCATAAAACGCACCCAACATTTCCAAATAATTTATGCCCAGTGTTTGTAGTAAAGATGAGTCTAGGTTAGTCCACTACCACCTGTGCTGGATATGGTATTAGTTGCTCCCCAGCCTTGAGCACTGACATCTGTTTGTATAGTTAACGTTGGGTTATTGATGATGATAGGGCTGGAACTATGCCAAATGTGTTATATCCACCATTGTAACTGTGATATTGCTTCAATGGGTTGTTTCATGGTTCGGTCAAAGTGACCTGCATGTCGTTTCAACGCCTGTACCTTTGCCCTTTGTAGGTGCTGATAGTGCAGGAGTCCAAATTGTGTAGCTGAAAATGCTGCTACCATTTTGCCAATTACTCTTGCCACTTGTCGGATGGTTGGTCGATTGCTTACCATTAAATTGTTGCCCGTCTGTGCCAATTCTGCTGCTTTACCTTTTGGCAACATTACAGACATGTGGATTGAGTTAATTGTGAATCCCAGATAGTCCATAGTTGTGGATGGCGTCAACTTAGATTTATCTGGATGTATGACAAAACCCAGGGTTTCAACAATTGTTTGGTAGCTAATACAGCTGATTTAGCCAACTCCATGGTTTTGCCTACTATTAGGATATCATCAAGATACGCCATGACATATGTCTTTGTTTCGTTAATGTTGCCAAGGCTGGTTTTAATATCTTGGTAAATAGTCTAGGGCTGATGTCGACCAATTAGGCAACACTTTATACTGCCATAGTTGCCCCATCCAGGTAAATTTCAGGTATCTGCGATGACCCTTGTGAATGGGTACTGAATAGTAGGCATCTTTTAAATCAATGCTTGCCATAAAGTATCGTTTGGAAATCAGTTGTTTAGCAGTTACAAATGTTTCCATTTTGAAATGTACATACTTAACAAAGGGTATTTAGTGAGGTTAAAGGCTCTGTCTTACCTGTTTGCGGTCATCGGCGGTGAAGCGCGGCGTCGCCGGTAGCGACGACCGCGCGGCAATGGCGAGAGCGTCGAGCCTATCCACCAGAGCGCCGCACGGATGTTGCGCGGGGGCCGAGTTAATTCAAACACGGCGGGTCCCACGTGCTTGCGGTAAGTAAAAAAAGGGCGGGCCGATTGCGATGACGTCGGCCCGCCGCACGTGACTCACCAGCGGCGGCTGTGGCGGCGGCCATCCTGATCGCGGCGCTGTAGCGGTGGCTGTGCCTGCGGCCGTGCAGCACACGTGCCTCACTGGCGGCGGCACGTGCGTCACTGGCGGAGGCTGTGGCAGTGGAGGTTTGACGCACGTCGCTCGAGCCATACTGGCGGCGGCCCGTGCGAGCGGCCGTGCCGCACTTGTGCATCACTGGTGGAGGTTGTGCGGTGAGTATTTAGTTTTGGACATTGTCGATTTTATTTTAGCACCGCGCGGTGTTGGGAACACCGCCGCACGGCCCGGGAATTGTACTTTCTCACGAGTGCGCGGTCTATGGCGGCAGATTCCTCCCGTTTCGCTGCCATAGACCGCAGACTCGTGAGACAGGCCTTGTAGTCAATGATGATGCGACATCCACATCTTTTTTGCTTTTGGTAAATATATTTGAGACAAATTCCAAAGGTTCATGTTTGGATTTCTCAATGACACCCTTTGTAAGTAACCTCACCAGTTCTGCTTGAGCCTCTAGTTCTCTTTGACTGAGAGGGTAAAGACCCTTTGGGGTACGTGCTGAACTGGTGGCATGTTTTCTTGAATGAACTCTATTTTGTATCCCCGAATACTGTTAAGTATATAACTATCATTCGTGAGACACCTCCATGCTTCACTGAACAGGTGTAATCTCCCCCCTGTTAGTACAGTTCCCCCATTTTTACATGCTGGTAGGAACCATACCCACCTACCTCCATAGTTATGGTAGTGTTCCTTCTTCCGTTTGTTCATCCGTCGTAGTACTGCTGGATGTACCGCTGATTGGAGGTGGCGCATTTTCCATGGGGTCCGCTCTGGGCCCTGGCCTAAAAAGGCTTTCGGGGATATTATGCGGACCCCGAGCTTTCACCAGTTCCATAAATTTGACCTCGACTGGTGGACGCGATGGGGTACTGCCGTCTGGTTTTTGTGTGGGTCTGCTCGTTCCGGGGCCTGCCCTCATGAGACCAAATGCTTTGGACTCTCCTCCAGGTCTTTCACTTGCCCTTCCAAATAACAGGATCTGCGGCTCTGAGGCCGGTGTTTACACTGTCCTGCAAACCTGGGATTGAGGGCAGGTCTTATTCTCTCCTTGCGGAGGTTGTTTATCTCATATTGGGTGTTGCACAGCAGAGCCAGAGTGTCTTGCTGGTTTGTGGTCATATCCACCCCATCCACGGAACGAGCATAGGCTGTTATCCCTGTCGTCAGGAGCTTGAGGATTTTAGCTCCTGGTTCCGGATACTCTGTCCCACATACCCCCCCCCCCCCCCAGATTTGGCTGTTAACAGCCGGTACATTGAGCGAACTGCAGTTTTCCAGCTCTAGTGCCTCATTAAGTACCTGTCTTGTAGGGGTTTGAGGGACAGGTGGTTAATGCTGGCCGCCAGTTTTGGCTGCAACGTCCGCCCTGCTCGTGGTGAAACCAAGTAGCGAATCTCCACACCCAGCAGCTCTTCCTGATCCTGTACCCCAAGCGTACTCCCGACATCTTCAGCCAATGACCCCTGTTCCTGACCAGCCCAGCCCTGGTCGCCAACGCTGCCCTGCTTTGAGGGGAAAGTGCTGGCCAGTGCATTGTAGAGCACTGATGTGGGAGTGCCTGAGTTCCCTTGGCGAGACTGCTCCAGCTCCCGAAGCAAGTCTCGCTGGAGCATTTGCTCCATGAGCCTTTCCATGCGGCTCAGGCAGCTAGCTCTGCCGCTCTAAGGCGGAGAGCCTCCTCATCGGAGTGAGACATAACCGGCCGGTATGTTTTGCCTTGATTTGCCTCCAGCCCGCTGCTGTTGGTCAGGCTGCGCTAGCGGGACTGGGCTCGGCTCGGTCTCGATGAGGGTGTGCCGCAGCATGTGCGGTCCAGGTGCCGCCTCTCGCCCCCCACTGATGGAACACTCCCATTCTGTTGGAGTCGAACGGGGGGCGGTTTTCTTCCTTTGCCGTGCTGCTCATTTTTCCAGTTCCCCTGGAATACAGAGCAGAGCACAGCTTGCTGATTACGACCTCAGAGTAAGACTTACCTGATGGTCCGCTGTTTATTTTCCACCGACGTGTAGCGGGAGCGCCTGTACTCCCGGTCGTCGCTGTTGCACTGCGTGAACGCTAATGTCGCGCATGCGTGCTGGACGGGCTCTTCACGTAGTCACTAACGTGACTCCGAAGTAAAATTGATAGTTTATTGGATGTAATGTTGGCCTGCTTTTATCACAGTTGTGATCTTCCCCTTAATCTAGACACAAATACTCTCTATATATTACAAATCCCCCCTTTTTCTAACCGGTATTATTTGTGGTGGCATTTTCATTGATAGCCTTTCCCTAATAAATAAATAACATCTTGAAAATAGGTAGCAGAGCCCTGTTGTTTCAGCACTTTGGGAATAGTTACCTTCCCAATTAAATTGTGAATGATGAGGATGCTGGTTTAGAGCTTTGGTGCTAATTAATCAGGCATCCTAGAAGTGGTGACATGTCTGAAGAAGGTTCCTAATCTGACAAATTATCTGGGTTCTGCGAAAGGGTCCCAACACAAAACATTGCTTACCCATTAGCGGTACGGTTGCACAGCAGTAGTGATGCCACTTTACAGCACCAGAGACCTAGGTTAAATCCTGACTTCGAGTGCTGTCTGTACGGAGTTTGTATGTTCTCCCGTGACCATGTAGGTTTTCTCTGGGTGCTTCTGTTTCCTTCCACATTCCAAAGACATAGAGGTTTGTAGGTTAATTGGCCTTGATACAAATTGAAAATTGCCCCTAGTGTGTAGGATAGTGCTAGTGTATGGGAACTGCTGGTCAGCATAGACTCGATGGTCTGAAGTGCCTATTTCCGCACTGTATCTCAGAATAAAAAATAATTAAACATTCCTTCCACAGAAACTACCTGACACACTGTTTTCCTCTAGTACTTTGTGTTTTTATTCTAGAAGTAATACTGGTTTGATGTCAGCCCGATCATACTGGGCCATGATGACCCAATTAATGCCACGTGAATTGGTCACACCTGAAGATCCTGGTATTTAGCAGACCTGCCTCTCCGTCTGTGTTAATCATTGAGATTCTCTATGATCTACAGGGATTGTTGGTGATTCAATTCATTAAAAAAAAATTTTTTTGATTTGAAATGATAAAATCAGTTATCTCTACATGTTATGATGTTCCACCAGGACAATGAAATTAATTGGCACTGACTTGTTTCCCTCTGATCAAATGCTGCTTTTCTAAGCTAAGTACTTTTTTTCTAGAAAGTGCACTTGTGAGTGTCTAAGGAACATTTTGTGTAATGTTCCTGCTAATATTCAGTAGCTGGAAGTATGTATAAACAGCAACTTGTAGGTGTGAAATTTAGAGTTCTGGTAAGATGTTGCAAATGAATGCTAGTCTGTGGTCTTGATTGCTCGAGATTGCTGTTAGATAAGATGATAGAGGTATAAGGAATGGATCCAGGGTGAGGATAATAGTGTGGTTGATGGGAATTGGGAATTAATTATATATTTTTACCTTGCATGTGAGGTTATTTTAACCCTTGCATCAATGCTCTGAATGCTTCTTTCGTAGCACTGACCTCATTTGTAATCTCATTCCTTGACACTGGTCAATGGAGCTGGATGGCCTCCTAGTCTCCAGTAAAAAGAGAATGACTCTCATTTGCTGCATGTTGTCACTGACTGCTGGGGAATATCTTCATACTTAACCATCCAAAATCTATGCAATGTCTTCTAATTGCATAATAAGAACATGAATAGCATTATAACATCATAATAGCATTAATAGATGTTTTTCTGCTTGGGTATTCAGGCAGGGATTGAGCATGATTTGCTCCTATTTTAAGAATGGAAGAGGTCTGTGCGTGCATTTCTTTAATGTGGGCTCATCATTGCACACCACGTGGAGCTGGTGGAGCCAATTGGTCCAATGGCAAGGTGTTCCAAGATGACTGGACATCGGGTTTAGCTGCTAATGCATCCATCGAGTGTGCAAATGCACACACACACACACACACACACATGCATACACACATGCATATACATGCACCACCACACATACAAGTGTATGAACACCTCTAAGCAGATACAGGTGCACACATACAGTTTCAAACTGTACAAGTCCTTTCCCTTCTGTCGTGGTGTAGACTGACTCCACTCCCCCCCACCCCCTAATCTTTTCCACTAGTCACTTTAATTTAATGTTTCATGTATTTTGTATTTATGACTGTTAGCAGATCAATTTCCCTCCTGGGATAAATAAAGTTGTATTGTATCGTATCGTACATCAAAACACATGCATTCATGCATGCACGCACGCACTTTGACTACCACATGACCTTGGCCACACACTTCTCTCAACCCCTCTCTTCCTCAGTCTCACTCATTTACTTCTCCTAGCTTTCTCCACACCTGCCTAACTTGGTTTCTTCCCTCGCTGTTCTCCCTCCACTCAGTTCCTTTCTCTTTCACTCATCCTTTGCACCTTGCCTCTTTCTTTCCTTCTCAATTCCACATCATCTACCACAAATCGTTTGATCAGCTGAGAAGTTTATTGGCTGCAACCTTCCCTCCATTGACGAACTGTACACTGCAAGAGCCAGAAAGCGAACGGGCAAGATCATCTCTGACCCCTCTCACTCTGGCCACAAACTCTTTGAATCACTTCCCTCTGGATGGCGACTCTGGACTGTCAAAGCTGCCACAGCCAGACATAAAAACAGCTTTTTTCCACGAGTAGTAGCTCTACTCAATAACCAAGAATATGTAGCCTCCTTTTGCTCTGGTATTTTATTTAATTCACATGTTTAATCGATAATGTTTTATTATTAATGTTTTATGTGTCATTCCTAACTGTCACTTTATGTCATGTTGTCACTTGCGGGCGGAGTACCAAGACAAATTCCTTGTATGTGAATACTTGGCCAATAAACTTATTAATTCATTCATTCATTCAAACCCTGGCCTCCCTGCACCCTCACAGCTGCCAGTCACTTGTTGTCTTCAAACATTTCTCTGACCTGGACTGAATTAAACCATTGCATACTAATTGCACTTACTGTACCAACATTTTGCACTAAACTATCCAATTTAACTTTGTGTATATTTAAACAGTTTGACAACATCCTACAGTCTGCCTCTTGACAATGTCTGCTCATGTACGGGAGGTTTACTTTCAGCTGTGTTGATTTGGAGCAAACAGAACCAATTTTTGTTCCCATTCTGAGGATTACTAGTAAGTGTGATTCACTGAGTAGTAATTTTTTATTAATTTTCCAACTTGATTCTCAGCAAGTGAGTCTCTCGAGGTGGGAATAAAAATTGCTAAATAACCTCTAATTTTATTGTATGTTTTTTTTATTTTGGTTATTTTTAGGATTATTTGGCATTCCACTTCTTCTGTTTCATTTTATTTTCACATCTAATGTTCTCTTCCCTTAGCAAAGAGTAGCTGTTAATTACTGGTGTTAATTATAACTACAGGCTATTGACTATACAATGTCCTCATTTTCCTTTCCAGTCAGGTCATAACTCGCAAACATTACTGCAGAACTAACGGTGAGATAATTCACTAAATCCCTGGGTTTAGCAATAAACCGATGAATAAGAACCTATCATCAGAGTAATTTGCAACTTATTTGTTGACCTGCTTTTGCTTTCCCTCAGGATTCTTTGTTAGTACAGGAAACCCTCATTTTGATGGATTTCTTTATAATGGACTTTGGTTAGAGCGGACTGACCTACCGATGGCTGCCTACGCCACGCCCGGCTCGTACTGCTTTACCTGCTGCTTACAGCGCCAGCCACCCAGACCGCCCCTGGTTAGCGCTGACTTTCCTGCCGCTTACAGTGCTGGTTACCCCCAATATTGACCCTGATTCGTGCCGCTTCCATGTCGGACCAACTGCTGCCACCACCGGCCCATACAGTTTCCTTGGCCACTTCCAAGCCACACCTGCCACCGCCATCACCACCGACCTTTAACTATACCCCAGCCACCCACGAGCCGCAACCAATGACTCTGCTGATCTGCGCCTCTTCCACAAACGATAGAACTTTATTTATTGTTACGATACAATACAATAGAACTTTATTTATCCCAGGGAGGGAATTGATCTGCCAACAGTTATAAAACACAAAATATATAAAAGTCACAATTGACTTCAGTGGTTGGTAAGATTTTAGAGTCCATTATAAAGGATGGGGTTATGGAGTATGTAGAAGTTCATGATAAAATAGACCGGTCGGCATGGTTTTGCAAAGGGGAGTCCTTGCCTGAAAAATCAGCTGGAATTCTTTGAAGAAGTAAATAGTAGGACAGACAAAGGAGAGTCAGTGGATGTTGTTTACATAATTTGCAGAAAACCTTTGATAAGATGCCACATGTGAGGCTGCTAAGGAAGATGAGAGTCCATGGCATCAACGAGCAGATACTAGCGTGGATAGCAGGTTGGCTGGATGGCAGAAGGCAAAGAGTGGTAATATAGGGAGCTTTTTCTGGTTGGCTGCCAGTGACCCGCGGAGTTCCGCAGTGCTCGGTGCTGGGGCCAGTGTTCTTCACATTGTATATAGTTATGATTTGGATGAGGCGATTGAAGGTTCTGTGGCAACATTTTCAGATTATATGAAAATAGGTGAAGGGGCAGGTGGTGTAGAGAAAGCAGGGATTCTGCAGAAGGAGTGGATAGGTTGGGAGAGTGGGCAGAGAAGTGGCAGATGGAATATAGTGTGGCAAAGTGTGGATTCATGCATTTTGGTAGTGGGAATAAAGGCGTAGAACATTTTCTAACTGGGGAGAGAAATCAGAGGTGCAAAGGGACTTGGGAGTGCTGGTACAGGATTCGAATTGGTAGTAAGAAAGGCAAACACCTTTCTTGCATTTATTTCAAGAGAGCTAGAATATAAAAACAAGGATGTAATCCTGAGGCTCTATAAGGCGCTGATAAGGCCACATTTGGAGTATTATGAGCAATGTTGGGTAATATCTGAGGAAGGATGTGTAGGAAGGAACTGCAGATGCTGGTTTACACCAAAGACAGACACAATATGCTGGAGTAACTCAACAGGCCAGGCAGCATTTTCGGAGGAGGCGCTGTCCTGAACGGCTGCCTGTCCTGCAGCTGTCCGTTTCTTTTTCCCTTCTTTTTTATTATTTTTAGTACGTTGAGGGTGCAGTCAGGGGGCCTAATCTTTTTATGTGTGGGGGGTGGTGGGGGGAAGGGGGAAAATGCTTTTCGAGTCCCTACCTGGTCGGAGGGGTTGCCTTCCTCCGAGCAGCGCCTTCGACCCATCCTCACGGCCTACCAGTGGGGCCTGGAGCAGCGTTTCCTGAGGGGACCTGGCCAGAACCTCGGCTTCGGCGGCGGCACAGTGCTGGAGCGCTATCGCGGAGTGGGCGATGCCTTGTCTGGGTCGCCACGCTGGAACTCCGGTATGCTGGGACCGCCGATAAAAACATCGCAGAGCCGCGGGTCTGTGGAGCGGCCAGCTGCGGGGACCGCCGATAAAAACATCGCGGAGCCGCGGGTCTGTGGAGCGGCCAGCTGCGGGGACCGCCGATAAAAATATCGCGGAGCCGCGGGTCTGTGGAGCGGCCAGCTGCGGGCGGCAGCGCTGACTTTAACATCGCGGAGCCTGGGATCTCTCGCCGAGATCGCCAGTATGTGGAGCTCCGTCCAGAGCGGCCTGTTGGCTTGGAAGCCGCAGTCTCCGGTAAGAAGGCGGCCGTTCCTGGCACCCCAAGCCACCAAGAGGGTTCTCCCGACGCCGGAGTACCATCACCCGGCGAGAACGGCCAGGAACATCGAGCCTCCATAGCGGCGACTGTGGAGGCCTCAATAGGCCCAACTATGGGTGGACATGGGGATGGGGACTGGACTTTGTGCCTTCCCCCACAATGGTTCCCACTGTGGGGGGATGTTTTTATGTTTTAATGTTAAACTTCTTTAATGCTATGTTGTATTTTTATTAGTGTGCTGCAAGGACATCTGAATTTCCCCTGAATAAGGGGATTAATAAAGTAAAATCAATCAATCAATCTCCGGAGAGAAGAAATGCTCCCTCCACAACTCCCTGGTTAACTTGTCCCTACCTTCCCACCTAAACCACCCATTCCCCTGGTAATTTCACCTCTGCGACTGCAGGAGATGCAACACCTGTCCCTAAACCTCCTCCTTTGACCATCCAAGGACCCCAACATTCTTTTCAGGTGAGGCAGATGTTCACTTGCATCTCCTCCAACCTCATCTACCTATCTGCTGTTCCAGGTGTGAACTCCTTTATATCAGCGAGACCAAGCGCAGGCTCAGCGATTGTTTCGCTGAACACCTCCGCCCAGTCTGCCTAAACCTACCTGATATCCCGTGTTGCTAAACACTTTAACTTCCCGTCCCATTCCCATACTGACCTTTCTATCCTGGGCCTCCTCCACTGTCAGAGTGAGGCCCAGCGCAAATTGGAGGAACAGCATCTAATATATCGCTTGGGCAGCTTACACCCCAGCAGTATGAATATTGACCTCTAATTTTAAGTAACCCTTGCTTTTCCTCTCTTTCCATCACTCCCCCTTCCTAGTTCTCTGACCAGATTGACTGTCCCTCTGATTTAATATTATGTCTGTATGCCTCGTTGTCACCTTCTCCTAGTTACCAATGATCTATTCTACATATTTTTTTGTCAGCATCCCCTTTGATGTCTTGTTTTCACACCTTCACTTCCTTATCTCTAGAACTCCCTCTGCCCTGACTCTCAGTCTGAAGAAGGTCTTGACTCGAAACATCCCCATTCATTCTATCCAGACATGCTCCTTGTCCCGCTGAGTTACTCCAGCAATTTGTGTCTATCTGAGGAAGGGTGTACTGGCTCTGGGGAGGGTCCAGAGGAGGTTTACAAGAATGATCCCAGGAAGGTGTGGGTTAACATATTACGAGTGTTTGACAGCATTCGGCCTGTACTCGCTGGAGTTATGAAGGATGAGGGGGTACCCCATTGAAACTTACTGAATAGTGAAAGGTTTGGATAGAGTGGATGTGGAAAGGATGTCTCCACGAGTGGGAGAGTCTAGAACTAGAGGTCATCACCTCAGAATTAGACGTTACTTTAGGAAGGAGATGAGGAAGAATTTCATTAGTCAGAGGGTGGTGATTCTGGGGAATTCTTTGCCACAGAAGGCTGTGGAGGCCAGGTCAATGGATATTTTTAAGGCAGTGATAGATAGATTCTTGATTCGTATGGATGCAGGGACTATGGGGAGAAGGCAGAAAAATGGGGTTGGGAGGGAGAGATAGATCAGCCATGATTGAATGATGGAGTAAACTTGCTGGACCGAATTGCCTAATTCTGCTCCTATCACTTATGACCTTACGACATTGTGTTAGCCATTTAGGCGTTCTCTAGGTTATTTTTTAAAATCTATTAACTGTCTTTAATTTCTCATATTATATTTTTATTATTGCTGTATATTGTAAACACTACATCAATTTATTCTATGGAAACTTTAGAGGTTCTAATGATTTCTGTTATATGCAGCTTGTAGAGCGAGAGCTTGGCCCCGGAGATCAGAGCTTTGAGCGGGAGGGAACCCCTGGCACAATCAGGCGCGAGGAGGGGGCCGGTAGGAGAATGATCGGGGTATTGCCTCCAGCACCTTCAAAGTCAGATGCAGGATGCGTCCCCAGAACACAACGGCAGTCGGGCGTGGAGAGGGACGTTGGTTCATGGGCTGAGCCAGTCAAGGTCAATGGAGGAGACACAGGGGCAGCAGCCTGGGGCTTACCTGGGGTTAGCTGGGTCAGGGGTGCTCCATAATTTTCCAGTGACTACAATACTTCTTACACCAAGTTGTGACAGTAGCCTGGTGGCGTTCAATTCAAAGCCCTTGTTCTAATAGGTGTCTTTTCCAAATCTTTTTTTCCTAAGTCATAGGAGCAGAAGTAGGCCATTTGGCCCATCGAATCTACTCCACCATGCAATCATGGCTGATCTATATTTTCCTCTCAACCCCATTCTCCTGGCATCTCCCCATAACCCCTGAATCTGAAGAAGGGTCTCACCTCGAAATGTCTCCCATTCCTTTAATCCAGAGATGCTGCCTGTCCCGCTGAGTTACTCCAGCATTTTGCGTCTATTTTCGGTTTAAATCAGCATCTGCAGTTGCTTCCTACAACCTCTGACACCCTAACTATTCAAGAATCTCTCAATATCTGCCTTAAAAATTCCCAACGACTTGGTCTCCACAGCAGTCTGTGCCAATTACTTCCATAGATTCACCACCCGCTGACTAAATAAATTCCTTCTCATTTCCTTTCTAAAAGTGTGTCATTTTATTCTAAGAGAAACCCACATGGTCATATGGATAGTTTAGTGCAAACTTTACACAGACATTGCTGGAGGTCAGAATTGAAACAGATCATTGGAGTTGTAAAACAGAGTCAGTTGGGAGGGACTGAATGATGGCACACCACTGTGCTATCATTCAGGCACTATAAAGCCTCTGACAATTTTAGTTAAAATACTGCATAGGTATTTTTCTGATAGCAGCTGTAAGTTGTGATTCAGTTGTTCCAGGTTGGGCTGCATCCTGCTCTCTTGCAAGCTTTCCTTTTTTCCTACCTTCTTTTAATCTAAAGATGTGTGCGAGATCACTTGAACAAAATGCATTTTCTGTTGATGTGGCTGTATGTTGTTCTCTACAGTTGAGGAAATTGGAACTGAGCTCCAGAAAAAAAATGGAAAATGTAGCTGTTCCTGTGTTGCTTTTTGGGCAAACAGCCAATGGCAGAATTTTATTTTCCTTTCTTTATAGTTTTGACAATAGACTTTTGACCTGGAGCTTTAAGTTTAATTCCCACCGAATATATTGGTTGGCCTGTTCACTATATCAAAGTAAATGAGATATACGGGGCAAGTTTGTTAATAATGTAGTGGATGTATAAAACGTTTTGGCAGGATGGTGGTGAAAGATACTATAATGGCACTTAAGAGATTTTTGAATATATACATAAATATGCAGGGAATGGGGGGATATGGATTACATGCAGTCAGAGGAGATGATTTTAAATTGATGTTCGGCACAGATATTGTGGGTCAAAAGGCCCGTTCATGTGCTGTACCGTTATGTTCTATGTTCTAATCAGATAACATCTCATAACATAATGAGATGTAACAAGGCAGAAATTTAGATCAGTGAATGTAACTTTTCCTTTTACAAGAGTCCACTCTTCTTAAAGTTGATAGGAACAAAAAAATATTGAGCATAATTATGGAAAACAGATTAATCCTTGGATTTCCTTTAGTTTAACAGAAATGCAGCATGCCACAACTTAATAAAAGTTTAGGAAATAGATGCAGGAGTTAGGCAATTGGTCCTCATGCCTGCTCTGCGATTCAATAGATCATCTGATTTTTGTTGACCACAGCACCACTATCCTGTGCTAACCCTTTTCAATTCCTTTAATACACATAAGGTCATAAGGACCTGAGGAATAGGAGTAGAATTAGGCCATTCAGCCCATCGTCTGCTCTGCTGATGGCTGATCTATCTCTCCCTCCTAACCCCATTCTCCTGCCTACTCCCCTTAACCTCTGACACCTTTAAATACATAAATCTATTGAGCTCTGACTTGAACATACTCAACAATTGAATCCCCATATAGCTTCCTTGGTAAGACAAGATTACCACGGTTTCAACAACCTCTGGGTGAAAATGTTTCTTCCGACCTCTATCCTGAATGCTGACTCCTTATTCTGTTTGTGACTGTGACCTGGGTCTAGACACAGGGGAATCACCATCACTTCATCCACCCATTATACCCGATAAGGATTTTGTAAGCTTCACCGCGATCACATCTCTTCTGAACCTTCGACAGTATAGGCTAAAATAGTTTTGCCTCATCATTGGACAAACTGGGCCACATCCCAAGAATTAATATGATGAATATTCCTTGTACAATCTCTGTTGCACAAAAAAACCCATTCGAAGTCCAGGACTGCAAACTTTCCTCCAGGGCCTCTGTCATAGGGTTCTGTACTATGAAGAAGTGATTTATTTAAAAAAATGAATGGTCTGCAATGCACATTGGAGTTTGACTGAAAGTTGTAACTTGATAGTTTTTAATAGCTAATCCATACCTGTCATAAAAATGCCTTATGGTGTTGGTTACATATTGTAAAATAAATGTAGCAGTGCCAAAGTGCTCAGGTAATATTTACAACTGTTACTAAACTGTTTAATGATTCCGCTTTTGTAGTGCAGATATATAGCACTTCAGAATTGATCCGTTTAAAGCTTAACTACACAATGTTGACAGAGTTTTAACTTAGTTTACTTTTGGATAATGTGATGTGTAGAATATATGATTGCTGCAGTGCAAATTATTACCTTTTGTTAGAATCGTCCTGACTGCAGGATGTGTATTATTGGTGGAGCTAATTGATACTGTGACCTTTACCCGAATTCTACTAAAATAAACACAAGCTTTCATATTGTGTAACTAATTCCAAGGATTGTGATCGAAGAAGCAAAACAACATTTGAGACAACCTTTAAATACTGCATCCTGCATAAGGAAAACAAACTGAGATGAATGTAGGAGGTACACAATGTAGGAGGGTTGAGTTAGCATAATTTGTGACTAGAAATGGGCCTGAAACTATGTTGTAAGTTACTAACGTGCAAATATATATTTAAATTACTTTTTCTTTTCTGCTTTAATGGATACATTCATGTACAATAAATTAGATCAAGCTAGTTAAAATAAAATGAGGGATCCAGTTGCTGCGTCAAGGCTGATTCAGGAAACACAGAATTCTTTGACATTGTCACAGGGGTAAGACAAGGTTGCCTTCTACCCCCCTTACTGTTTATTGTCATGATCGACTATGTCGTACTGATTGGGGATGATCAGCCATGATCACATTGAATGGCGTGCTGGCTCGAAGGGCCGAATGGCCTATTGTCTATATTGTCATGTGGAAGACAATGACCAAACCTGACTTTGGAATACCGTGGAGAACAGGAAGACGCCTCACAGACCTAGATTTTGCCGATGACATTGCACTACTAGCAGAGTCGAGACACACCCTTCAAAAGATGACAACCGCTCTGGAGGAGAATGAATCAAAGGTTGGATTAAAGATCAGCTGCCAGAAGACTAAGACCAATCAGACTGGAGACCAGCAGCCAATAGACCAACTGATAATCAATGGGGAACCTGTGGAAAACGCCACAAGATTTACCTATCTTGGCAGCATGTTCTCAGTAGATGGAGATGTACAGGTCGACATCAACTCCTGAATTGGTAAAGCTGCATCAGTCTTCAGACGAATGCAGCCAATATTGTCTCGTGGCAGGATATCCAAGATGCTAAAAGTCAAGCTCTTCCAGTTCGTAGTCCTCCCTACAGCCCTCTATGCCAGTGAGACATGGAAAATCAATGTGAAGATGAAAAATAAATTGGATGCATTCCAACAACACTGCTTGAGGAAGATCCTGAAGACTAGCTACAGAGACCACATCACAAACGAGGAGATCTACCGTGAAACTGCAACAAAGCCACTCAGCCATAGAGGTATGCAGGATGAAAATTCACCAGAACGTGCACCTAAGATAGCAATGACATGGCAACCTGACTGTAAACAAGCACCAGAGACAGTGTATGATTTAAACACATCTTTAATCAGCACTGAAACTTAGCAGCGTTGAGGACAATAGGTTGTCAGTACATCCTAGCTGCTCAGACTGGCAGTGCCGGGAACAAGCGTTAGTATAAGTGTTATAGTGGGGTGGAGTTAGCGATGCTGGCTTATGTGTGATTGGTTCACATAGAAACATAGACATAGAAACATAGAAAATAGGTGCAGGAGTAGGCCATTCGGCCCTTCGAGCCTGCACCGCCATTCGATATGATCATGGCTGATCATCCAACTCAGTATCCTGTACCTGCTTTCTCTCCATACCCCCTGATCCCTTTAGCCACAAGGGCCACATCTAACTCCCTCTTCAATATAGCCAATGAACTGGTCTCAACTACCTTCTGTGGCAGAGAATTCCAGAGATTCACCACTCTCTGTGTGAAAAAATGTTTTCCTCATCTCGGTCCTAAAAGATTTCCCCCTTATCCTTAAACTGTGACCCCTTGTTCTGGACTTCCCCAACATCGGGAACAATCTTCCTGCATCTAGCCTGTCCAACCCCTTAAGAATTTTGTACGTTTCTATAAGATCCCCCCTCAATCTTCTAAATTCTAGAGAGTACAAACCGAGTCTATCCAGTCTTTCTTCATATGAAAGTCCTGACATCCCAGGAATCAGTCTGGTGAACCTTCTCTGTACTCCCTCTATGGCAAGAAAGTCTTTCCTCAGATTAGGAGACCAAAACTGTACGCAATACTCCAGGTGTGGTCTCACCAAGACCCTGTACAACTGCAGTAGAACCTCCCTGCTCCTATACTCAAATCCTTTTGCTATGAATGCTAACATACCATTCGCCTTCTTCCCTGCCTGCTGCACCTGCATGCCTACTTTTAATGACTGGTGTACCATGACACCCAGGTCTCGTTGCATCTCCCCTTTTAATAATCAGCCACCATTCAGATAATAGTCTACTTTCCTGTCTTTGCCACCAAAGTGGATAACCTCACATTTATCCACATTATACTGCATCTGCCATGCATTTGCCCACTCACCCAGCCTATCCAAGTCACCTTGCAGCCTCCGAGCATCCTCCTCACAGCTAACACTGCCCCCCAGCTTTGTGTCATCCGCAAACTTGGAGATGTTGCATTCAATTCGCTCGTCCAAATCATTAATATATATCGTAAATAGCTGGGGTCCCAGCACTGAGCCTTGCGGTACCCCACTAGTCACTGCCTGCCATTGTGAAAAGGACCTGTTTACTCCTACTCTTTGCTTCCTGTCTGCCAGCCAGTTCTCTATCCATATCAATACTGAACCCCCAATACCATGTGCTTTAAGTTTGTATACTAATCTCTTATGTGGGACCTTGTCGAAAGCCTTCTGAAAGTCCAGATATAACATGCATCATCAACCTACATCCTTCCACCTAAAGATTAAATGTGGAAAGGGCACCCATACCATGAAGTTAAACATACTCGCCATATCTGTCTGGTGGTCTACTAACACGGCCCGAGCGCGTGCGGACCCAACCATCCCCTCCCTCACCTGACGGATGAGACGGAGAACCTGGAGGCGAGAATGGCACGGGAGAGGCTTGAGGTGAACGAAAGGGGAAACATGCGGTAGGTGAAGACCCATGGTTAGTGGAGACCGGGGGGACATGGGGGGGTGCAAGGCATGCGGGGACGGGTGGGAAACATTGCAAAAGGTGGCTGGAACTGGAGCGGCGGAGCATAGGAATCAGCAGGCGGTGGTCAGGGCTCCCTCACAGCAAGCAGGTGTTGTCGACTTCTCAGGTAAACCGCTCCCTCACAGTCCACAAGGTACGATCGCGGCTCGTCAGTCGGGCGTACAACAGTGCCCAGACGGGAATGTCCAGTTGAAGTTCGTAGACGGTCAACCTTGCCCGGCAGTAGAGGCTGGAGTGGTCTGCTGGAACTGTCGTATATGACTGTTACTGGATGTCATGCTTCTCCTGGAGACGTTGCTGGATAGTGGCGGGCTTCAGCACCCGAGGGACCAGCTGCTGTTGTGCGATGGGGACCGGAGACCTCGTCACCCTCGACAGCAGCCGCTGTGCCGGCGATCCCAAGGTTCCGTCTCTGGCGATGTTTCTGAGATTCAGGAGATCGAGATAGACGTCTGACTTTGAAATGCGCGCTCCCTCCAGGAAGTGCTTGGCGCTTCTGACAGAGCGTTCAGCGAGTCCATTACTCTGTGGATACTCAGGACTGCTCGTGATGTGCTGGAAGTTCCATCGGTCTGTGAAAAGCTTGAACATGTTGCTGGTGAACTGTGGACCATTGTCGGTTCTCAGGATGACAGGAGCGCCATAGGCTGAGAAGTGTCTTTTCAGCTTCTTGATGACCATCTCAGATGTGAGGGAGGTCAGTTGGTCTAGTTCAAACCAGTTAGAAAAAGCGTCGACCAGAACGAGGTAGGGCTTTCCGCACCATTCGAAAATGTCCGCAGCCAGCGACGACCAAGGCAGTGCTGGTGGAGATTGTTGCAGAAGGGGTTGCCGCTGCTGATGAGGCGCAAGATTGTTGCAAGTGGGGCAGGAGGCTATGCGGTCCCGGATGTACGTGGCCATTCCCGGCCAGTAGAACAGATCCCGGGCGCGTGCCAGTGTGGAGTCGGCTCCTGGGTGACCGCTGTGTACCTCTTTGAAATATTCGTCTTGTAGCGATGAGGGTATCACCACCTTGTGACCCTTAACGACCACACCATCCTGAACCACCAGTTCATCACGGACCAAGAAGAACGGCTGTACCTCCGTGGGCATGTCGGATCGTTTGTCTGGCCAGCCTATTTTGATGATGGATGAGAGGGTTTGAAGCATATCGTCAGTGGCAGTGTGCGAGGCCAATGTGCGCAGTTGCTTACTGGGGACGAGATCAACACCGAGGACCGTGAAATTCTCCTGTTCATGGGGGTGTTGTTCGCAGGATGCTCGAGGTGCACGAGAGTGTGTCAGCGACATGCATGTCCTTACCCTTTGTGTAGGTAATAGAGAAGTTGTACCGCTGCAGCTGCATCATCATGCGCTGCAAGCGAGCTGGCGCGGCATGGATAGGCTTGCTCAGGATTGTCACCAGTGGTTGGTGGTCCGTCTCAACCGTGAACGTGTTGCCATGGACGAAGTCATGGAATTTGGAGCAGGCAAAGACGATAGCCAGCAGTTCCTTTTCGATTTGCGCGTAGTGCTGTTCCGTGTCGGTCATGGTGCGAGAGGCATACGTGACAGGTAGTAGAGTGCCATCAGCAGATGGTTGCAAGCAGGCTGCGCCGAGCCCGAATTTCGAGGCATCGCGGGTGATCGTAACCGGATGTTTCAGGTCGAAAAAAGTCAGGGTCGGTGCACTGGTGAGTTTAGATTTTAAAACATCAAAGGCAACCTGATGTTGCTGGAACCATGACCATGCAATGTCCTTTTTGGTCAGCTGCCGCAGTGTGGAGCTTAGCTCGCTGAGGTTCGGTATGAACTTTCCGAGATAGTTTACCATGCCCAGGAAACGTTGCAGGCCTTTCACGTCTGTGGGGGCAGGCATTTCTGTGATGGCAGTAGTTTTCTTCAGATCGGGTTTGTGGCCATCAGGGGTGAAGATGTGGCCGACGTAGGAGACCACTGGAACCCTGAACTTGCACTTGTCAGGATTGAGCTTGAGGTTTATCTTGCGAGCGCGCTCCAAGATGAGCCTGAGATTGTGATCGTGTTCCGCTGCGTCTTTACCATAGAAGAGGATATCGTTGACAATAATGGCACAAGGCAGGGTCCTCGAATAATTGCTCCATAGTTCTTTGGAAGACTTCACTGGCGGAGTTGATTCCGATTGGCATTCTCAGAAACCTATACCTGCCGAATGGGGTGGCAAATGTGGTGAGGTTTGATGACTTCTTGTCCAGTGGTATCTGCCAGAAAGAGTTCTTTGCATCGAGGACAGAAAATAGGGTGGCCATGCCGACCTTTGCCGCAACATCCTCGACTGTCTTCATGGGATGGTGTGGGCGCTTAATGGCAGTGTTCAGGTCTTTAGGATTGATGCACAGGCGGATTTCATTTTTTTTCTTCTTGACTGTTGCAATCATGGTTGAGACCCAGTCAGTGGGGTCGCTGACAGCTTCAATTACGCCTTTGGAGACCATGTCCTTCAGCATAGAGTGAACCCTGTCAGTCATGGCAAATGACAATCGGTGCGGGGGTCGGATGACGGGTGTCACATCGGGGTCAGTAATAATCTTGTAGGTTACAGGCAACTTGCCTAGGTTGTTGTCAAAAGGATCAGGGAATTCACTCAGCGGGTCCAACGAGATTTGCAGCTTGTGGACGGTTTTGTCAAAGGAAATCAGCCCCAGTTCCTGACAGGCACGATTGCCAAGCAGAGTGACTGAATTAAAGTTCAAGACGTAGAAGGTCAATTCCTTCGTTGTTTTCTTTAGTACACATTTCAAGTTGGTTTTGCCCAAGGGAACCAGCACCTCCCCTCCAAAAGCATGTAAAGTGGATTTGTCCTTGATGAGTGGCTCGTTAGTTCTAATCTTGTTAAAGAGGTTGATTGACATAGTGTCGACCTTCGCGCCCGTGTCTAATTTCGCGCCAAAATCAACATTGTTTACAGATATCGTCATGGTTGGATCAGAATTCTTGGCAGCAGCATGCTGTAACGAGTAAACAGTTGGATCGTCTTGCGAGTTAATTGGGCTGTATTCGGGGGCGGTTTCGAGCTGGAATTGGGGAGTGAGTGTTTTGCTGTCTCGTTGCAAAAAATTGAGATTAGACTTGGGGCTGGGCGAATTCTTTCCTTGGGCCCGAATTGCAGCCCGACAGACAGAGGCAAAGGGATTTAGCTTTTTGCAGTAATTGCTTGCTTTCCCGAGGGCGGGGCAGGCTGATTGTCTGTTGTGTAAGTAATTGCAGTTGGGACATCTCTTCGGAGGACCGCTGTGAGCTGCCTGACTAGCTTGGTTCATAAATCGGCTGTTATCTGTGTATGTTCGCTGCCTAGTGAGGCCCGTCAGATTGATGGTTTTAGTTTCATGCGAACTGTCTATGGGGTTGACAAATTCGGGAGTTCTGCATGCATGTACAGCTTCATCAAGTGTTAAATCTGGCCGTCTCAGGAGCTCTGATCTGAGCTTTAGATCGCTAATGCCATTCATTAAAATGTCCCTCGTTAATTGATCAGTCAGCTGATCAACCGGCATAGTCTGGAATCGGCGGCGCTGGGCTAAATACATCAAGTCTGAGATAAACGAGTCAACTCGTTCCCCGAGGAGCTGACGATGAGAGAAAAACCTTGCCCTATCCAAAATGTGATTTGAGGGCAGGTCACCGATCTGGCTTAGTTTACGCAGCAGAACATTAGGGTCATCAGGAGATTCCACTGGGGATATTACCTGGTCGTTGGCATCGCGGATTGCCGGAGCATAACGGAATGTTCTGGATCGACGAAGGGCATCTGGGCCCGCAAGGAGAGAGGCCTTGACAGCATCTGGTTCATTTCGGTGTGCAATGTTCATGTAGTGCTGGTAATCAATTTCAAACGTGGCCCAGCGTTCGCTGATATCCGCATCAAAGACAAGACGATCAGGCTTTCGACAAGAAGAAGCCATCGTAAAGTAAAACAAAAACTCACAAAAGATAAAATAAAAACCGTTATACAAGAGGAGTGGATAAGACCAATTCTGATGCCATGTAAACAAGCACCAGAGACAGTGTATGATTTAAACACATCTTTAATCAGCACTGAAACTTAGCAGCGTTGAGGACAATAAGTTGTCAGTACAGCCTAGCTGCTCAGACTGGCAGTGCCGGGAACAAGCGTTAGTATAAGTGTTATAGTGGGGTGGAGTTAGTGATGCTGGCTTCTGTGTGATTGGTTCACATGCATCATCAATCTACACTGGCGATAGAAGGAAAAGAGGCCGACCAAAACTCCCATGGAGGTGAACATTCCAGAAGGATTTGGAAGCCCGGTACGCATGCCTATCGAGTGTGGATGACGTCGCAAATAACCAAACAGAATGGCAAAAGCTTGTTGCCCAATGCACGCAACAGTGTGGGAGGAACTAAGTCGAAGTAAGTCTAAAGTTAAAATAAGCCTAAGTAGCTTGAATTGTGATTTAAAATGTAAACGGTAAGACTCTGGGAAGTGTTGTAGGTAAGTGACAGAACAGTTCCATGGCAGAACAGAGTAGATAGGGTGGCGTAGAAGGCATTTGGCATTCTTGCCTTCATCATTCAGGGTGGGGTCAAGGAAAGAGCGCTCGAGTCGTGGCCCTGTTTTCACCAGTCTATCTACCACCACGCACAAGAAGCGCAAGAAGCGCAAGACAGACACCATTGTGCAGATACTGAGAAGTGTGTTGAGCTCTGGCTGAACAACTTCTAATCTTGTGTGTGGACTCGGTAAGAAGAAGATCATTCAGGGTAATGAGTACAGGAATTGGGACATCATGTTACCGCTGTACAAATCTTTGGTAAAACTACATTTGCAATACTGTGTACCATTCTGGTCACTCTACTACAGGGAAGATATCGTAGAAGTAGAAAAGGTGCAAAATGGATTTACAAGGATGTTATCAGGTTTAGTTTAGTTTAGAGATACAGCACGGAAACAGGCCCTTCGGCCCACCAAGTCCGCACCGATCAGTGATCCCCGCACATTAACACTATCCTACACACACATGTGGAACATCTTTTACACATACCAAACCAATTAACCTGCAAACCTGTACATCTTTGGAGTGTGGGAGGAAACCAAAGATCTCAGAGAAAACCCGCGCAGTCAGGGGGAGAATGTGCAGACTCCGTACAGATAGCACCTGTAGTCGGGATCGAATCTGGGTCTCTGACGCTGCAAGCGCTTAAGGCAGCAACTCTACCGCTGTCCCACTGTGCTGCCTAGATTTCTGGAGGTTTTGAGCTATAAAGCGAGGATAAATAGTGGGTACTTTTTTTCCAGCATCCCCCAACTGGATCCTTAACTTCCTGACCAACAGACCCCAATCAGTGAGGATAGGGGACAAATCATCCTCTACGATAATCCTCAACACTGGTGCTCCGCAAGGAAGTGTTCTAAGCCCCTTTCTTTACTCCTTGTACCCCCACGACTGCACAGCCATGTACAAATCGAATTCAATTTTCAAATTCACAGACACCACCATTGTGGGTTGGATATCAAATAATGATGAGACGGAGTATAGGAAGGAGATCGAGAACCTTGTGTCCTGATGTTGAGACAACAACCTTTCTCTCAATGTCAGCAAGACAAAGGAGAGAGTGATCGACTTCAGTTTGCATTGACAGTTCCAAAGTATAGATGGTTGAAAACTTCAAATTTCTGGGAGTCGATATCACCAACAACTTCTTCTTGACCACCCATATTGAACCAAGAAAGCACACCAACTCCTCTATTTCCTTAGAAGGCTTAGGAAGTTCAGTATGTCTCATAGAACTCTCATCAACTTCTACCGATGCACCATAGAAAGCATTTTATCAGGATGCATCACAGCTTTTTTGGGGGAACGGCTCCATCCAAGACCGCAAGAAATAGCAGCAACCTCCCTTCTATTGACTCCATTTATACCTCACGCTGCCTCGGCAAGACTAGCAGCATAATCAAGGACAAGTCGCATCCTGGCCACTCCCTCTTCTCCCCTCTCCCATCAGACAAAAGTAATAGGTGTGAAAATGCACACCTCCAGATTCAGAGACAGTTTCTTCCCAGCTGTTATCAGGCAACTGAATCATCCTACCACAACCAGAAAGCAACGCTGAACTATTATCTACCTCCTTGGTGACCCTCAGACTATCCTTGATTGGACTTTGTTGGCTTTACCTTGCACTAAACTTTATTCATAGAGCATAGAAAATAGGTGCAGGAGGAGACCATTTGGCCCTTTGAGCCACCACTGCCACTCAATATGATCATGGTTGATCATCCACAATCAGTTCCCGCTTTCTCCCCATATTCCTTGAGTCTGTTAGCCCTAAGAGCAATATCTAACTCTCTCTTGAAAATATCCAGTGAATTGGCCTCCACTGCCTTATGTGGCAGAGAATTCCACAGATTCACAACTTTCTGGATGAAAATGTTTATCCCCATCTCGGTCCAAAATGTCCTTAAACTGTGACCACTGCTTCTGAAGAAGGGTTTTGACCTGAAACGTTGCCTATTTCCTTCGCTCCATAGATGCTGCCTCATCCGCTGAGTTTCTCCAGCATTTTTGTCTACCCCTGGTTCTGGATTCCCCCAACATCGGGAACATTTTTCTTGCATCTAGCCTGCCCAATCCCTTAAGAATTTTATATGTTTCTATAAGATCCTGTCTCATCCTTCTAAATTCCAAGAAATTCCAGTATTCCCTTATCATGTATGCACTGTAAATGGCTCAATTGTAATCATGTTTGTCTTGCTGCTGACTGGATAACACGCAACAAAAGCTTTTCACTGTACCACGGTACACATGACAATAAACTAAACTAAACCAGAATCGCCGACATACTCCACCCTTGGAAGATGAGGGGGGGAGGGGTAGCGGGGGGAGGGGGAGGGGGGAAGAGGAGAAGGAGAAGAGGAGAAGGAGTAGGCAACGATGAAGGAGGGAACAGTGGAGTTGCTAAAGCAATGGGAGAAGGAAGAGGAGACGGCGGTGGAGCGGGGTGCGGACAAAGCGACAGCCGACACGAAGAAGCGGCAGCTGGTGAGACGGAACGGAACTTGTGGCAACTTGTGAAAAGGTGCTCACTTGTGCTGACCAGCAGCATCATTGCCTAGTTTTAGGGTGAAATGATACAAAATGCTGGAGTAACTCCAATTTGAGGAACAGCAACTCATATTTCGCTTGGTCAGCTTACACCTGTTTTGTAATCACTCCATTACAAAGTATTAGGTGAACAACAAGGCTTTTACTAAAACGTATGCAGAAAGAATAAAGGGCCTGTCCCACTTGGGCGACCCAATCTGCGAGAAGTGTTTGAAGCAAAGATCCTGTAGCAAGCAAGATAGATCACTCGACGAAAAAGATGTAGTACGGTCATGGGCAGATTCATGGGTAATTTTCGGCCCCATTTCTGTAACCGGCTTCCGTCTCCGCACCAAAGAACCCATAGCGGAGCAAAGATACTAGTGCGGAGACGGATGCCGGTTACGGAAACAGCCTCGAAAAATAAAAGTTCTTTGTTAAAAATCTTCTCCTCATTTTCAGAATTATAATTTATTAACACAAATTGTTCCCCCACAACGTTGATTACACTGCGAGTCGCATTTGGTCGGGTTGGGTTACTGAAATGGATGAAAAAAAGGCCCACGTTCCGCTCCGTTGCACACTACACGTCAGCCCATTGCATTTAGAAGGAGTGGTCTATCTTGCTCCGCAATAGGATCTTTGGTTTGAAGAGTTTGCCATGGACTCAAACTCGCAGCATGGTCGTCACAAGGTCTTAGGAGGTCCTGTGAGGTCGCTGGAACTCTCCTTCATGCTCGAGGGAAGTTCCCAAATACTCGCAGCCTCAGCTAGGTTGCGGAAATTTTTTCAGCATACTGAAACATTTTCTGCGAGTAAAATGTGATCGTTATGGATCTTTTAAACTCGTATTGCAGTGGAGTGGGGTCGCTATTTAGTTACAGGCACACGAGGGCAGCTGTAGGCAATCTCCTTCGCTGACCGGGCATTTTGATTGGCTCATTGAAGTTTCAGGACCTAGGAAGACCTACCGGTAGGTAAAATGCCCGCTAAACTTCATTAAACTTCTTAAAAGTGTCTCCACTCCTTCTCCCCTCTTTCTCCCCACTTTCTCCCCCCCTTCTCTCCCCCTTCTCTCCCCCTTCTCTCCCCCCCTCTCTCCCCCCTCTCTCCCCCTCCCCCTCCCCTTCTCTCCCCTTCTCACCCCTTCTCTCCCCTTCTCTCCCCTTCTCTCCCCTTCTCTCCCCTTCTCTCCCCTTCTCTCCCTACCCCCCCCCACCCCGCATTCTCTAAAGGACTTACCATACACTGTGGCAGTCGTTTACCTTCCTCTTCATCGCGCAGACAATGCTCCTTTGCTTTCCCTGGCCCCCACCTTCGCGATGTGTTTGTGTGTGTGTGTGCGTGCGGTCGGTAGATGCCGCTCGCGGTTCGGTCAATGCAGCTTGCGGTTTCAACGCGGCCGGTCGATCCAGCTCGAGGCTTTCCAGGAGAGTGCCCTCGAGCTTGAAGGTCGAAGACACTCTTCTGGACTCGTGGATTAGGTCGCCCAAGTGGGACAGGCCCTTTAATACATACTACTGCATTGGTATCATCTTACAGACTGCCGAGCTAGGGACAAGCAGGGTTGTATTCAGTAACTGCAATCCTTACTCAAGTCCCGGACTGAATTGCATAGCACGGCGGAATGTGTATCAAGCATAGTATATGTGATGAAGGTTATATTGGCAGAGATTAATATGGTTAATCTACAACAACTAAGCACTGAATTCTCTAACTTAAAGTAATCCTTGCAACCCTTCTCTCTCCATTCCCCACCCTAGTCATCGTACTAGTTTCACTGTCGTCTTGTTGAGTTTCAGTGTCTGTATAACTCATTATCAGCTGGCACACAGCCAACAATGGACCATTGTGGGCTCCACCTTTCCTTGATCATCGTTACTTTATTGCATATCTTTCATCATCTCCAGAACCAGGGGCCACAGTTTAAGAATAAGGAGAAAGCCATTTAGAACGGAGACAAGGAAACACTTTTTCTCACAGAGAGCGGTGAGTCGGTGGAATTCTCTGCCTCAGAGGGCGGTGGAGGCGGGTTCTCTGGATGCTTTCAAGCGAGAGCTAGATAGGGCTCTTAAAAATAGCGGAGTCAGGGGGATATGGGGAAAAGGCAGGAACGGGGTACTGATTGAGGATGATCAGCCATGATCACATTGAACGGCGGTGCTGGCTCGAAGGGCTGAATGGCCTACTCCTGCACCTATTGTCTATTGTCTATTGTCTATCAATTTGTTCTATATCTCTCAACATCACCATCTATATCTCTTGTTTCCCTTTCCCCTGACTCTCAGCCTGAAGAAGGGTCTCGACCCGAAACGTGATCTATTACTTTTCTCCACAGATACTGCCTGACCTGCTGAGTTATTCCAGCTTCTTGGTCCTATCTTGGGATTTATTGGTTGTCAGGCTCATTTCCTCATTTGCATTCACTTCTTCATTTGTACTGGATGGTTAGTTCTCCAGTATTTCTTGGAAGAATTTTGTCTTCATTCCTGAAGGCAGGTCAAAAATAGTTCCAAATTCATCTGCCATTTATTTGTTCTTCATTATAAATTCTTAGTCCTTTTCATTCTTTAAAAAAATATATTTTAATTTTATTAGAAGTAAGTACAATCAAGTGCCTAATATATATTGACATAATACATTTTATGTACAGCTTCTTATTTTTTTTTATTATAATGAAGAAGAAAAAGAAAAAGAGAATAGATAATAAAAGATAGAAAAACGTGAGATATATAGTGTGTGAAAAAGAAAAAAAAGAGTGAAAGAAGAAAAGTGAAGAAAAGAAGATAGAAAGAAAGAGAGTAGAAAAGAAAAAAGAAAAATAAGGAGATCATTATTTATAATCTTGACCATCCCTCACCCAGTCCTGGAACAGTTAGCTTCTACAATTGTGTTGCACCATATGCTTCCAAAAAGACGACAAATGGAGACCAACTCGTTAAGAATTGGTCTGATTTATCTATTAGGAATCGCATTTCCTCAAGATGTGCGGTGTCCAACATGCTTGAAATCCACATTTTAAGCGTTGGTATTGGTGTATTTTTCCAGAATTTAAGTATTAGTTTTTTTGCCATTATTAAACCATAATTAAAAAATAAATTTTGAGATGAATTCAATTTATTCCCATCTTCCATTACTCCAAATATAATCATTTCAGTATTAGGTTCCATTTTTATCTTGAATAATTTTGTAAATATTTCAAAAATATCACTCCAAACTTTATAAAGTTTTATGCAGGAAATGAAAGAGTGTGTTATAGTTGCGTTTTGGGATAGACATTTATCACATATATGTCCTTTTCATTCTAATGTATTGTTTTCATGTTTCACTCATTTCTTATTTCACTCCCTATCATTTTTTTTGTTATACTTTTAAAACACACCCATTTCTCAGAATCTTTTTTTTTTCTTGAACTTTGTACGTTTTTTGCCTAAGATATAATAATCACTTTAATCTCTCCTGTCGTCATTTGGCAGACCACGTTTTTAGTTATGTTTTTATGCATCAAGGGAGTGTACATTTGTTGCAAATCGTATTCTATTTCTTTAATTGCTAATTGTTTTTTGTCCGCTGTCTTCTTCATTAATGTGGTTTCCCAGTCCACCGCAAACCAATCCGCCCCTCAGTTTCACAGCTTCCTTTATTTAGATTGAAGTACATCACTTTCAGATTAAAGTGCATCTCTTATAGATTTAAAATAAAGTGTATCATTTTATGGTCGCTCTTTCCTACAAAATTATTTACAAGATTATTAATTAACCTTTTTTTAGTGCTGACTCCATGATAGCCCTGTTACTCAAAATGCTGAAGTAGAAATCTGTTTGTATTTGTTTCAAAAATTCATCCACTTTTTTTTCAGTATGAATTTGGTTGCTCCATCTATACGTAGATTAAAATTCGATATGCCTGTGACTTGCACCTTTATATTTTTCACTTATCCTGTGCCCTATATAGCACACTGATTATTTAGAGGCCATTTAACTCCAACCAATATTTTTCAACTGCTACATCTTACCTCCAACCAAAATGTATCTAATTCTATACCAGTGTTTGTTTCAAATATTAAACTAATGTCAATCTCAAGTCCTTTCTCGTTGCACTTATCCTTCCTAAATATTGCACATGCTGGAATGTACATGAGTGTTTTGCAACTGAATTTACATTCTCAACAATTGGTTCTCACAATCGCAAACACTTAATATCGCTCTTTACTTCCATCATAATTTTTGAATGGAAAATGTTCAGACATTTTGAGACTCACTGCTTCAAACCTTCCCTCACCTACTAATTATATTTCAGGAAAGCTTTCTGGTTGAAGTCTCCCACTATGCATTAGCATTCCTGAATGGTGAGATGTTAATTTCTGATGCATAGTTTTCACATCTGGTTTCAATGTATGTGTTTTGTGAGTTATGTGTTTTGGATGAAAAGGCATGAGTTTTATCATATATATATATACATACATACATACACACACACACACATCTAATATATATTTATATATAAAGGCAATGATGTCTGCTGTTGCTAATTCTGAATTAGCTGGTGAATTAGGGGGTCAATTATTATTTTTCTGAAACACCTTTTCGATTAATACTCATGGCTGGAAACAGCTATGCATGTTAAATTCTTCATATATCTATTGTTATTTTGTATCCTAATTTCATAAGTTCATAAGTTCTGGGATCAGAATTAGGCCAAGAGGCCCATCACATCTACTCCGCCATTCAATCATGGCTGATCTCTCTTTCCCTTTCAACCCCATTCTTCAGCCTTCTCCCCATAACTCCTGACACCCTTATTAATCATGAATCAATGTCCACCTTAAGAATATTAATTGACGGCCTCCACAGACTTCTGAGGCAATGAATTCCATGGATTCACCACCCTCTGAGTAAAGAAATTCCTCCTCATCTCCTTTCTAAAGGGCCTGTCCCACTGTACGAGGTAATTCAAGAGTTCTCCCGAGTTTCCCTGATTCAAACTCGGAGAATTACGGTATTAGCCGTTCGTAGGTACTCGGGGCTCTCGTGGACATTTTTCAACGTGTTGAAAAAACTTCACGAGCTTACCGCATTTCCCGAGTACCTGCCGTTAGCGTTACGAGCCGCTAAGAGACGTCCCGAGCTCCGACGTACCCGCTACATACATTCTACATACTTACCACTAGTTTGATTTTTTTTTAAACTCGGGAGAGCTCTTGGGTAAACTCGTATAGTGGGACAGGCCCTTAAAGGTATGTCCTTTTCTTCTGAGGCTATGCCCTCTGGTCCCAGACTCTCCCACTAGTGGAAACATCCTTCTACATCCACTTTATCCACTTTATCCAGTCCTTTCACTATTCGGTAATTAGAGGCACAACATTGGCCACCCTCCAGTCATTCAGCACCTCGCCAGTGTCTAACGATGATAGAGAATAGCCGAGATGTATCGATATAAAAATCTGAAGCTTTCTTTTGCTTGAGGCATCACCAGCAAAGCCCTATGTAGTGTTTAATCACAAAGCTATCAAATAAAGAAAAACTGCTGTTTTTTCTCCCAACCACTGTCTAAGCTTAAGATGAAACCATAACAGAGTCAACACAGCACTGATCAATGTCAGCCACTTTTCTTAGCTTTGAATGAGCAGATCACACTAAATAAGATTTATATGGAAACTGCAAATGCTGGAATCGAGAAAGCTCAAGGGGAAGGCAGTGGGTTAGGAGAAGGAATAGACAGGCAACATTTCAGGTGAGGAACCTTTATTAACCTGATTAGGAATGAGAGGGAGGGGGTTGCTGGAACGAGAGATGGGGCTGGGACAAAGCTGTGTCTGCCAAGACTTGCTGGATCTTCAGGTTGCTAATCATTTTAACATCTCTTTCCCTTTCCCTGTCCCACGCGGACCTTTCTGTCCTAGGCCTCCTCCATTAACAGAGTCAGTCTGAATGCAAACTGGAGCAACAGCACCTTCTGTTCAGCTTGGGTAGTGTGGCATCGGGGTTGACACCGGGTTTGGCAGTGACCACACGGACACCAGCAGAGAGGGCGAGCATACATGACGATTTATTTACAGTGATAAGAAAGTCGAGGACCGCATGAGGGGGGCGCTGGCCCTTGTCGTCAGGGCACATATGTGGCGGTGCTGGCAATCTCGGGCTTGTCCCGGTAGCTCAATCCTGGTCTGCAAGGAGGACGCGTGATGATCTCAGGCTTCCCCCTGCAGTTCACCCTTGCCTCAAGAGGAGACACTGGCAGTCTCAGGCTCTTCCTGGTGGCTCAGCTTTGGATCTTGAAGAGGAAGTGCTGGCGGTCTCTGGATTATCTTGGCGGCTCAGTCTTTGCTTGAGTGTGGGCGCAGTCCCTTGTAGTCCATGGGCAGGAAGAGGCACTGGTGCTTCAGGCTTGCCCCGGCCACTCAGTCTTAGCCTCACAGGCACCGCTCCGAGAGGCTGATTGCAAGGACTGCGCGCTACCTGTAACTGCATGGAATGGTGGCTCAGCAATGCAGGACAACAATGGCAATGCTTGGCCAGGCTGATGCTGCAATGTCGCCAGGACAATGGGCCTTCATGGCCGGGTGAAGAACTCTGCCCTTATAACAACTGGGACTTGAAAATGCAACCAAGATCAGGTGACTCTTGTATACTGCCTCAGTGTACTATTCCTATATACTTATACTGAATCTAAGATGTGCTTATGTATAGTAATATTTTTACTGAACTGTATGCAAAAATAATTTTACTCTACCTCGATACATGTGACTATAAAGTGCCAGTGAACCATTATACTTCCCCATCAGGGAGCAGCCCTGTGAAATGTTCTGAAAAGCTGGCAGCCAAATAACCCTGTATCACTGTAATCAATCTGCAAAACTAAACCAAAGGAAACATTTAGTACCGTTTGCCAATCCTGCTTTGACGTCAATCAGAAGCAGCATTACTAAATGAGTCACCAAGCTTGAAGAAGGTAATGAAAGGATTGAAATGCTGAATCCTCTCTTATGTTTGCAATTTTTTATGCCCCTATTTTAATGTCTGCTGGCTGGTGGGACCAACTGTTTTATTTATTAGCAGGTAGTGTGTTGACTTTACCACTGATGGGGTGTAACATGTGTGTCTGTCTTAAACCATTTCATTCACACCAGATGGGCTGGGTGGGTTAAAATCGTTGCTTCTGCTTTGATTCCGTGAAGAAATATGTACAGCACATTTCAGTGAAAAAATATTCTGCAATACAATGTGGACTTGATTCCTTCAGACTTGAGAACAAAAACAAATGTTCCTGTTAATGTTACTTTATGATTTCAATCTGGTCATTGCTAGTATCTAAAGGATGTTTCAGGGGCTTCAAGGGGTGTTTATATATCATCTGCACCTGATATGATCCAGAATAATGAAAGTCTTACTGGCTGCAGCTTTACGGGTATGGTAGATGCAGCAACAACAAACAACTATGCAATAGATTATCCGTAATTTCAAGTAAATCAGCATGATTGTGCAAAACATCAAACCACATGGAGCATCACAGCACATTAACGAGCCCTTTGGCCCACGATGTCTGAGCTGAACATGGTGTAGATTTAATCTCCTCTGCCTGCACGTGATCTATCGTATTTCCTGGCAATGAAGATGCACCTGCTACCCGCAGTAGCTACCCATCAACCACCACCTCCACTGGTTGTGCCTGTGCCAAAGGACACCGTGGCTGGCTGGCGGGCCGGCAGAAGGCGCTGAGGTGGCGGCCGATTCCGCTGTTCAGTCCCGGCGGCCGCTCGCAGCCACCCGAGCTTCTGAGTGAGTTGCTGGCATGATCCCTGACCGCCTCCTTCTCAATGCTCCTGCCCTCTCCGCAAATTTACCCCTGGCGGCCCAGCCAAGTTTGCTACTTTGTGCTGACCCGGGCCAGACTCCCCACACGCTGTGAAAGGAACTCTTCCCCCCAGCAGCGCTGTTCTTTTAAATCAGCTGTCAACCTGTCCTTAGACTTGGCTATCCCTCAGTACAATAACATCGTTCTTGATGTTGGTGTACTGAGGGATAGCCAAGTCTATCTTTCTTGGCTAACAATCTAATCTTCAGCCTCTAAGATGCAGGCAAATTTTCGGGCCTTATTTTAGGATAAAAATAGCGTCTTCATTGCCGGGAAATACGGTATATCCTTCCATTCCTTGAATATACCCATGTGCCTATCTAAAAGTTTCTTAAATACCACTATCATGTCGGCTTCCACCATCATACCTGGTACCATGTTCCATGCACCTTCCACCTACCATCTCTATGTAAAATAAAGTTGCCCTGCACATCGCCTTTGAACATTCCCCCTCTGACCTTAAAGCTATGATCTCTCGTCTTTGAAATCTCTATTCTGGGAAAAAGGTTCTGACTATCCGTGGCTCTTATAACTTTATTTAGTTCCAACATGTCTTCACTCTGCGTCTGACACTCCAAGTTGGTCCAACCTGTCCTTAGAGTTGTTCAGGGTGTATCTGATGATTGATGGGAAGAAGCTGTTCTTGAAGCTGGAGACAACGGTTCTGTACCTTCTTCCTGATAGTAGCAGTGAGAAGAGAGTTTGGCCAGGATAGTGTCAGTCTTTAAGGATATTAGGTGGCTTCTTGAGGCAGTTCTCTTTGATCTCTTTGATGGTGCAGAGGTCAGTATCTATGATGTACCAGGCAATGTCTAGTTTAGTTTCATTTACAGATACAGCATGGAAACAGGCCCTTCGGCCCACCAAGTCCATGTCGGCCTGCGATCTCCGTACACTAGAACTATCCTACATACTGGGACAATTTACAATTTTACCGAAGCCAATTAACCTATAAAGCTGTACGTCTTTGGAGTGTGGGAGGAAACCGAAACACCCGGAAAAAACCCATGCGGTCACGGGGAACGTACAAACTCTGTACAGACAACACCCATATACAGGATTGAACCCAGGTCACTGGCGCTGTAAGGAAGCAACTCTACTGCAGCAACACAGTGTCGCCCTGTACATCACTTTCTACAGGCACCTCTGTTCCTGAACAAGGTAAAGCCAATAAAGTCCAATCAAAGATCATCCAAGGGCCTCCAATGAGGTAGATAGTAGTTCAGGACTGCTCTCTAGGTGTAGCAGGATGGTTTAATTGCCTGATATCAGCTGGGAAGAAATTGTCCCTGAATCTGGAGGTTCCTTTTCACACTTATATACCTTTTGCCCGATGGGAGAGGGGAGAAGAAGGAGCGGCCAGGGTGCAACTTGTCCTTGATTATGCTGGTGGGTTTGCGGAGGTAGTTGCTGTTTCCAAACCATGGTGGAGTGCATCCTGATAAAAAGTTTTCTACGGCGCATATGTAGACGTTGGTGAGAGTTGTTGGGGACATGCCAATCTTTCTAAGCCTTCTAAGCAAGTAAGGATGTGAATTCTCTTGGGGAATGGCACTTCTCTGCTAGATATTCCAGATGGGTGGAAGAGCTACCCATTGGGCATCAGGAAGAGTTTACCAGGAGGCAAATGTTGCTGCCTTTCCCATTTCCCAATGAAGCAATCTGGATGTGAAGAATCAAGAAACCTTCAGGCTGGAGATACAAAGCTGGAGAGCGGGGGGTGAGCCATGTCTCAGAGTTTACAAAATCCCTTTGTATCCCTTTGTAGCCTCGTATCCCTTTGGTAAAGCAACCTTTCCCATAAGTCTTTGATCTTATTTTCTAAGGCCTCTTCCTGTGCTTCCTATTCTATGGTCTTAATGATCTTATGGTCAAGTGATTTTCTTTATAATTATACACCAATGGATGGAAATGGAGGAGGGGAGAAAAGGACAGAAAAAATACCTTGAATTACATTATAATAAAGAACACCAAGTGCTGGAGTAACTGAGCGGGTCAGGCAGCATCCCTGGAAAACATGGACAGGTGCCATTTCAGATGAGGTCCCTTCTTCAGACCATCATTTTGTTGAAACGTGTTATATCTTACCACACAACAAGGTTCATTGAGTTTGAACTTCTAAGACGTTTATTTATTTATTTTAAGCATGCTAAGCATGTCTACAACCTTTAAAAATGACCAGAAAGTCATCTACCAAAGTTATAAACAATGATTGAAGATAATGTGCCCAAAACGACATGGTTTAGGAGATGAACAAGTACCAAGTATATCATTTAATGAAGTATGTACACCGCATATGTGTTGACAATTTCTACCAAATTAATCAATCCTGAAGTCAGCAGCAGCAAGTGCTACTCGGATGGAAATGGTTACATTTTTACAGACCTGGATTATTTTCTCTGGAGTGCCAGAGTTTGAGGGGAGACCCGATAGAAGTGTAAAAAATTATGAGAGACAAAGATAAGGTCGACAGTTAGAATCTTTTTTACCAGGGTGGGAATGCCAAAGACTAGAGGACATACAGTAGCTTAGGATGAGAGTTCAAAGCAGATGTGCTTGGTTAGTTTTTTACACAGGATGCCTGGAACACACTGCCAACAGTGATGAAGGCAGATATGGTCGTGGCATTTCATAACTTCATAAGTTCTAGGAGCAGAATTAGGCCATTCGGCCCATCGAGTCCACTCCACCATTCAATCATGGCTGATCTATCTCTCCCTCCTAACCCATTCTCCTGCCTTCTCCCCATAACCTCTGTCAAACCCCCTCCTTCAGCCTCCCACCCTCCTCCTGCCCCTCTTTTCTTTTCCCCACCCTCTCATTTCCCCCCCCCTTACCCTCCCTCCCCCCTCCCCTGCCCCCTCCATCCCAATCTTCCCTCCCTCATTTTTATCTCACCCCCTCACCCCCTCTTTACCCCCCCTCTCCTCCCTTCCTCATTCCTCCTCCCCCCCCCATCTAAAACCTGAGGTTTTAGTTAAGTATATGGATATGCAGTAAATGGAGTGACCTGGAGCATGTGCAGGCAGATGAGATTAGTTTATTTTGGCTTCTTGTTCAGAGCAGACTTTATGAGCTGAAGGGCCTGTCGCTGTACTGTACTGCTCTATGTTCTATGTACCAGTGAAACCATCTATGAAGTGTAAAAAAATAACATTTGAAAAGTATTTTGATATAAGCTTAATATTTATTAGCAAGAAAGCTTAAAATAAGGAATTGCTGAACAAATATAATATTTAAGCAGAATAAGCAGACACCATTGTTAATATCTCTTGCTATAATGTATAATGTTTTAAAATTGAGTTGTGAAAACACAACATAAAGACTGATATTCTAAACTCCTCCCCTTTGAAAATGTCTGTGCTTCTGAAAATGAAAATGAAAATAAAAACACATTATCTCGGTCCTGAACAGGACCGAGAGAAAAAAAATCAATAGAGTCTTTTCAGACCCTATTTTGTTTTGAAAGAAGCCCATTATATGCATCCACCGGAAAACAGATGTTTGCTGAAAGTGCATTCAAGGGCGAGTTCAAGAACCTGCTCTTTAGAAACTCACATGGGAATTTTTGGCCCAATCTCACAGCTTGTAGCAGCGAGTTTCTACACTATCGAATGTCCGAGGTCAAGCCCTGGTCACTCAAACTGCAAATATTTACAGTCACTCAGTTTCATCAGCAGATTCAGCTACCACAGAGCACCTCGTATACTCAAGTATAATAGAGGTTACCATATCAGCTTGTTCCACCAGTCAGTCTTTGTTCAATTGTTTCCCATGGGCTTGATTAAAACCCCCTAGCTAACAAACAAAAAGAGTACTGTATGTAAAGCAGCCTTCATCTGTGTCTATGTGATGCTGGGACGTGTCACAGGTGGCTGAAAAATCATTCTTAACTACACCTGACATATCCCCCAACCTTATTGCATTGTGTCATGGTACAATGGTTTACAATTCTTGATTTAGTTTATCTTAGAGATACAGCACGGAAACAGGCCCTTCGGCCCACCGAGTCCGCACCGACCAGCGATCACCGCACATTAACACTATCCTACACACACTAGGGACAATTTACATACTAAGCCAATTAACCTACAAACCTGTATGTCTTTGGAGGGTGGGGGGAAACCGAACATAAGGGAGAAAACACCCGCGGTCACAGGGAGAAAGTACAAACTCAGCACAGACAGCATCCGTAGTCCGGATTGAACACGGGTCTCCAGCGCTGCAAGCGATGTAAGGCAGCAACTCTACCACTGTGCCACTGTGCCAATGTGCTGCCCTGTTTATTGTTTTCCTCTTTAAAGTCAATGATAAGCATTTACAATTTTTAGGTATAAAAACTATTGTAAATCAATTCAATGAAGAAAAGTTATCCTCCGAGGTAGTGGGTTAGGAAGAAGAAAATAAAATCATCTGTTTATATAAATCCCATTGAATGTGATGGTGTGGTAATTCCTACAACAAGCTGATTTGCAGAGAATAAGTTAAAAACTATGTACATTTCTCCACAATGCTGGGTTGTTAGGGGGTGGGGCTGTGGGAAAGTTTGTGTCACCATTATTACAATACCACCCTTCCTGCAATGTGGGGCCAAATGCTGAGGTTGTGGCACCAAGCAGGAAATATAACATCAGACTGTCAGTGCACTGGAAAATGTTGCAGGAAACTAAATGTAATGAAGTGAGATGGCAGAAATAAATAACACAAGTCTGTGGTTGACCCATATTCACCACCCCACCCCCAACAAAGGACATTAATAGACTGATATACTCGGGAAGGGTGGTATTGTAATAATCGTGACACATATTTTACTTGGGAACTTGAAAGTTTATCTGAGACTGAGGCTGTTCAAGCTACAGACTCCAGCTACTACAACAAAAATAACAACAATTGTCACAAGGAACTACAGATGCAAGAATCCTGAACATAAAACCTCAAAGTGTTAAGATTTCAAGTCCGAAGAAGGGTCTCAACCCGAAACGTAGCTTATCCATGTTCTTCAGAGATGCTGCCTGAAATGCCGAGTTCCTCCAGCACTTTGTGCTTTTTGTGAAAACCCCCCAACAATATTCACCTTTTTTTGAATGGCTGCAGGGCAAATCTGGAGAGTTTCACGGCCCTGGAACACTCAACTAATCACTCTGAAGAAGAAGACTGCTGCAACTAGTTAATTGAATGCAGGGTGAACTCTTCAACAATTCCTTGGCAAGGAGCAGGACCTTTATATTGAGACCTGCAGACCTGATAGGAATTGCACATGGGAGATCATCTCTTGTTTCTATTTCCATGTTCAGGGCCCTTGATCACTGTTCAGTTCGGTTCTGATTATTGTCACGTGTACCGAGGTACAGTGAAAAGCTTTTTGTTGCGTGCTAACCAGCCAGAAGAAAGACAATACATGATTAGAATCAATCAATTTACAGTGTATAGATACATGATAAGGGAATAACTGACTGCTGCACTGGCTGCCTAAAGGGCTCTATGTAATCCTTCTGCCTGCAATGATTGTTCTTAAGCTCAATGGAGCCATATTCATTTTCATAACCCACTAATGGTCTGGTGCAAAAAATATGTCAGAAAATTGAGCTTCTGAAGGGCCTGTCCCAATTGGACGACCTAATCCAGGAGTTTAGACCCTAGACGAGTTGAAAAAAATGTCAAGGTTGTGTTGACTCACCGAAGTAAAAGACCTCCTACGACTATGTCTACAACCTCCTACGACTATGTCTACGACCTCCTACGACTATATCTACAACATCCTATGACTATGTCTAAAACCTCCTACGACTATGTCTACGATCTCCTACGACTATGTCTGCAACCTCCTATGACTTCGGCCTCAGTCTCCACACCTAAGACCAACTACGACTAGCTACGAGTGGAAAATTATCACGATAAAATGATGTCATGTTTGCATTTTTTTTCTCGGGCCAGTTACCGACCTACGACTACCTACGACTACCTACGCCTGTCTACGACTACCTACGACTACCATCACGATCTACCACGACCTACCTACGAATAAAAAGTATCAATTTTTTCCATGCCAACATTTTTTTTACTCGTGGACATTTTTTATCAGGCTGGAAAAAACACCGCGACCTACTTGAGGCTACGAGTGCGCGGAGCCCACTCACGAGCATGAGAAAGAATTACGAAGACCTCCTACGACCTCCTACGACCTCATGGCGACCATGCTGCGAGTATGAGTCAAGGGCAAACTCGGCAGAGGTGACCAATTAGTTTGTGAAAGTGGGACAGGGGCTTAAAGCTTCATGGTAATACTCTGAATAATTTGAAGCAAATCTAGTCAATTCATAATTAGATTAGGAGACTGAAATTCCTGAAATGTAATTTTGTACTCTACTCCCATGTGAAACCTTTAACCCAAATGTGGGCCCTTTCTTGGGATTTGTAAGTGGCAAGTGTAAAATAGGAAGTGGGGGAATTTTGAGCAGAGTTTCCATTTTAATGTACCCTGTCTTGCAGTCCAGCTGAACATTTCACTTACAACAATCCTGGCGGGAATGCAGACAATTGCAGTGCAGCCCATGTTTAGGGTATCTCTCATCCGATTAGCACCTAGGCTTTGCAACCCCTTGTTTGGGGCATGTGAACTCCCGTGTTCACTGTATGTAGTTTTCCCTTTCATTGATCACATTTAAATTCAAGAGGACATCATTGCAGCACTGCATGACAATCCATTCAAACTTATCTCCAAAACCTCATTGTTAGTATGCCTAAAAAACAATTCAGTAATTCACCCATTATCTGCTGCCTCTCACTGCTACACTTCTTCAGGGGACAGCCCCAAATATACTATATCTGTGTTCCGCTCAGTTGAATTTATAGAGGACTGGCCCCACACATGCATACATTCCACTGTTTGGGTTTTGTGAACCATTCGGTGAAAACCCAACTATTTCCCTTTACTGGACTGACGAGAATAAGAATATCTAAGCTTGTCCATGGTATGGGTGGGTGAGTACTATGATGACGTGCTTGCAGAGCGATTGAGCTAATTTAGAACATAGAGCATAGAACATTGAAGAGTACAGCACAGGAGCAGGCCCTTCGGCCCACATTATCTGAGCTGGACATGGTGCTAAGTTAAACTAATTTCCTTTGCCTGCATGTGATTTACATACCTCCATTATTTGCATATGCCTATCTACAAACCTCTTAAATGCCATTATCATATCACCACCATACTTGGCAGCGCATTCCAGGCACCCACCACTCTCTGTGTCAAAGCTTGCCCCACACATCTCCTTTAAACTTTGCCTCTCTCACATTAAAACTATGCTCTCTATTCTTTAATGTTTCGACCGTGGGGAAAAGGTTCTGACATTCTACCCTATCTATGCCTATCCTAATTTTATATTCTTCTATCAGGTGTCCCCCTCAGCCTCTGGTGTCCCAGAGAAAACAATCCAAGTCCGTCCAACCCCTTCTTATGTATTTCCATCAAATCACCTCTTAGCTTTCTGCACTTCAGGAGAAACGCAAATCTAATCTCTCTCTGATCTAATCTCACCCGAAAACCAATGTCTTTCAATCCAGGCAAACATCAAACGTCTGTGGACGTGGACACGTTCAGCCATTTTATTACTAGAAATCAAGATATGCCCCGTAATATTTTTAAAAATCTAAGCATTGAGTTAATTTTGTCTGCATTTTTTTTTCTTTGGTGGACTTTTACTTTGATGGTTTATTCCCAGCGGTGAATTCTGCTTCAATCCTGTGAACTCACTTTATCATCACTTAAGCTTATATCAAACCCATTCTGTATTTTATCTTGAATGATTCAATGCAAACTGAAGCATTTACACTTACAAATTGAAACTCACATTAAGCAGAAGACCCAAACCTTTCCTACCATTACATGATTGACAAATGCTACTTCACATGTATTTTGTATTAGATCTTAACTCAACACAATTTGCTAATCATTGGTAGACACAAAAAACTGGAGCAACTCAGCGAGACAGACAGCATCTCTGGAGAGAAGGAAAGATTCGATACCCTTCTTCATTGGAACAGGCAAAATATCTTAGTCTGGCCCCAATGTATTTAGATTAGAGCTACAGTGGGGAAACAGGCCCCTCGGCCCTCTGAGTCCGCTCTGACCAGAGATCCCTGCACATTAACACCATCCTACACTCGGGACAATTTTTACATTTATACCGAGACAATTAACATACAAACCTGTATGTCTTTGGAGTGTGGGAGGAAACCGAAGTTCTCGGAGAAAACCCACACAGATCACGGGGAGAACGTACAAACTCTGTACTCACAAGCACCCGTAGCCAGGAGCAAGGCACCAATTCTACCGCCGTGCCACAGTGCCGCCCCATTGATTGATGCAGCCAAAGAATTCTGCAGACTGCATGACAGTCAGGGATGTGATGGGATATTTTTCACTTACCTTAGTAGATGCATTCATTACACCATGACAGATGACTGTCCATGACAAAGCAGGCTGCTTGAAAGTAGCCAATTCAACAACATAATTCTCCATACGCTCTATTATTTGTTTGCTGTGGCTGCAATGCATAATTTGAAACCTCTTAAATTGACAACCTAAATGCCAAATAGTCAAGTTCTTGCCAAAAGAATAACCAAAAAGATTGAATAGGACAAGACTGTTGACATTGTCCATATGGACCAGTAAGGTCTTTGATAAGGTTCCACATGGTAACCTACTCTGGAAGGTGAGATCACAGTAGAGGTTTGTAGAGAATTGCTGAAGGGAGTCGAGACCTGAATCGTCGCCTATTTCCTTCGCTCCAAAGATGCTGCCTCACCCGCTGAGTTTCTCCAGCATTTTTGTCTACCTTCGATTTTCCAGCATCTGCAGTTCCTTCTTAAACAGTCTGTGAACAGATGTAACATGAGCCCAGGGACAAAGAACAGTCCGTGAACTGTGAACTCAGATAACCTGAGTCCAGCCACGAGCCTGAAATAATTGGAACAGACGAAAACTAACTCCAATCTGTGTAACCCAAACCCTTATGTGGACAAAGATATTGAGCTAAATCCAACTGGCCCCCTTGGACCAGAGCCAATATGGAAGGGACAAGACCTGGGTGAATGGGCTGAAGTAATTGAGAAGAAGACCAGAGAGAAATTATGCTTGTACAGTAGTGTCGTGTAGAATTTGGATTCTTGATAGATTTGTCTCCACTTGTAAGAACTCTAAGGTGTGAATAAGAAGCCTTGAACCCTTACACCAGACTCTGAACATCCTTGGGGGGAAAAAAGATATGTTCTTACAATCACATGTCATCCAGTTCTGCCTGGATACAGAACTGGCTTTATGGAAGGAAGCAGAGAAGGTGGTAGTCATAGAGTATGAGCGTTTGATGGCACTGGGCCTATACTCGCTGGAGTTTAAAGGAATGAGGGGGTCCTTATTGAAACGTACGGAATAGTGAAAGGCTTGGATAGAATGAATGTGGAGAGGAAGTTTCCATTGGTGAGAGAGTCTAGGATTAGAGGTCATAGCCTCAGAATTAAAATATGTTCTTTTAAGAAGGAGATGAGGAGGAATTTCTTTAGTCAGAGGGTGGTGAATCTGTGGCATTCATTGCCACAGAAGGCTGTGGAGGTCAATGGATGTTGTTTAAGGCGGAGATAGATAGATTATTGATTTGTGCAGGTGACAGGGGTTATGGAGAGAAGGCAGGAGAATAGGGTTAGGAGGGAGAGATAGATCGGCCATGTTTGAATGGCGTAGACTTGATGGGCCGAATGGCCTAGTTCTGATCCTATCACTTATGACCTTATACAGCTTGGAAACAGGCCCTTTGGCCCAACCTGCCCATGCCGACCAACCTGCCTGCAATTGGCCCACATCCCTCCAAACCTTTCATATCCATGTAACTGTCCAAATGTTTCTTAAGCATTGTGATAGTACCTGCCTCAACTACCTCTTCTGGAAGCCATTCCATATACCTACCACCCTTTGTGTACAAAAGTTCCTCCTCAAGTTTCTATTAAATCGTTCCCTCCTCACATTAAACCTATACCCTCTGATTCCCCGACTATGGGTAAAAGACTGTGCATTTACACTATCTAATTCTCTCTTGATCTTATGCACCTCTATAAGATCACCCCTCATCCTTCTGCACTCTAAGGACTAAAGTGCTAGTCTGCTCAATCTCTCCCTGTTGCTCAGGCTTATGGCGGAAGGTTATTTTTCAGAGTGGTGGCCTGTGACTTGTAGGGTGCCTCAGAGATTCATGCTGGGCTCAATGCTGTTTGTGGTTTATATAAATGATTTAGATGAGAATGTGCAAGGCATGATTAGCAAGTTTGCAGGTGACACTAAAGTAGGTGGAATCGTAGGCAGTGAAGTTGGTTGTGAAAAATTAGAGCAAGATTTTAATCAGCTGGGAAGTTCCATTTTGGGAAGTCAAACCAGGGCAAATTCCTCACAATGAAAGGTAGGCCTCTGGGGAGTGTTGTGGAGGAAAGGGATCTAGGAGTACAGCTGCACAATTCCCTGAAAGTGGTGTCACAGGTAGATGAGGTGGTAAAAAGGCTTTAGGTACGTTGGCCTTCATCAGTCAAGGTATTGAGTATGGAAGTTAGGACACTAAGTTACAGTTGTACAAGACGTTGGTGAGGTTGCATTTGGGGTATTGTGTTCAGTTTTGGTCATCAAGCTATAGGAAGGAAGTATTTAAGCTGGATAAAGTGCAGGGAAGAGTTATAAGGATGTTCCCAGGCCTGACCTACAGGGAGAGATTGGGCAAGCTAGGCCTTTATTCCTTGGAGTGCAGGAGGCTAAGGGGTGATCTTGCAGAGGTGTATAACATCATAAGGGGGATTGATGGGGTGAATGTACAGAGGGGAAAGATTTAACAGGAAACCAACCTTTTCAATTAGTGGGTGGTGGGTATATGGAATGAGTTGCCAGAGTAGGTAGTTGAGGCAGGTTTAATAACAAAATTTAAAATACATTTGGACAGTTGCATAGAAAATGTTTAGAGAGATATGGACCAAATAAGGGCAAATAAGATGAGCTTAGATGGGGCAACTTGGTTGGCATTGAACAGTTAGGTTGAAGGGCCTATTTTGGCACTGATTCTACTCCAAACACATGACCTGATGACCCATTGACCTCTTTCTGAAACTATGAAGGGGCTGATTCTGTGGTGTATTGTTCTATGATCTATGTTCTAGGCCATCACATCTGTAACAAGTGTCCAGCTACACTTATCCCCCTCTCATCTCCGTCAACCAACTACACAAGGGCAATTTACAACACCTGATTAATCTATCAACAAACGCAACTTTTGCATGCGGGAGAAAATTAAGAATTTCTGTCTTTACCAAATGGGTGTTTTGATTCTGCTTGGGCAAGCTTGGGGAGTTTATTAATTTTGTGTCCAGCACTTTGTGTCTTTTTTGGTAAACCAGCATCTCTAGTTCCTTGTGTTAATTTCTCTCAGATGGGTGTGCTTGAATTGATCTGATTTTTACCATATTCCATCCTTTTCATGGGACCTGATGCAGCTCAATAATATAGCAAGGAAAATCTACTCTAGCTCCATTGAGATTGAGTATTTTCATTCCTTCAGTCATTATATTCACTTTATGCCTTATGAAGACTTGTATTTCACAGAGAAGACATTATCAATGTTAATAATAAATTGAGCTGACAATCTATTGAAGAAATAGACAAAAATAGGAAATATTTTGCTTAGAATTTGGATTGTAGCATTTTTCAATGTGTTACATTGGTGCTGAGTTTCATGAGTGCATCCATTAATGTTGCCATAAAATTAGCTTCAAGGACACCCAGAAATATAATATGAGATCGAGTCCCCTGATGGGATCAGTCTCATTCAAGTGCAGTTACTGGTAATATGCTGTTCAACAATCAGAGGGGGTGTAGCCCTTAAATGTATAGTCCACATGTTTGCCAGACTTGAGAAACACATGGTCTGACTGCCATGGAGGAGAGAGAGCTGGCCAGGGGAGGAAGAACACTAGTGAAAGAAATGTCAAAGTTCCAATAAATGAGATACATGGCAGGTGGGTGGTTATGTTTCATGCACACCATAAAAACAGTCCAAGCAAGCCACAACAGGAATTCATTCCGTCATGTTGTATGGGTGATTAGTACGGGTGTCAGGGGTTATGGGGGGAAGACAGGAGCATAGGGTTGAGGGGGAAAGGTAGATCAGCGATGATTGAATGGCAGAGTAGCCAAATGGCCTATTTCTGCTTTGATAACTTATGAACATGTTATGAGTAATGGAAGATTCACAGAATCATTGAGTCACACTACAAGGAACCAAGCTGTTCAGCCCACCATGCTGACCACCATCACCTAGCAATGTTACAAGATTTTGAGATTTAAAAAATCAAGTCTGCAATTTATCCCATCATATAAAGCATAAAAAGAAGTTTAATTTGACACCTAATTCACTTTCATATCTTCAGTATTAACAAAGTTATGGCCATTTTCATACTCGGAAATTAGCATCTTGTTCCCTATTGTTTTTCCATTGACTTTACACAAAAGCTGTGATCGAGGACAGTCAAAAGCCCATAACTTTCTTAAAAATTAAGAGAACTGAAATACAGTTTCAGTTATTATAGATTGACGCATTCTGAAACAAATATGAAACAATCTTACTTGGATGACCTGAAATTAAAGCATATAATTAGTTAGTTACCTAATTGTAGCTAATTACAAAATTCAATTACTAGATCTAAACTATCCATTTCTTAAGAAAAGATTAACATTTTTAAATAGCTTAAGTGTCCAAATAACATTCACACAAGAATTCACAATATAACATGATTTTTAAATCTCATTGTCATGAATTTATAGGCCAAATGGAAGGAATTTAGTGTTTAATTCCCGTAAATTAATGGCCATTTTAATCATCTTGCGAGTGGGATTTTGTGGAACGCATCGATTGGAAAGTTGCGGTGGCAGTGAATTTAAACCCCATATCGGCAGGAAAAACACTGCCGGTTCGTATGGGGCCTAAATCAGCTTTTCGCAACGTAAAATTTGGATTAAGGTAATCTTAAGAAGCATGTCCCGTACGTGAAATCCGTCCTGTTATCGGCGTTGACGGCATTAGAAGCGGATTTTTATTTTACTCCAGCGCTGAAATTGTCCCGCGATTTAAAAAAAAAATTCACAGAACGGCAGTCGGAACAATTCTTCCACATTAGTTAGCAGCCCGAGAAAATATATCTCGGTCAGGCAGGAGAAAAACACATTTTAACCCTGCCCCCCCCCCTCAAAGGCGCCAAAGTTGCGCACACGGCCAGTGGCAGAACTGCAGCGCCGCTGAAGGTAAGTTTTGTAACATACCTACATCACCCATCAACATTAATCTCATTTTACCCTCCCCACATTCCTATGGAAGTTTATGGTAGCCAGTAAACCTACCACCTGATGCATGTTTGGCACATGGGAGGAAACTATGTGAGGCAATGTCTCCACCAGCTGGGCTACTGTGCCACTCTCCCTAGTTCTGTAAAAGAGGATGTGAGTGATTGTTTTATGTCATCTGGGCTCTCTTGGATGCCCGATTACAGTCCCAGCCCGTCCACACGTACCTCGGTGTGAAGCTCGACAGAACGTTGTCATTCAAACAACACCTGGAAGGTGCCAAGGCAAAGACAAGCGCCCGTGCCGCACTGATTCGCCGCCTAGCCGGCACCACATGGGGAGCCACGACGAAAACACTGCGCATGTCCACAGTGGCCCTGGTGTTCTCAGCCGCCGAGTACTGCGCCCCGGTCTGGTGCCGTAGCCCTCACGCCAAGAAGCTGGATGCTGCCCTCAACAGCACCCTGTGGACTGTCTCCGGATGCCTACGAGCCACCCCAGTAAACCAACTGCCCATCCTCGCTGGCATCGCCCCAGCCAACATCAGACGAGAAGCAGCCATGCTGGCCCTCTCTCGAAAGGCACATACCAGTGAATCCCACCTCCTCCATCAGAACGTCACAGAGACACCAGGACGAGTGCGCCTCAAGTCACGGCACCCCTTTGCCACGCAAGCCCAAGAGCTGCTCTGCACAACACCTGCTGACGCTTCTAAGGCTGCCTGGGTCAAGACGAGATGGAGAGACCAGTGGAAGTCAGCGGAACCATCTAGGCTACACCATTACATCGATGACCCCATGGACGTCCCTGGCCAGGACCTGCCCCGAAAGCAGTGGACAACCCTCAACGGCTTGATGACAGGCATCGGACGCTATGGAGTAGCGATGAAGAGGGGCCTCGTGGACAGCGCCTCCTGCGAGTGTGGGGACCCAACACAGTCAGTGGAGCACATAGTCACCAGTTGCCCCAAACACCGGAATGGTGAACGAGGTCTGATTGACCTGGACGATGACACGTTGGCCTGGCTCGCCTCAACGGAGCTGCAGGTCTAAAAGATACATGACAGAAGAAGAAGAAGATGAACCCCAGTGGTTTTGGGATTAGCTTTGTGGAGATGGCAGCACGATGATGCAGCTGTAGAGTTGCTGCCTTACAGCGCTTGCAACACCGGAGACGCAGGTTCGATCCCGACTATGGGTGGGTTTTCTCTGAAACTTTCGGGTTCCTCCCACACTCCAAATATGTACAGGTATGTAGGTAAATTGGCTTGGTAAATGTAAAAAATTGTCCCCCAGTGTGTGTAGGATAGTGTTAATATGCGGGGATTGCTGGTCAGCACGGACCCGGTGGGCCGAAGGGCCTGTTTCCACGAGGTATCTCTAAACTGAACTAGGCTAAAGGTGAATTTTATCTGTATAGAGGCCAATGATTTAGAAGGCATGTGAAGAAGATCATGTCATGATAAGGTAGCCTCTTGCAGGCTGATTAGTCAATGCCTCCCTCTGCTTTGTTAGGAGATGAGGGGTGGATGTTCTGCATAAAACAATCTGATCCTGAAAATCAACAAAAGAAAGGAGGTCATCGTCGACTTCAGGAAAAAACGGTACAGTCATATACCACTTCACATTAATGACTGCTATGTGGAGTTGGTCAATAGCACTAAGTTCCTGATGGTACAGATCACGAACAGTCTGACCTGGTCAAAAAACATCACATCACTAGTTAAGAGAGCGCAGCAGCGGTTGCACTTTCTGCACCGGATGAGAAGAGCTCACCTCCCCCATCCTGTCCTCACCACTTTCTACAGGGGCATAGAGAGTATTTTGACCAGCTGCATCTCTGTCTGGTTTGGGGACTGCAAAACATCCGACTGGAAGTCCGTGCAGAGAGTGGTGAGGACGGCTGAAAAAATCATCGGGACTTCTCTTCCCTCAATCGGGGACATTGCGTGCAAACGTTGCTTGTCTAAGGCCAGCAGTATTATAAAGGACCCCACACATGGATCTCCATCATGGACTGTTCATTCTGCTGCCCTCGGGTAAAAGATATCGTAGTATAATGTGCCGCCACCATTATCTATTTTATCTTTTTATCCATTTTATCTTTATATCCATTTTATCCATTTTATCCTTCTGTTATTTTGTGTTGCACGGGGAGCCAAATGCAACGAAATTTCGTTCAGAATTGCATTTATTGATGTATTTCTGAATGACAATAAAGTTTTGATTGATTGATTGTTTGATTGTTGGTACTTACCCTTCATAGACTTACTGACTATCCTCCATCTCCAGTTGCTGTTGTTCTTCAGGCCACACTTGATATCCTCAGGTTCCAGGTTTGTGCACTGCTCTTTCTCTGCACCAAGTTGACACAGGTTTACCTGCCCATACCACAGACTGAGGCAGCCACCAGAATTTTAAATTTAAAAGAGGAATGGCATTTTCTCTATGTTTCTAATATCTGTGTGTCTTTCATTGCCACAGTACTCACCAGCTATAGTTGGAGGGTGCACAACCAAGGGAGGATCGCCATTGTACTCCAGGATACATACCTCTGGGCAATGCTATTGAAAAATGAACGCAAGTATGTCTCTCATATGTACTGCTCGAAAATTTGGTAATGATATTCGTAACAGTGTGAATGTGACTGCACCTATCACTGGAATATGAAGGTCAGAATCTCTCTCCATCCCTCCCCCTTCCCAGTCTTAATGTCTCCAACTACATTTATCTCTGCTTTGTTGTTACCTTCTCCCAGCTAACAATGATCTATTCTACATTTTCCTTGACCTCCATTCCCTTTGCCCTGTTTTCACACCTTCACACTTCCTTATTTATGTATCTCCCTCCTCCCTGACGTCAGTCTGAAGAACGGACATGGCCCGAATCGTCACCCATTCCTTCTCTCCAGAGATACTGCCTGTCCTGCTGAGTTACCCCAGTATTTTTTTTCTACTTTGGTTTAAACCAGCATCTGCAGTTCCTTCATACACACAAGGTCAGAAACATGTTGCCTTTCAACTTTTTTCCACATCATCTCTCCAAACAGCCATAGCATTCTTTTTGTGATTGACATAATAGAGAGAGAGAGTAAAGATGCAGATTACTAAAGGCCCTGGAATAGAGTCAGTTTTTCTTTCTAATTGTGTTTTGCATTAAGTCTTGTTTTTCACATTCTTCTTTATTTTGAAAGTTTATGTGCAGTTGATGAATAAGGGCCTGTCCCACTTATGCGACTTTTCAGCAAACTGTCTGCGACCCTCAAGCTCGGGGGCACTCACCTGAAAAACCGCGAGCTGGAACGACCGTCAGAGCGGAACACATACACACACACACACACACACACACACACACACACACACACACACACACACACACACACACACACGCACACGCACACGCACACGCACACGCACGCGCACGCGCACGCGCACGCGCACACACACACACACACACACACACACACACACACACACACACACACACACACACACACACACACACACACACACACACACACACACACACACACACACACACACACACACACACACACACACACACACACACACACACACACACACACACACACACACACATACACAAACCTGGGAAAGCGGGGGAGCGCTGTCTGAAATTAATATGGTGCAAAG
>CM075977.1:356488055-356832189 GCA_038087875.1 Malacoraja senta
GTCATCTCATTGCCAAAGATGCAAGGCTCTTTATATCTGCTTATCCAGATATTGCATAAATTAATCAAAAATTGAAAGAAAAAAAAACCTGCCCAGGTATATCGCTTGACCTAATGAGTGCTTCCAGGACTTTTTGTTTTGGTTTGGGATTTCCAGCTTCTGCAGTATTTAGTTCTATTGCCTAAAACTGCTGTTAGGAATCAAGAAAAGTCTGGGCCTTTCAAGAAGTTACACAGGGCAAATATATTCACGAGCAGCCTGTGCAGCCATTAAATACAAGGGGGATGAAATGAAATGAAATTGCCCTCCTCTGGAGCTGTTGGAGCAGCAGTCAGCCCTTGCCATAACTTATGTCATTGCCTCTCTGCAACAAAGTAGTAAAGTAACAGCCCCAACTTGTTGTTCTCACTCCACCAGCTGATTATAGTGAGGCAATCAGCAATAGACATCCAGATGCTCTTGGTCTATACTCATTCTTGTGGAGAATCCAAACTACGCTGAAATTATTTTGCATTGAGCATGTCTATGCTGTGGTACTGTACCTGGTGATAACAGCTGTTTTTGATAAAGACTGCAGTTTGAGCCATGTAACTCCACAGTTTACGGCTCGTTGAGTCCCTGACAGCATAGCCGCCACAGGTACACTTAAATGAATACGTTTGACAAGACAGACAAGCAGGAAATCCTCTTCATGACATCTAGCAGCTGCTGGCTGTGAATGAAATCAACACGCTGACACTTTGCTACAAGCCTGCACATGGGAATATTTGAAACATGTCAGTGGCTGGCTGCAAGTAGGATGTACTGATACCCTACTGATAATTTGGTGACACATGATTTAACCACATACCAGTGAGAGAGCTCAGTGGATTTTCCCTACTGCGTTGTTTACCAGAAGTTATCATTTTCTGTTTTACTATTTGAAGGGCATGTAACGCAATGATGACATTTAATGTTCTTCATTTAGTTATTTATAGACTTAGAAGTCTGTTTTTCACCATTTTAGAAGTGAATGTAAGGCTCCCCCAATGGGCAGCTGGGTATAAGTGATGGAATATAAGCAGCTTATTTTTTACCACAATTGCCCAAGATCAATTTCATCTGGGATTGCGATACTGAATTTTACAGGACACATTCCATGACACATTCCTGGGCTGCACGGTGGCGCAGCGGTAGATTTGCTGCCTAACAGCAATTACAGCACCAGAGAGCCGGGTTCGATCCTGGCTACAGGTGCAGTCTGTACGGAATTTGCAGATTCTCCCCGTGACCACATGGGGTTTCTCTGAGAACTTTGGTTTCCACCCACACTCCAAAGATGTACAGGTCTGAAGGTTAATTGGCTTGGTATAAATGTACAAATTGTCCCTAGTGTGTGTAGAATAGTGTTAGTGTGCTGGGTCACTGGTCAGCGTGGACTCGGGGCCTGTTTCTGTGCTGTATCTCTAAACTAAACTAACCTAAACATGTTCTGTATTGAATCCCAGCAAGGGTTCTGTACTTGGTGACAGTGGATTGAAGGGAGAAAACATCTCAGTTGGGAAATCTGATACACAGAATAGATCACCTTGGAGATCATTGCTGGGTAAAACAGCTCCAGCTGCAAAACTGGACCGTGCACTTCCTTGCACTACTCACGTTATCAGACCTGATGCTTTCCTCATGTCAGGTTCCTGCTGAATTACAGCATTATTTCCACAATGCAAATTTCTGCCCACAGTGATACACATTGGGCAGAGAAGCTCCACACTATAATACTGTGCAACAGTGTCAGAACAACTAGGATTGTAACTCTTGATTGTTAAGGACAAAAATGCTTAGTCATAGAGTCACAGAAACAGCTTGAAAGCAGGCTCCTCAGCCCAACTTGTCCACATGGACCAAGTTGGCATTCTGAGCTACCGGTAGTCATATTTTCCTGCATTTCGTCTATATTCCTCAAAAGCCTTCATTTGTCTAAATCCACACATTTGTCTAAATCTCTTTTGAAACTCATAATCATATCCATTTCTATAGCTTCCTCAGGCAACTTGTTCCAGTTATGGACAATTCTCTGAGCAAAAAAGTTGCCCCTGAGTTCCCTTCTAAATCCCCATCCCACAGCCCATGCCTTCTAGTTTTTGAATCCTCTTCTCTGGGGAAATGACTGTGAGTGTTCTATTTCTCCATGTCCATCATGACCTTGTATTCTTTGATTACACAGTGAGGCCTCATTAGACTATCTTTAAGCTCACTGCAGGCTTCTCAAACACCTTCTGAAGACCGAAATGTTTACAACTAACCAGAAACAATTCCTTCCACATCAAGCTGCTGAGATCTTCATCCAACAGATAGCTCAGCGGGAACAATGGAAACAGCCCTCTATTATTGGAGATTATTTTGGCCATGGCTGGCCACCCAAGGTATATTGGGGGCCTCTTGAATGGCAGCAGAGATATGTGCTTAGTGAATAGTTCACTTCTGGAAAGTCTTTAGAGAGGCTGCAACCCAGCTGTATCTCTCGGCAGGTTCCAGTGTTAATGATAAGTGATATTCTGCAGAACACACTTGATGTTGCTCTTGTGGCTGGTTGGGTCTCTCCATGTAAAGTGCAAGCTTGTTTGAACACTTCAAAAATGAGCACTATTCAGCTTCCATCATGTCCATCACCGCTCCTGCAAATGGCAAAACACTGTTTATCTTCTCATCTCTAGCCTTTGCCCAACCATCTGCCAATCAAAAAAAAACCCCTCACCATAGCTACTTATAACTTTCCTGGCTTTGTCCTGCCATCTCATCTCTTCCATCTTTCTCTCCCCCCCCCCACCACAATCAGTCTGAAGAAGGGTCCTGACTTGAAATGTTACCTATCCATGTTCTCCAGAAATGCTAGCTGACCAGCTGAGTTACTCCAGCATTTTGTGTCTTTTTTTGTAAACCAGCATCTGCAGTTCCTCGTGTCTCCCTTCAATCACTGCTACTCACCTGGACAGCCAACAATATCCTACCTCCAACTTTTTCCCCTCTGATTAACCCTGGCTACAGGCTGCACCCTCTCACCACTGCTACATCCTAACATCTTCACTGCTTTTGCCTCAAATCTCTAGTGCTTCATGTTGAGAGATGAGTGTCCTCATAATGCACTCTTCCTCCACTAATGCTCAAAGTTCAGTACGAGGGACCCCAAAAACATCACCCAATTCCCCCAAATGGTCAGTCACTCCTGGCCTGCTATCACTGGTGGCCTTTCTAAAATCTTGCGGATAGTTATGGTTTTGTTAATCAAACACTTTAATGCAACAAGGGGAGAAAACTATGACTGGAATTTACATTCATTGGTTAGGGGAAAACCAATCAGTTCTCAAGCCCACTGCTTGATGGCTTTATGTAGTGGGCAAGATGAGATTTGTCTCATTTGTTACATTGATGTGGAAACAGGTGCCTTGTGTGTATTGCAGGAGGTGGAGGCCAGAGAAAGCTTGTAGTACCTGACAATGGAAGGTGCAGCTTAATGGTGCAGGCAAACTTTAATAGGGTAAGAAGTAGAGCTGCCATACAATGCTAGACACATGGTGCTGGAGTTAAGGGCCTGTCCCACTTGGGCGTCATTTGCGCATCACGCAGGAGGCGCGCGAAGATTTTGTACGTCCCAAATCCTGGGGCGCCGGACGCGACCGCGCATTACTGCCTACGTCACCACGCACCATCGGCGTGCAATGCGCACCATGAGCTTGTCGTGCGTCATGACGCGTAAATGATGTTGCGTAAATTACGCGCAAATGACGGCCAAGTGGGACAGGCGCTTAACTTAGCGGGTCAGGCAGCATCACTGGAGGAAAAGGATGTGTTATGTTTTGGGTCGGAACCCTTCTTCAGGCCATACGATGTTGCCTGGCAGACTGTTGTCAGCTATTACTGTCCCATGTCAAGCCTTCATACATGCTTACAGTTCTTTCACTGCTTTCCATGTGACCTACGTTCCACTTAAAAATAGCTGCAATATAAAAATAGAAAATCTTGGCTCACTGACTTCATTTGCAAAGAATTTTAGAGCCAAATGTTGCAATTCAGTCTGGTTACATGATGCAAACTGTCGTATTTTCCTCTCCTTTGCTGTCGTTTTTACAGCAAATTGAGGTGGAAAACATTATAGGGTTGTGGCTGATTTCTGTTTTCACATTGTTTTCTGGATCTTTCCATTGCCATATACTGGAGGCAGTCCAGCACCCGTAGATCCATCCCCTCTTCCCATCTCACACCACCCCTCCAAACACCCTCTGTCCATCGCTAAATCAACTCAAATAACTTGCAAATGCACCTGGTAATGTTTGAATGATAGGATCGTAATGAAGATACCATGAGAGATGTCACAACCCCCAACACTCCTGTACCTGTGAAGCTGAACACCATTGCTGCTGTAGAAGTCCAACGCCCTCATACAAAGCAGTGCATATAAAATAAGTATTTATGGTAAAGCAAATCACAGTAAAGAAATGAATGCTTACACATACCCATACATGGATGGTGTCGAAGTAGAAAAGGTCGAAAGCGTCAAGTTCCTAGGAATGAATATCACCAGCAGTTTGTCCTGGACTAGCCACATCAAAGTTATGGTCAAGAAAGCAGACCAACTTCCTTAGAAGGCTTCAGAAGTTCAGCATGTCCTCAACAACCCTCACCAACTCCTGCAGATGCACCGTAGAAAGCATTTTATCGGGATGCATCACAACATGGTTTGGGAAAAGCCCCATCCAAGACCGCAAGAAATTGCAGTCAGTTGTGGACATAGCCCAGACCGTCACTCAAACCAACCTCCTTTCCATGGACTCCATCTACACTTCATGCTGCCTCGGCAAGGAGACCAGCATAATCAAGGACCAGTTTCACCCCGGTCACTCCCTCTTCTTGTCTCTCCCAACAGATACCTCCAGATTCAGGGACAGTTCCTTCCCAGCTGTAATCAGGCAACTGAACAGTCCTGTCATCAGCTAGAGAACCATCCTGACCTCCCATGTATCACATTGGAGACCTTTGAACTATCTTTAATTGGACTTTATCGGTCTTCATCTTGCACTAAATGCTGTACCCTTTAGCCTTTATCTGTGTACTGTGGACGGCTTGATTATCTTTTCTTTGACTGGATAAAATGCAAACAAAAACCTTTCACTGCACTTCCGTACACATGACAATAATAAACTAAACTAATAATCATGAAAAACCAAATAGGGACAATATTGTATGCACTCTGCCCACCCCGTCTCCTATTTGCCCCCCTTCTCCCCCCTTCTCGCCCCTTCTCCCCCCTCTCCCCCCCACTTTTAAAGGACTTAAGTGGCCCTTCCCATACACTGTGCTTTCACCATCTTAATTACAGCGCCAACCTTCCTGTTCATCGTGGTGTGTGTCTGTATAATGTTGGCTTTGCACCGTGTGAATTTCACTCAGACAGCGCTCCCCCTGCTTGCCCTGTCCCCCGCCTGCATAACTGGCTGGTGAAGGAAGCGATGTGTGTATGTGTGTGTGTGTTCCACTCTGACACTCCTGCCACGACTTGATAGTCGCCGGCAGTAGCCTGAAAAATCACCCAAGTGGGAAAGGCCCATAATGTGTCACTTCACACTCTCTCACAAATATTTGCAAGCACCAACAGAGCTTTGCAATCCCATGAGAAACACTTGGTGAGCTGGAGAACATAGCACTGGGTCAATGAGAGTATGTCAACCAGCTAAGATGGACCTAGCTTCTCCCTTTTCAGGCCATGAGTCTAATTTCTGTAACTCGGCACTTATTAACATTAGCTCTCTGCAGGAATCATTCAGTGGGTTATAGTTTCCTCTATAGTTGTTGAATAACTCACAAAAATAAGGTTTGCATTTGAATTTCAATTAACTGGACCAATTATCCAGATCTCTGGAAACTGATTCAGTAACATAGCCATCATGTCACTGTAAAGCAGGCAAGCAAAAGGAAATAAGAAACAAAAACTCATGAACTTTGTTGAACTAATTCCATGTTCCCTTTACATCCAAAGACCTTTCCATTTCTGCTTTGCAGTTATTCAGCAATTGGGGCTCCACAGCCCTCTCAAGTAAAGTATACCAAGAATTCACTGCCCTCTGGGTGAAGAAATTTCTTGTCAATTCTGAAGTGAATGATTGACCATTAACCTGAGCCAGTGATTTCTGGCCCTAGACATCCCAGCCAGGGGAATCATCACTTCTGCACCCTGCAATAATATTATATGTTTCAATGATAACTTTCATTCTTCTAACCTTTCGAGACTATAGGTCCAGTCTGCTCAATCTATTCCCAAAGGACAACATTCCTTGTCCAGGAATGTACTCTCTCAGTTGCAAAGATATCCTTCCTTAGGTATGCTGACCTGCACACAATATTCTAAGAGCTGTGAAATGAGCAACTAACGAGCACACTGGGCTTCTAATCCTACTGAGATTGTTCCATGACAGTGATTGTTTGGAGCTTTCCACTCCAATTTGCAGTACATTGATATCTCCAGACATGCACATTATATAAATAGGGGAACGGTTGATGTGTGCCTGTGCCTGTTAACATGCCAGGCAGAATAACGTGAACAGTGCACAGAAAAGTCTGCTTCAGTTTTGCATCTAGTGATTTCAACAGGGAAAGGTCTCCATTTGGCATAAACTGGAAATTGCAAAACGTGGGATTCCAAAATATCCAGTTAACTAGTTCCCTTATGGTACTTAAAAATGAAGTAGGATTGATGGGTCTGTAGCCAGCTATTGTATATTTATTGGGCCAGCCTATTTGAAATGGATTCCAATCTATCACCACCTCCCTAGTATAAGTATTGACATCCTCGTAGAGATTGTTACTGCATCAGTAATGCAGCTGAGGGTAGGAATGTGCTAGTGAGGGTAGGAATAGGAAGGTGCGCCTGATGAATAGTAGGGCTGAGGTGGCCTTTACAAGCAGGATGAGTTGCACTTGAACTGAAGCGGGACCGGTTTTCAGGGAGGGAGATTTGCCAGTGCTACTCGGAAGGGTTTAAACAACACATTCTCCCAGACTGTAAAACGCATTGACAGTGTGGAATTTGTTAAATGTGTCCAAGAAAGATTCCTTAATCAACAAACAGAGGGCACTGTCAGAGAGGATGCAATGTTGGACTTCCTCTAAGGGAATTAGAATGTAAAGTGGTTGTAAAGTAGTCATGGAACATAGAAACACAGACACATAGAAAATAGGTGCATGAATAGGCCATTCGGTCCTTCGAGCCAGCACTGCCATTCAATATGATCATGGCTGATCATCCAGAATCAGTACCCCGTTCCTGCTTTCTCCCCATATCCTTGATTCCGTTAGCCCTAAGAACTAAATCTACAGTAACTCTCTCTTGAATACATCTAGGGATAGGACTAGCCCACATGTTAAGATCGTAAATTGTGGCAAAGGCTAATTTTGGAGGCCTGAGCCAGGAACTCGCAGAGATCATTTGGGGGAATCTGTTTACAGGTAAGGGAATGACTGGCAAGTTTCAAAAGTTATATAGCAAGAATACAGGGGCAGCATGTGCTTGTCAGGGTGAAGGGCAAGGATGGCAAGTTTAGGGGAGCCTGGTTGATGAGTGATGTTGCGAATCTGATTGGGTAAAGGAGTCATACATTATATTTAGGCAGTCAGCATCAAGCGAATCCCTCGTCTGGTATAAGAAGTGTAGGAGTACACTTAAGAAAGCAATCAGGAGGGAAAAAACAGCATATCAAATGGAGCTGGCTGGCAAGTTAAAAGAAAATCCCAACAGATTCAACAGTTATATTAAGAATAAAATGGTGGCAAGGGAAAGAATAGATCTTAAATATAAGCATGGCCGTCTATGTGGAGAAGCACAAGAACTGGAGGAGATATTAAATTAATAGTTCTTATTTGTTTTTACTAAGGAGCAGATCATGGAAGCTCAGAAATTGAGGCTTAGTAGTTGTAATGTCTTAGAGAGTCATAGAGTAATTCAGCATGGAAACAGACCCCTCAGCCCAACTCGTCCATGTCGACCAAAATGCCCCATCTACTGTTGGTCCCATTTGCCTGCATTTGGCTCATATCCCTTTAAACCTTTCCCATTTTGTACCTGTCCATCTGGCTTTCAAATGTTGTTCCTGCCTCAACTACTTCCTTTGGCAGCTCATTCCATTTACCTACCACTCTTTGAGTGAAAAAGTGGCCCTTCAGGTTCCTATTAAGTATTTTCCCTCTCATATTAAACCTACGTATATCTTCTGGTTCTTCATTCTACTACCCTGGGTAAAAATACTGTGTATTCACCCTATCAGGTTTAGTTTAGTTTAGAGTTCAATTCTCCTCATGATTTTATAAGATTATATAGGAATTACCAAGGAGGAAGTATTGATGGTTTTAAAGTGCATGAAGGTAGATAAATCCCCAGGAATTTACCAAATACATCCTCAGAACCTATGATAAGCTACGGAAAAAATTGCGGAGATACTTGCAGAGATACAGTATTTTCATCATCTTTTTCATAGGTGAAGATCCAGAAGACTGGAGGGTGGATAATGTAGTATCATTATTCAAGAAAGGTACAAGTTTAAGAGGGATAGGATATACATGCATTTATATTGACAAGGTTAATTTGGGAGAGACAACATGGTTTTGTACGTGGGAGGTCGTGTCTCAAGAATCAGATCTTTTGAAGATGTGACCAAAATGTTTGATGAGGGCAGAGCTTTCGATGTTGTATATACTGTATGAATATCAGCAAAGCATTTGACAAGGTTCCGCATGGTAGGCTGCTCTGGAAGGTTAGATCGCATGGGTCCAAGGAGAGATAGCTGAATGGATAGCAAATTGGTTCCATGGAAGGAAGCAGAGGGTGATGGTGGAAAGTTGCTTCTCAGACTGGAGGCCTGTGACTAGTGGTGTGCCTCAGGGTTCGGTGCTGGGCCCATTACTGTTTGTCATCTATATCAATGATTTGGTTGAGAATGTACATGGGTTGAGGAATGGTTGATGGCATTTAATACAGAGAAATGTGAGGTGTTGCATTTTGGAAAGTCTAACATGGGCAGGACCTACACAGTGAAAAATAAGGCTCCAAGGAGAATTGCATGGCAGAGGGATCGAGGAGTGCAGGTACATAGTTCCTTAAAGGTGGTGTCACAGGTAGATAGGGAGGTCAAAAAGGCTTTTGGCACATTGACATTTATCAGTCAGAGTATTGAGTATAGAAGTTTGGAGGTTATGTTGTAATTATATAAGACATTGGTGAGCTTGCAGTTAGAGTATTGTGTTCAGTTCTGGGCACCATGTTATGGGAAAGATATTGTCAAGTTGGAAAGGGTACAGAGAAGATTGACAAAGATGTTGCCAGGACGCAAGGGTCTGAGTTATTGGGAGAAGTTAAGCAGGCTGGGACTCTATTCCATGGAGTGCAGGAGGATGAAGGGTGATCTTATAGAGGTGCATAAAATCATGAGGGGAATAGATTGGGTAGATGCGCGGAGACTCTTGTCCAGCGTAGAGGAATCGAGAACCAGAGGACATAGATGTAAGATGAATGGGGAACGATTTAATAGAAATCTGATGGGTACGTTTTTCACACAACGGGTGGTGGGTGCATGGAACAATCTGCCCGAGGAAGTAGTTTCATTCCAAAGAGGAAGAAAGATTCCAAGGGTAGTAAGGGGCGACTGTGGCTGACAAGGGAAGCCAGGGACAGTATATAAATAAAAGAGAAGTACAACATAGCAAAGATGAGCGGGAAGCCAGAGGATTGGGTAACGTTTAAAGAGCAATAGAAGATAACTAAAAAGGCAATAGGGGGAGAAAAGATGAGGTACGAAGGTAAGCTAGCCAAGAATATAAAGGAGGATAGTTAAAGCTTCTTTAGGTATGTGAAGAGGAAAAAATTAGTTAAGACCTAAATTGGACCCTTGAAGACTGAAAAGGGTGAATTTATTATGGGGAACAAGGAAACAAGGAAATGGCAGATGAGTTGAACAGGTACTTTGGATCTGTCTTCACAAAGGAGAACACAAACAATCTTCATGATGTACTAGCTAGAGGATCTGGGGTGACGGAGGAACTGAAGGAAATCCACATTAGGCAGGAAATGGTGTTAGGTAGACTGATGGGACTGAAGGCTGATAAATCCCCAGGGCCTGATGGTCTGCATCCCAGGGTACTTAAGGAGGTGGCTCTAGAAATCGTGGACACATTGGTGATCATTTTCCGATGTTCTATAGATTCAGGATCTGTTCCTGTGGATTGGAGGGTAGCTAATGTTATCCCACTTTTTAAGAAAGGCAGGAGAGAGAAAACAGGGAATTATAGACCAGTTAGCCTGACAACGTTTAAGAAACAATTAGACGAGTACAAGGATAGGACAGGTTTAGAGGGATATGGGCCAAATGCAGGCAGGAGGGACTAGATGGGACATGTTGGTCGGTGTGGGCAAGTTGGTCCACAGGACCCGTTTCCATGCTGTACAGTTCTATGACTTTCTATGTGTACTAAGGTACAGTGAAAAGCTTTATTTTGCCTACTATGCAAATAATTAGATATAAAATACATAAATACAATGAAATCAAACTCAAGCACATAGATAGAGCAAAGGAGAAGATACAGAGTGCAGAAAAAAACCCTCAATATTGTAGTGCAAGGGTTCCACTGATTGACGGATTTCTTAGGAGCACAATCTACCAGCATTTTAATAGGCACAGACAGATTAGTAATAGTCAGCATGGCTTTAGACATGGGAAATGGTGAATCACAGATCTGATGGAGTTTTTTGAAGCAATTACTAGGAGGATTGATGAGTACAGGGCAGTGGTTGTTGTCTTTATGGACTTTAGCAGAGCCTTTGTAGGTTCCCGCATGGTAGGCTAATCTGGAAGTTTAGATTGCATGGAATCCAATGTGAGCTATTCAAGTGGATTAAAAATTCAGAGTAAGTAGTCAAGGGATAGTTGTGGAAGGTTGCTTTTCAGAATGGGAGGCCTGTGACCAATGATTTGCTACCGGTGTCTATGTTGGGTCCACTGATGTTTGTTATATTCATAAATGATTTGGATGATACTGCAGCTAACATTTTTAGTAAATTTGCAGATGACACCTCAATAGGTGGCATAGTAAACAGTGAGGAAGACTATCTACGTTTACAAGATCTAGATCAGTTGGGAAGGTGGGCCAGAGAATGACAAATGTAATTTAACTCAAGAAGTGTGAGGTGTTGCTTGCTGGTATTTAAACCAGGGTATGACTTACACAGTTAATAATAGCCCTCTGAAAAGTGTTGCAGAACAGAAAGATCTGGGAGTCCAGATGCATGGTTCCCTAAAAGTGGACAGGTAGGTGGACAGTGTGGTGAAGAAGGAATTTGACATGCTTGCCTTCATTGGGAAGGGTATTGAGTACATATGTTTGGAAATCGTGATGCAACTGTACGATGCCATACAATACAAAACAACTTTATTTACACACACACACACACACACACACACACACACACACACACACACACACACACACACACACACACACACACACACACACACACACACACACACACACACACACACACACACACACACACACACACACACACACACACACAACACGTCGGGGCCAGGGACAGCGGAGGAGCGTTGTCTGCGCGATGAAGATGAAGGTAAATGGCTGCCACAGAGTACGGTAAGTCCTTTAAAGAGCGGGGGGGGTGGGGGGGAGAGAAGGGGAGAGAAGGAGAAAGAAGGGGAGAGAGAAGGGAGACAGAAGGGGAGAGAAGGGGGAGAGAAGGGGGGGGGAGAGAAGGGGGGGGAGAGGAGTGGAGACACTTTTAAGAAGTATAATAAAGTTCAGCGGGCATTTCACCTACCGGTAGGTCTTTCTTGGTCGTGAAACTCCAATGAGCCAATCAAAATGGCCGGTCAGCGAAGGAGATGGCCTACAGCTGCCTTTGAGTGCCTGTAAGTAAATAGCGACCCCACTCCACTGCCCTACGAGTGAAAAAGACCCATGCCGGCCAAATTTTACTTGCGGGAAATTTTTCAAAATGCTGAAAATTTTTCCGCGACCTAGCTGAGGCCGTGAGTATGTGGGAACCTACCTCGAGCATGAAGGAGCGTTCCAGCCACCTCATACGACCTCCTTGGACCTCGTGTCGACCATGCTGCGAGTTTGAGTCCAGGGCAAACTCTTCTAAACTCGCAGCTTAGGTTGCCCAAGTGGGACAGGCCCCTTACAAGGCATTGAAAGTGTCATGTGCATTTCAGTAATAATGAAATTCAAGTACTGTACAAGTCATTGATGAGTCTACACTAGGAATACTGTGTCGCATAGCTATGGGAATCTTGGAAACAGTGCAAAGGATGTTACCTGGGCTTGTGGGCTTCAGTTATAGTGAGAGGTTAGATAGGTTGGTCCATTTTTTTTGGAATATAGGAGGCTGGGGGGCAACTATGTTGAGGTGTACAAGATCGTGAAGGACATGGATAAGTGAATGCTCACAGTCCTTTTCCCAGGTTAAAGGATTTTAAAACTAGAGGGCATAAGCTTATGGTGAGAGGGGAAAGATTTATTAGGGACCTCATGGGCAACATCTCCTGAAAGCGATACAACTTCTAAAAAACATATGGACAGATATATGTATAGGAAAGATTTAGAGGGCTATGGTCCAAATGCAGGCAAATGGGCTAGCCCAGTACGTTAACTTGGTCAGCTTGGAAAAGGTGGCTGAAAGGCCCTGTTTCCGTGCTGTACAACTCTATGACTGCATGGCTTTAATTCTCCCCACAGCCTCTATCAGCACTCTGAGCTTGGCATCCCCAGGAATGTATCTGTTTTTTCCTGTAAGTCTTGAAGTATCCTCTCTCTGTAAGCAGGAACCCCGATCTCCACTTCACCCAGAGGACTTTGGGCCAAATTATATTGATCTACAAAACAGCATGTTGTCCCTGTGAAAGTGTAGTAATATCAACTGTCTCAGTATTTCAATGTATTGGTGACCTTGGGTATATTTCCTGCTGTTTCTGTGTTGGGTTATAGATTCACAAGTTTTAGTTTCATTGCCTATAACCTATAACATAATCTTTCAAATTCTAATTTGAATTCCACTATCTTGGTAATATTTAGAAGAAAGGGAAAATGCTGATGACAGGACATAGTTATTTGATCATAAAGCTTGGTTTGGAGTAAATGATTTTCAGCATTTATTGACTTGTAAGACTGGAATATTGTGAATGTAGGAGAAATGCATCTTTCATAACCTCAGGATGTAGTCACTGTTGTAAAGGAAGAAACGTGGAAGGCAATCTTTGCAAAATAACCAGCAGTGACATAAGGATAAGGCATCAGGAACAATTACAGATAATCATGGGCTCCATCTAACAAGACTTGTTTACTGTAGAACTGAAAATTGGATTAGTGTTAATGTGATCCTGGAAAATTAGGATGAAGTTTCAGTTGAATCTTCTTCACATTAAATGATATTATGTTCCTTTTTATTTATTTAAATCAATATAATTTTCACTCAACTGGCTCATATAGATGTCACAGTGTTTGCATTGGTGAAAAATTCTCAACATCATCAAAAGATAACTTTTCATTTCGGTTTTATAGATTCTCTTCAAATGGTTGAACCATTCTGTGTATCTTATTCAAATGGATGAACCACGCTGTGTAAAGGTTTTATAATTTCAATTTCAAACAGTTGAACCAGTTTGTATATCTGCTTATTGTTTCTGTGGCCAGAAGACCATGAACCGAACCTTTTGCCAGGTCTGAGTTCCTAATATTCTTTTCTCTCAATTGACTTAAGACCTTCTGGCACATTTAATCCTCCAAATTCGCTGAAGGTCCTTATAAGCGGTGGAAGGAATTGACCACTTCAGAATCAACCCACCTGCCCTCTCATCCGATCAGACACCTCCTACCCTATTTGTGGAAGAGTCAGCAGTTCGCACATTAGACCATTACACCATCGTGGAAATATGTCATCTATGATTCCAAGGACTGTCTAAGAAGAGGAAGCAGAAATTGATAACAATATTCTCAGATATTTGAAAGGTGTCATGTTGAGAGGCAAGCAGAATGTAAATTCTCAGCAGTTTGGGTAATTCCATCATAACCCCAGTGTTGATAGACACAAAAAAACTGGAATAACTCAGCGAGTCAGACAGCATCTCTGGAGAAAAGGAATAGGTCACCTTTTGGGTTGAGACCTTTCTTCAGACTGAGAGTCAGGGGAATGGGAATCACACAGCTAACAATGGGATGTTTCCTTTATCATCATTACTTTTTTGCATATCTCTCATTCATTTGTTCTATATCTCTCTATATCACCGTCCATATCTCTCGTTTGTCTTTCCCCTGACTCTCAGTCTGAAGCAGCGTCTCGACCCAAAACGTCATCTATTCCTTTAGTCCAGGGATGCTATCTGGCCCGCTAAGTTACTCCAGCTGTTTGTGTCTATCTTCAGTTTAAACCAGCATCTGCAGTTCCTTCCTACACATATCTGCTGCGAGGATTGTGTTTGTTGATTATCACTAGTTTGAACAGATGTTGGTCTCTCCACATAGTTAATGTGCCCTTTGCAGAGAAAGTAAATGCATGCATTGTACAATATTGGAAACAAACCAGCTCTGGTGGCTGCATGGGGCAAGCTCACAAGTAATCATGCTATCCACTTAATGCACTAAAAGATCTTGCACCAAGCACATTGCCATTAGGGAACAAGTGAAACCAGATGGCTTGAAGAAAAGTGAATGTGTTATTGCAGGGAATGCACCGGGATGGGGGAGATACGTAGAATCGGGGAAAAAGCATCATGAGTCAAGCAAGGGCCTGAGTTATACAGAGAGGTTGGATAGCCTGGGACTTTCTTCTTTGGACTGCAGAAGACTTAATGGTGAACTATTGATGTATACAAGATCAACCCATCAAGTCTACTCCGTCATTCAATCATGATTGATCTCTGCCTCCTAATCCCATTTTCCTGCCTTCTCCCCATTACCCTTGACACCCGTTCTAATCAAGAATTTGTCTATCTCTACCTTAACAATATCCACTGACTTGGCCTCCACAGCCCTCTGTGGCAATTTGTTCCACAGATTAACTACCCTCTGACTAAAGAAGTTCCTCCTCATCTCCTTTCTAAAAGAGTGCTCTTTAATTCAAAGACTATGACCTCTGGTCCTAGACTCTCCCACCAGTGGAAACATCCTTTCCACATCCACTCTATTCTATGCCTTTCACTATTGTGTAAGTTTCAATGAGGTCCCCCCTCAACCTTCTAAACTCCAGCGAGTAGAGGCCCAGTGCTGTCAAACGCTCATCATATGCTAACCCACTCATTCCTGGAATCATTGTTGTAAACCTCCTCTGGACCCTCTCCAGAACCAGCACATCCTTCCTCAGATATGGGGCCTAAATTTTCTTACAGTACCCCAAATGCAGCCAGATCAGTGCCTTATAGAGCCTCAGCATGACACCTTTTTGACACATGTGTGGATAGGCAGTGTTTAAGGGCTCTGCGCCAAATGAAGAAAAATGTAACATCCACTATGCCAACTTATCTGCATGGACAAGGTGGGCTGAAGGACCCATTTCCGTGGCTCTATGGCACTGTGACTGTAAGAGACAACTGGGGGGTTATGGGGGTGGGGTGGGGGTGGGGGGTGAACCCTTGCTTTGTGGAGTAAGGGTCACAATTAGGTTGGCCATGTTTATGAATGTTAAGCACTCTGGACCAGAAGAAAGATGTTGAAAAACTTGAAGAAATGCAAAAATGACATTTCATGGACTGAAGGATCAAAACTAGCATGAAAGGTTGATTAGGTTAAACTTCATTTTTCAAAAAAAAGCAGCAAATTAGAGGAGACCTGCTTAAGATTTTTTTGAAAATTGGTGGAAGCACTCTGTATGTCGGTCAACATCTGTAGAAAGAGAAACAGGGTCATAATTTGAGGTCAAAGAGCTGGGAAAGAGAATTTAAACTCCAGCACCAGTTAGCGAGATTGAATGTGCTTTTCATTACTCTAATTTCCATATAACTCTGAATGTGATTTTCTGACTCCATTTCTTGAGCAGATATTTTGCTACATTCACAGAGAATAATCAAATTAGTAAGTACTATGACTTTTAGATTTGTAAAAATATTAATTCCTATAACTTCTGGGTTTGTAAAAAGCAACTGATATTCAAATAGAAACATAGAAACATAGAAAATAGGTGCAGGATGAGGCCATTCGGCCCTTCGAGCCAGCAACGCCATTCATTGTGATCATGGCTGATCGTCCCCTATCAATAACCTGTGCCTGCCTTATCCCCATATCCCTTGACTCCACTAGTCTCTAGAGCTTTATCTACCTCTCTCTTAAATCCATCCAGTGACTTGGCCTCCACTGCCCTCTGTGGCAAGGAATTCCATAAATTCACAACTCTCTGGGTGAAAACGTTTTTTCTCACCTCAATCTTAAATGACCTTCCCTTTATTCTAAGAATATGCCAGTTGTTCATTTATTTCGTCTTGTGGGAGATAAATTATTGCTTTATTTTATTAAAACAAATATGCTTCCACCCTTAATGGGTGAACAGTATGTAGACTTGCACTTGCCATGCCTGTTAGTCTCGTTTCATGTAGTAGGTTATAGCTACCTGCCAGTTTTTATCACGAGTGTGTAGGAAGGTACTGCAGATGCTGGTTTAAACTGAAGATAGACACAAAATGAGGGAGTAACTCAGCAGGTCAGGCAGTATCTTTGGAGAGAAGGAATGGATGACGTTTCGGGTCGAGACCCTTCTTCAGACTGAAAGGGACAATGGCCTGCTTCCTTTATTGTCGTTATATTTTTGCATATATTTCATTCATTGTTCTATATCTCTCCACTTCATAATCTATATCTCCCATTTCCCTTTCCCGTGACTACCTGATTCAACTTAAAGAGTAAAAGGGAGTGCAAGGAAAAGTTGGATCATGCCTGCTCTGATTTCAATCTCAACCTTACCTTCCCATCTACTCATGATAATGTTTCATGCATTTGTGTACCAAGGGCTTTTGTAAGATGAATGAAAATCAAAACACAACTGCCGATGCTGGAACATAAGCAGGAACTGGAACATTCATAAGATCAGACAGTACCTGTGGAAAGAGAAATAAAGTTAATGTTTCTGGATACAAAGTGCTGGCTTTACTCAGCTGGGTCAGGCAGCATCGCTGGAGAATATGGATAGATGATATTTTGGTTCAAGACCCTTCTTCAGTTTCTGGGAGAAGATTCTTTGTTAGATCTGATGAGTTCTCTTGTTCCAAAATCATAACTCTTTCCACATACTGGTAAACCAATCTATCTCTGCTTTAAAAATATTGAAAGACTGCGCCATTATTTTTTTTGTTCAAAGACACACAACCTTCTGAGAGAAAAACAATTGCATCATCTCCATTTTAAATGGTCAATCCCTTATTTTTAAACTGTGACCCCTGGCTTTAGATTCTTCCACAAGTGGAAACATTCTTTCACATCCACTCTGTCAAGACCCCTCAGGATCTTATATGTTTCACATTTAATTCTGCTACAATTAACTTTATTGCTTCCTGAACAGCTAAATCACCTCCCCTATCCATCATCACACAAACGTTGCTGGTCTAATTTGCTTCTTTTAGAGTGAATTGCAGATTACAATTTTCCCCCTCCATCCCCAATGAAGGAAGTTAATTTGAAGAATATCTTCTTTTCAAAACAGTAAATGCTGTTTTGCTGTAACGATATTCAGGCAGCTGACTATGTTCAATATGAACATTTAAATATATCTCACTGAGGATCATATCTACTTGGTTTGATGCAATAGGGTAAATGAGAAATGGGAATCCGAGTTAAATGCCGGAAGTAGAGCCAAGGCAGATACTGTTAGAACACCACTGTTTCCTACACCTAGACTGCTCCCTTTATAGTTGTGAATTTCCATGTTTTTACCATTAGCCTTGACTGTTTATGTGCCTGCTTTAAAAAATAACAAAACAATTATTGCTCTGTAACCTGCTGTGAAACATGGGCCTATTCCTCAACCTTGTAAAAAATACAATTTTCTTTACTGGCATCTTTCTTTCTCAAAGACATTTACTCATGATTAGATACGATTCATTTGGTCAAGTTGTCCTGCGAGCCAAAATATTGGGTGGCCAAAAGTTGGAGAACGCAGCAATCAAACCTGAAATGGGCCACGTTGACCAGCAACATGTGTGCGTTGTAGAAACGAGGTACTGCAGATACTGGATTACAAAAAAAAGACACAAAGCGCTGGAGTAACTCAGTTGGTTAGACAGCATCCCCAGAGAACAAGGTTAGATGACGTTTCGGGTCAGGACCCTTCTCCAGTCTGAAACATCACCCATCTATGTCACCTATCCAGCACTGAGCTTTATTTTTAAACAGATGTGCTTTGTCTGGCAATACCCATGTGTTATGAGTCAGGGGAGGAGCTCTAGCTAATTGTATTTTGTTTCCACTAGTGGGAGAGTCTAGGACTAGAGGTCATAGCCTCAGAATTAAAGGACATTCTTTTAGGAAGGAGATGAGGATAAATTCATTTAGTCAAAGGGTGGTGAATCTGTGGAATTATTTGCCACAGAAGGCTGTAGAGGCCAAGTCAATGGATATGTTTAAGGCAGAGATAGATAGATTCTTGATTAGTACAGGTGTCAGAGGGATAAGGCAGAAGAACAGGGTTAGGACGGAGTAATACATCAGCCATGATTGAATGGTGGAGTAGACATTGCGGGCCAAATGGCCCAATTCTACTCCTATTCCTTATGACCTTATGACCTTATTTGTTGGATTGTGGCATTACAATTACTTCACTAAGAGGTTCTGGGTTATATTTAGTAGCTAAGAAGACTAAGAATATGTCTCAGCATATTCCACAACTAGAATTCTCTCAAGCCAGGTATGTTTTTAGGTGTGTGTGTTTTAAAGTTGGCATATCAACTTTTGCAAGGGGCAGTATGCCAATGAGACAAGCACATCACGGTATTTATGGGTGGAATGGATTGCCGATGTCTATTGGGAACATACATGGCCAACAAGAGTTTATGGATAGTCTGATCTAGCACGATGATGTTTGTACATCAAGCTCACATTATTGGGGCCTTGGACACCTATTTAGTACCTGACAAACAGGCACAGCACAATCAAATTTCTCGGCTGGAATCTAAATTGCAGCAGATTCACTGTTTATGTTGCAGAAAGTGAGTCACAGTTAACCGACTGTATAATTTCCATTGCATTTGTGGTCATCCTATAAAATGCAGGAGCATTAACTTAGCAGTGTGCATCTTTATTGCTGTTGACCAAAAACATAAGCGTGTATCTGCTTATCAGGAATGTAAAATAATGATAGTATTTTGAAGTCTTAGTTATGATTCTATGACGACATCAAAGGTATTTGCTTCAAGGAAATTAATAAAAAAACATATTTTGGAAAGAGCAAGATAACCGTTATGATTAACATGTATAGTTTTAAATATACTCATTGGCTATTCCTGCTAACATGTTATTTGAAGGGTTATATCTAAATCAGAATTGATCATCAAAAGCGTTCTCTTTTTTAACACCAGCATGGAAAAATAAATTAATATCCAGAAGTGCAGATGCACTCTCCAGTGAGGCTTCAACAAACTTAATCAGAAATGCTGTTAAAACTCAGCTTGCAGAGTAGATCCACATCTGGTCTTACTGTAATAAAGAAACAGGATGTGTGTTTGTGCTCACAGTGGGGAAGAGAACAACCTATTAAGTATTAGGCTGACCACTTCCTGTTTAAATGAGAAATGTTGACAACACAAAACGCTGTACAGTAAACATTATAAAATGAAAGACACAGCAACTGAAATGAGTCACGTAGTTATACATTCAGCAAAAGCAGCAATAAATAATCGATTGGTGAAAATATTCTCGTGTCAGAGATCAAAAGTTTTAAAGCTTGTCGCACACAATTTTTATTTCCATTTGCAATAATAACACTCAATGAAGAGAGAACAATTAATAATTCATCCTTATAAAGAAAAAGCCATACATTTTGTGAAATATATAATCAGTATGAGGATAAGAAACTGTACAAATATTTAAAAAAAACAATCACATGTTTCAGTGAATTGCATTGGACCAGTAATGAATGTACATAAAAGTTAGAAAATCATATTTCCTGTTTTGTCTCACGGGAATGGATATTGAGAAATCACAAATTTCTCAATATCCATTCACAAACAGGATATTCTGTTGACTGAAATTCTTCTTCTGGCTGTGGTCAACAGACCTTGTTTCTGGCCAAATTTCATCTCTCTCAACAATAGCTCATGTTCCATGTCATCTACTGGATTGGTTTTCATCACCCAAAGCTGTTGAAAATTAAATTGTAAAATTTAGTTTTTTTTCTTTCCACTGTCCCTGGTTGAATTTTTCATATTTGTTTTCCTTCTATCATCCCTTCCATTCATTATTTTACACCATGTGCCTATTGCTTGACCCTTGCCAAGTGGGTAAACAAAGGAATTCTGGAGTGGGATGATTCTATTAAATGTGGTGAGCTCATGCCCTTGGCCTACCACACAGACTGTGGGTAAAGTATTATATTTCCCTTATTCTCTTTTTAGAATAGGGGCCAGGAAAAGGAAGTCATACTTTTGGTTAACTGGAGTTTCAGGCATTGCAAATAATCCAACAGGATGACAAGCTGCTAGGATGGTTTCATCGGGCAAACATGTTCACTTCTGGATTGGACAGAAGATATTCTGAGCCTAATTACTTCCCAATGTTCAGACAGCTTTGCGCTTTAAACTACAGTGCCTCCCGAGAGTGACTGAGGGCTCTGCCTGACCAGACACACCCAGGCTACTTCATTCCTGGTCTCATTCTTAGTTCAGCCACAACACTTCAAATTCTTGATGGGACTGCAATCTGCGGTGAGCTTATTTTCAGCCACATAATTTATGGAGACATTATTCTATTGTTCAATGATTGAATTGCTTAGTGAAACCACAGGACTTTAGTTTGCAAACTGACATTTTATTAATCCTCTGTTTATAGGAATTTTAAAGTATACTAGATCAAGTGGGACCCGTTGGGTCCCTGTCACATGGGAGGCCTGGTCCCCCAACTCAACCCGTTCCCCAACGCAATATTCACCCAATATTCACCCATAGCCCCCACAGGTGGCCTGGTCCCCCAACGCAACCCATTCCCCAACATAAGATTCCACCACTCACCCGTTCTCCCATTACAACCTGTTCCCCCAATGCAATATTCCACCACTCACCGATAGCCCCAACTGTGCAGGTCAGCTCATTTATTCACCCTCCCTCATTTTAAACTTTAAAAAATACAATTGCACTACATTTTTAAAATTCTTTAATGTGATATAGGTGCCACCGACAAGACTATTAAACGTTGCTGTGGCTTTGCAATCACACATGCTGGGTTAGGCTGGCAGATTCATCCCCTGAAGGACATTTGCTGTCATGGACTCAGTGTCCTGAGATAGCAACATTGTACCTGGTAGGGCATTGTGACATTACAGCTGGTAACTGCCAGTTCAGATTGGAAGAAATCTTTCTCAAAGTGGGATTTTGTAAAGCTAAAAATATTAATAACTTGTAAAATATAACATCAATCTGAACTAAACTTATTGAAAACACACCACAAGACAATTGTAAGTAAAGATGCTGCAAACATTTTAGTGCTAACGTGTATCATTTTGGCATAATTTCAGGATCTCACACACACTCACAGACAGGCAGACATCCAAACAAGATGAGAGTTTTAGTAATATACTAGACTAAGTGGGACCTGTTAGGTCCCATTTTCACACAGGAGGGCTGGTCCCCCAACACAATATTCCACCTCTCCACCAATTCCAATGTTGGTGGCCAGTGGAGGGGGGGGGGGAGTTCTGGAGCGCTAGTATGGGTGTTGCGGGCTGAAGGGACTGGTTTCCAGAGGGCTGGTATGGACATTGTGGGCCAAATGGATTCTTGGGCTGGCAGCTCAGTCACTCAGGCCTGGTGAGCTGGCAGCTCAGTCACTCAGGCCTGGTGGTCTGGCAGCTGAGTAACTCAGGCCTGGTGGGCTGGCAGCACATTCACTCAGGTCTGGTGGGCTGGCAGCTGAGTCACTCAGGGCTGGTAGGCTGGCAGCCCAGGAACTGCCAGAAATTCTGCCCAAAACAGGTGAGAGACTGTGAGAGAAAAGGGGGAGAGGGTGGATAATAAATTTTAGACATTTTTCATCTTTTTCTGCAGATCACAGCAATGAAGGAGGAAAGTCTATCCTGGCCTGGAACTCACAGGGAGCCAATAAAGGGAGGTAGAAAAAATACTGGGGTGAGGTTTAATACTTATAGGGGGAATACTTACTGATGGGCCAAAGGGACTCCTCCTGGGCTCAGTCTGAAGAAGGGTTTCGGCCTGAAACGTTGCCTATTTCCTTCGCTGAGTTTCTCCAGCATTTTTGTGTACCTCCTCCTGGGCTAGTACTGGCATGTTGGGCTGAAGGGGCTCATTTGAAAAATAATCTGGCTGAAATCTCAGTGAAAGGCACTTTTTCTGGTCTTTTCCTGGCCTGGCATGGGCATTTTGGGCCAAAATGTTCCTCCTGGGCTAATACGGGCATTTTGGGCAAAAGTTACTGGTTTCTCGGCTAATAAGGGCCTTGTGGGCTGAAATTAGTGGTTTCAGGCAGGCCTAACAACTTATTTCATTTCCATTTCCATTTCCATTTCAAGCACAGGGCAGACCAAACAACACATTTCATTTTATTTCCATTTCCATTTCCATTTCCATTTCAATTTCAATTTCAAGCACAGGGCAGGCCAAACAACTCATTTCGTTTCCATTTCATTTCCATTTCCATTGCAGTTTCAAGCACAGGGCAGGCCAAACAGCTCATTGTATTTTCATTTCATTTCCATTTCCATTGCAGTCTCAAGCAAAGGACAGGCCAAACAGCTTATTGCATTTTCATTTCATTTCCATTTCCATTGCAGTTTTAAGCACAGGGCAGGCCAAACAGCTCATTGTATTTTCATTTCATTTCCATTTCCATTGCAGTTTCAAGCAAAGGACAGGCCAAACAGCTCATTGCGTTCTCATTTCATTTCCATTTCCATTGCAGTTTCAAGCACAAGGCAGGCCAAACAGCTCATTTGATTTTCATTTCATTTCCATTTCAATTTCCATTGCAGTTTGACGCACAGGGCAGGCCAAACAGCTCATTGCATTTTCATTTCATTTCCATTGTAGTTTCAAGCACATGGCAGGCCAAACAGCTCATTACCTTTTCATTTCATTTCCATTTCCATTTCAATTTCAAGCACAGGCAGGCCAAACAACACATTTCATTTCATTTTAATTTCATTTCCATTTCCATTTTCATTGCATTCAAGCACAGGGCAGGCCAAACAACTCATTGCATTTTTATTTCATTTCATTTACATTGCAGTTTCAAGCACAGGGCAGGCCAAACATCTCATTGCATTTTCATTTCATTTCCATTTCCATTGCAGTTTCAAGCACAGGGCAGGCCAAACAGCTCATTGCGTTCTCATTTCATTTCCATTTCTATTGCAGTTTCAAGCAGAGGGCAGGCCAAACAATTCATTGCATTTTCATTTCATATCCATTTCCATTGCAGTTTCAATAGACAATAGGTGCAGGAGTAGGCCATCCGGCCTTTCGAGCCAGCACCGCCATTCAATGTGATCATGGCTGATCATCCCCAATCAGTACCCCGATCCTGCCTTTTCCCCATATCCCCTGACTCTGCTATCTTTAAGAGCCCTATCCAGCTCTCTCTTGAAAGCATCCAGCGAACCTGCCTCCACCGCCCTCTGAGGCAGAGAATTCCACACACTCACAACTCTCTGTGAGAAAAAGTGTTTACTCGTCTCCGTCCCGCCATCCCAGGAATAAACATTGTAAACCTACGCTGCACTCCCTCAATAGCAAGAATGTCCTTCCTCAAATTAGGGGACCAAAACTGCACACAATACTGCAGGTGTGTTCTCACTAGGGCTCTGTACAACTGCAGAAGGACCTCTTTGCTCCTATACTCGACTCCTCTTGTTATAAAGGCCAACATGCCATTCGCTTTATTCACTGCCTGCTGTACCTGCATGCTTACTTTTATAGACTGATGAACAAGGACCCCCAGATCCCGCTGCACTTCCCCTTTTCCGAACTTGACACCATTTAGATAGTAATCTGCATTCCTGTTATTGCTACCAAAGTGGATAACCTCACATGTTTCCACATTAAACGTCATCTGCCATGCATCTGCCCACTCCCCCAACCTGTCCAAGTCACTCTGCATCCTCATAGCATCCTCTTCACAGTTCACACTACCACCCAGCTTTGTGTCATCTGCAAATTTTCTGATGTTACTTTGAATCCCTTCATCCAAATCATTGATGTATATTATAAATAGCTACGGTCCCAGCACCGATCCTTGCGGTACCCCACTAGTCACTGGCTGCCATTCTGAAAGGGACCCGTTAATCCCTACTCTCTGTTTCCTGTCTGCCAACCAATTTTCTATCCATGTCAGCACTCCACCCCCAATACGATGTGCCCTAATTTTGCCCACTAGTCTCCTATGTGGGACCTTATCAAATGCTTTCTTAAAGTCCAGGTACACTACATCCACTGGCTCTACCTTGTCCATTTTCCTAGTTACATCTTCAAAAAATTCCAGAAGATTGGTCAAGCATGATTTCCCCTTCGTAAATCCATGCTGACTCGGACCGATCCTGTTATTGCTATCCAAATGTGCGGCTATTTCATCTTTTATAATTGACTCCAGCATCTTTGAGGACGACAGATGGCGCAATGGGCTAAGTGTTCGGCTGGCAACCGGAAGGTAGCCAGTTCGAATCCCGCTTGGAGTGCATACTGTCGTTGTGTCCTTGGGCAAGACACTTCACCCACCTTTGCCTACGTGTGAATGTGTATGAATGTGTGTGAATGTGTGTGAGTGATTGGTGGTGGTCGGAGGGGCCGTAGGCGCAGATTAGCAGCCACGCTTCCATCAGTCTGCCCCAGGGCAGCTGTGGCTACAGAAGTAGCTCACCACCACCGAGTGTGACTGAGGAGTGAATGAATAATGCGATGTAAAGCGCCTTGAGTATTAAAAAGGCGCTATATAAATCCCATCCATTATTATTATTATTATCTGCCCCACCACCGATGTCAGGCTAACTGGTCTATAATTCCCTATTTTCTCTCTCCCGCCTTTCTTAAAAAGTGGGATAACATTAGCTACCCTCCAATCCACAGGAACTGATCCTGAGTCTATAGAACATTGGAAAATTATCACCAATGCATCCACGATTTCTAGAGCCACTTCCTTAAGTACCCTGGGATGCAGACCATCAGGCCCTTGGGATTTATCACCTTTCAGTCCCATCAGTCTACCCAACACCATTTCCTGCCTAATGTGGATTTCCTTCAGTTCCTCCGTCACCCCAGATCCTCTGGCTACTACTATATCAGGAAGATTGTTTGTGTACTCCTTTGTGACGACAGATCCAAAGTACCTGTTCAACTCATCTGCCATTTCCTTGTTCCCCATAATAAATTCACCTTTTTCGGTCTTCAAGGGTCCAATTTAGGTCTTAACTAATTTTTTTCTCTTCACATACCTAAAGAATCTTTTACTATCCTCCTTTATATTCTTGGCTAGCTTACCTTCGTACCTCATCTTTTCTCCCCGTATTGTCTTTTTAGTTATCTTCTGTTGCTCTTTAAACATTACCCAATCCTCTTGCTTCCCGCTCATCTTTGCTACGTTGTACTTCTTCTCTTTTATTTTTATACTGTCCCTGACGTCTCTTCTCAGCCACGGTCGCCCCTTACTCCCCTTGGAATCTTTCTTCCTCCTAGGAATGAACTGATCCTGCACCTTCTGTATTATTCCTAGAAATAGCTGCCATTTTTGTTCCAGTCATCCCTGCTAGTGTATCTTTCCAGTCAACTTTGGTCAGCTCCTCCCTCATGGACCCATAGGCCCCTTTATTCAACTGCAACACTGACACCTCCGATCTACCCTTCTCCCTCTCCAATTGCAGATTAAACCTGACCATGTTATGGTCACTACTTCCTAATGGCTCATTAACCTCGAGGTCCTTTATCAAATCCGGTTCATTACATAACACTAAATCCAGAATTGCCTTCTCCCTGGTAGGCTCCAATACAAGCTGCTCTAAGAATCCATCATGAAGGCACTCTACAAAGTCCCTTTCATGGGGTCCAGTACCAACCTGATTTTCCCAGTCTACCTGCATGTTGAAATCTCCCATAACAACCACAGCATTACTTTTGCTACATCACTTTTTCAAACACAGGGAAGGTCAAACAGCTCATTGCATTTTCATTTCATTTCCAATTCCATTGCAGTTTCAAGAACAGGGCAGGCCAAACAGCTCATTTCATTTTCATTTAATTTCCATTGCAGTTTGAAGCATAGGGCAGGCCAAACAGCTAATTTCATTTTCATTTCATTTTCATTTCCATTGCAGTTTAAAGCAAATGGCAGGCCAAACAGCTCATTACCTTTTCATTTAATTTCCATTTCAATTGCAGTTTCAAGCACAGGGCAGGCCAAACAGCTCATTACATTTTCATTTCCATTTCCATTGCAGTTTCAAGCACAGGGCAGGCCAAGCAACTCATTGCATTTTCATTTAATTTCCATTTCCATTGCAGTTTCAAGCACAGGGCAGGCCAAAAACTCATTGCATTTTCATTTCATTTCCATTTGCATTGCAGTTTCAAGCACAGGGCAGGCCAAACAGCTCATTGCATTTTCATTTCATTTCCATTTCCACTGCAGTTTCAAGCACAGGGCAGGCCAAGCAACTCATTGCAATTTCATTTCATTTCCATTTTCATTGCAGTTTCAAGCACAGGGCAGGCCAAACAGCTCATTGCAATTTTATTTCCATTTCCATTGCAGTTTCAAGAACAGGGCAGGCCAAACAGCTCATTGCATTTTCATTTCATTTTCCTTTCCATTGCAGTTTCAAGCACAGGGCAGGCCAAACAGCTCATTGCATTTCCATTTCATTTCCATTTCCATTGCAGTTTCAAGCACAGGGCAGGCCAAACAGATTGCATTTTCATTTAATTTCCATTTCCATTGCAGTTTCAAGCACAGTGCAGGCCAAACAGCTCATTGCATTTTCATTTCCATTTCCATTGCAGTTTCAAGCACAAGGCAAGCCAAACAATTCATTGTATTTTCATTTCATTTCGATTTCCATTGCAGTTTCAAGCACAGGACAGGCCAAACAGCTCATTGCATTTTCATTTCACATCCATTTCCATTGCAGTTTCAAGCAAAGGGCAGGCCAAACAACTCATTGCATTTTCATTTCATTTCCATTTCCATTGCAGTTTCAAGCACAGGGCAGGCCAAGCAACTCATTTCATTTTCATTAAAGGCTAACAAATCATTATTGCAAGTACATTGCAGACTCACAGTTCAGTTGATTCACAGCTTAGAATCACAGTAATGGCCTCTCCCTCGCGATCTTCCAGAGTGACTGACTCACGTCCAGGCATCCGGGGTTTTATAATCCTGCTCCCCGGAAGGGGCGTTACCTTCATCATGGTGATTGACAGTCGGGTGGACCAATCAGCTGATCTCAAGATTTTTTTAACACTCATAACTTTTTTATTTTTCATTGATCGGAAAAATCCTCGGGGATGCCTCAGCACAGGAGGACTGTGAGTAAAATCAATATACAGCACAGACAGGTAGTGGTCAAGATGAGACTTTTAGTTATATAGATACTAGACCAAGTGGGACCTGTTGGGCCCCGTTCCCCCAACACAATATTCCATAACTCACCCATTCCCCCAATGCAATCTATTTCCACCACTCACCCGTTCTCCCAACACAACCCATTCCCCCTATGCAATATTCCACCACTCACCCATAGCCCCCAACTGTGCAGGCGTGGCTCATTTCCCCTCATCCCCCAACACTCCCTCCCCCTCCTTGTCACCCTCCCTCTTCTCTGCCCTCTCCTCCTCCACTCCTCCACTCCCTCTCACCTTACCCTCCCCTCCATTCTCCTACCCTCAATCACTCCCTCCCTCCCTCCCTCCATCCCTCCCTCCCTCCTTCCCTCTTTCCATAAATCCTCTCCCCTCCCTAACCCCTCCTCTACATCTATCCTTCTTCTCCCCCACTCCCATATATCCCCTATCTCACTCCCCCACTGAACACAATGTTTAAATAACATTTCTCCTTCTCCCATTCCCCACTTCATCCCTCACCTCTCCCTCCCTCTCCTTTCCCCTACCCTCAGTCGGCGCTTGAATCTCTTGTAAAATATAACATTAATGTGAACGAAACTTGTTGAAAACACACCACAGGACAATTGTGAGTAATGTAGTGCAAAAATTGTAGCGCTGTCGTGTACCGTTTAGGTGTAATTTGAGGATCTCACTCATGCACACACACACTCACAGACATCCAAACAAACGAGATAAGAGTTTTAGTAATATTCTAGACTAGGTGGGACCCGTTGGATCCCAGTCTCACAGGAGGCCTGCTCCCCCAACGCAACCCATTCACCAACGCAATATTCCACCACTCACACGTTCCCCCAACGCAATATTCCAACACTCACCCATAGCGCCAACAGTGCAGGCATGGCTCATTTCCTTTCAACCCCAGCACTCCCTCCCCCTCCCCTCATCTTCATGTGTGGGAGGGAAGAGAAGGAGGGTGCGGGGTGGGAGGGGAGGAGGGGAGGGATGTGTGTTTGGGCAGGGGGTGTAGGAGGGGGAGAGCATGGTGTGGGGAGAGAGGGAAGTGGGGGAGGGGGGGTGTGGGGGGAGGTGTGTGTGTGTGGGCAGGGGAGGGGTGGTATGGGTGGGGGGGTTGGGTGGGTAGGGGGGTGGGGGAGGGTTGTGGGGGGAGGGTTGTGGGGGGAGGGTTGTGGGGAGAGGGGCAGTTGTAGGGGGAGGGTGGTGTGTGGGCGGGGGAGGGGGTTTTGTGGGCGGGGATGTGGGGGGTGGGGGTTGTGGGCGGGGGGAAGTGTGTGGGCGATGGGTGTGTGTGGGCAGGGGGCTTGTGGGGGTGTTTGGGTGGGGGGTGTTGTGAGGGGAGGGTGGTGTGTGTGTGATGGGGACTCACAGCAGATGCTGGATGCTGGTCACTGGTCGCTGGTCATTCTCCTCTGCTGGGATCAGATTTTCTGTTTGGCGACATCTGGCGTGCCGCGCGGGGCCGAGCCGGGCCGCTTCCGGTCCTTCCGAAAATTGTGTCCAGTTGGAGACCTCCACCGGCCATCCTCAGCTCCATTAAAAACGTGATGGTGCAGTAAGGGGCGGACTGTCCCGGGGAGTGACAGGAGAAAAGACCAATCCACGCGGCGATGACTGGCAGGAGAGGAGATCGATCTGCTGACACGTGTTTTTAAAGATTTTTTAACCTTGCTAACTTTTATGATAGACCACTGATCGGAACGAAACTTGGTGTACTCGCAGCACAGGAGAACGGTGAGTGAGCTGGCAAAAAAATCATAGCGCTTTCGCGTACCGTTTTCGTGCAAATCGAATGACCGCGCAAACCGGAAGAGCACAAGATCACAGTTTTAGAGATAGATAGATAGATAGATAGATAGATAGATAGATAGATAGATAGATAGATAGATAGATAGATAGATAGATAGATAGATAGATAGATAGATAGATAGATAGATAGATAGATAGATAGATAGATAGATTAAGGTGGATAAATCCCTGTGACCTGATCAAGTGTATTCTAGAAAAGATATTGCACATATCCAATATTGCATTATCTTTAGCTATGTGTGAGGTGCCGAAAGACTTAAAGTTGGCTAATATTGTGCCTTTGTTTAAAATGGCTGCCAGGTAACTATGGACTGGTGAGCCTAACATAAGTGGTGTAAAAATTATTGGGGAGGATTCTGAGGGACAGGATTTACCAGCATTTGAAAAGAGAAGTCTGAAGAAGGGCCCCGACCCGAAACGTCACCTATCCATGTTCTCCAGAGATGATGCCTGACCCGTTGAGTTACTCCTGCACTATTGTCTTTTTTTGAAAAGGCAGTGGTTTATAAAGGCGAGTCAGCATGGCTTTGTGCATGGGAAATCATGTCAAATGGATTTGATTGAGTTTTTTGAAGAGGTGATGAAGAGGATTTGCCATGTGGACCTCAGAGCTGTTGTTGGCTGCTACCAATATGTTTGTTTCCATATGGTATATTATACAGACACACATATGTAGTGTGAGTAGCAGGAGCTGCCATATTTCACAGGCTTTAGTGAATCTGTTAATAATGCTCACTGGAAGTATGCACAGTAGACAGATCACAATGTCAATCTGTGTGCAATGCTAATGTGCTAATATCTCTGCCAAACCGGAGCTCAGCAATGTAGAGAAGGCCAATTGCTAGTTTTGCACAGCTTGGACACACATTCAGCATTAGCAAGGACACACCCCCTTCCCCACCAGCACTATTGAAAGAATAATCAGCTACTTGAAGTCAGGCTGACTACCACTGATGTCTAATCTCTCGCCACATCCTCCCAGGATCTGTCCACAGCACTAATTCAGCTTTGATTCATCTGGTGTTTGATGTTTTTCTGTAATGTACTCAAAGTCTACAGGAAGTAGTGTGCTCGTAGGTGGCTTGACCTCTTTTGTCACTTGCAGTATGTCCTGCTACCTGGGCTACCATGCATTGGTTGCAGACCACTTGTTCCTTGTGACTCAGCCATGGACTTCCGGGTGAAGGGAAGATAATGCATCTATATATGTCCCTAGTCAGATAGATGCCGCTGTTAACAGTTTGTGATGTGTTGTCATGCAATGGTGAAATTGAATAATGGTGGGTGTATGGAACGAGCTGCCAGAGGAGGTAGTTGAGGCGGGGACTATCCCAAGGTTTAACAAACAGTTAGATAGGTACATGGATAGGACCTGGAGGGATGTGGAGGGATATGGGTCAAAGGTGGGCAGGTGGGGCTGTTGTAGCTGTGACATGTTGGCTGGTGTGGGCAAGTTGAGTCAAAGGGCCTGTTTCCACACTGTCTCTAAATGACTCCATGATCTTGAGTGTTGTTCTATAAGTTTAGTTGCAAAGCCTGTCATGGTCGAATAGCTCCCAGGGTGTGCGGGGTGTGAGTTCTGGCTTGGACTAATGGTACTAATGTAAGGTAGAGCGTACAAACATTATGAAGATGCACTTACTGACAGAGATTGTTTAGGTTTAGGTTTATTATTGTCATGTGTACCGAAGTACACAGTGAAAAGCTTTGCTTTGCATGCTATCCAATCACATCAGATAATGCTTTACATACAATCAAGCCAAACTCAAGTACAACATGTAAGGTGGAGAAAGATATAGAGTGCAGAATATAGATCTCAGCATTGGAGTGCCACCAGTTGCAGAGGCAATCTCTAATGCCTGTAAGGCAGAGGTGAATTGGACTGTACCCTTGCTTATTCAAGAACCATTCGGAAGCTTGATAACAGAGGGGAATAATCTGTTCTTGAGCCTATTGGCACATGTTTTCAAGCATCTGTATCTTCTGCCCGTCAAGAGCGGGGAAAAGGAATAAGCAGGGTGGGAAAGGTCTTTGAATATGTTGGCTGCTTTCCCGCGGCAGCGTGAAGTGTAGATGGTGGTGAGTCTGGTTTGTGTGATGGACTGGGCTACATCCATAACTTTCCGCAATTTCTTGTGGTCCTGGACAGAGCTGTTCCCAACTCAAGCTTTGATATAATCCAACAGTACGGTTTCTATTGTGCATCTGTAGAAGTTTGTAAAATTCATTGGAGACATGCCAAATTTTCTAAGTCTTCTGAGGAAGTAGAGGATTAAGATAGACATAGAAACATAGAAAATAGGTGCAGGAGTAGGCCATTCGGCCCTTCGAGCCTGCACCGCCATTCAATATGATCATGGCTGATCATCCAACTCAGTATCCTGTACCTGCTTTCTCTCCATACCCCCTGATCCCTTTAGCCACAAGGGCCACATCTAACTCCCTCTTAAATATAGCCAATGAACTGGCCTCAACTACATTCTGTGCAGAGATTTCCAGAGATTCACCACTCTCTGTGTGAAAAATGTTTTTCTCATCTCAGTCCTAAAAGATTTCCCCTTTATCCTTGAACTGTGACCCCTTGTTCTGGACTTCCCCAACATCGGGAACAATCTTCCTGCATCTAGCCTGTCCAACCCCTTAAGAATTTTGTAAGTTTCTATAAGATCCCCCCTCAATCTTCTAAATTCTAGCGAGTACAGCCGATTGGTGTGCCTTCTTGGCAGTTATCTCAATATGGTTGGTCAACGACTAATCATTAGTAATATTTATGCCAAGGACCCTGAAGCTCTCAACCATTTCCATTTCGGCATCATTGATGCTGATCGTGACATTTACACCACTACATTTCTTGAAGCTGATAACCAGCTCCTTCCTCTTACTGACATTGAGGGAGAAATGATTGTCCAGACACCATGTCACTAAGCTCCATCTCCTTCCTGTACTCAGCATCATCATTGTTCGTGATCTGGCCCACTGCAGTGGTGTCATCTGTAAACTTGTGGATGGAGTTAGAGCTGGATTGACCACTCCCTGTACAGGGATTATAGCAGGGGATTGAGAACACATCCTTGCAGAGCACCAGTGTTGAGAATTATTGAATGTATTGTCACCGATACTCACTGATTGTGATCTGTGGGTCAAAAAATCAAGGATCCAGTGGCAGAGGGGGGAGCTGACTCCTAGGTCTAGGAGGTTGGAGATGAAATTTGAGATGAATTTGTGTTTAAATCAAGCTATAAATGCACCTTTGTTGTCATTGTTAAACATACCTCAGCTGTGTTGTCGATAAAATGCAGTGGAAACTTTGCAACTGGGATCATATTAATCAAACAAAAAGTAATTGAAACACAGTTGATAAATAATGAAAATGTTATATTTCATACAAAGAATAAAAGCTTAAATATTTGCCGGTCATGAAGGTCTGGGAACGTATAAGAAAATATATCCCTGGGCTAAGGTTGTATCGAAGAGCTTTGAAAGAACTCTAATTATTTTATGTGTAAAGCCAATAATGAAATAATAATTGGGATTGGTACAAATGGATATGGTAGGCTGAAGGGCTTGTTCCCATAATGTATAACTGTGTCATTTATAATAATAATTTGTTATTTGCCATAAAGTTACAAAAGTGTAGCATAGTGTAGTGTAGAGATACAGCACGGTAACAGGCCCTTTGGCCCACCGAGTCCGTACCAACCAACGATCCCCACATAGTAACACTATACTGGGGTGGGAGATTGCAACCTTCACGTGGTCCACCCTGTTTCGACTAATGCAATCAACCCGACGTGCACAAACAAATAGATGTAGTGGTTTGGTGTCTGCAACTTTAGGCTGTGCACGCCATATGCTAGAAGAAGAAGAACACTATCCTACACACACCAGGGACAATTTTTGCATCTACACCAAGCCAATTAATCTACAAACCTACATCTTTGGACTGTTGGAGGAAACCGAAGATCTCAGAGATCTCAGTGGTCACGGGGAGAACGTACAAACTCTGTAAAGACAGCATCCATAATCGGGATCGAACCCGGGTCTCTGGTGCTGAAAGTACTGTAAGTCAGTAACTCTACTGTTGCACCACCGTGAAAGAGGAATAATATTCTAAAATAATCATCAATCACGAAATAGCAAGCTCAACATTAGAGAGGCTAGGAACTGCAGATGCTGGTTTACAAAAAAAAGATGCAAAATGCTAGAGTAACTCAATGCGTCAGGCAGCATCACTGGAGAACATGGATAGGTGACGTTTCGGGCTGGGACCTTTCTCAATTATTTTCTCCCTTCAATATGGGAAGTTGTAAGAAATAGTCATCTAATATGACCAAAGCATCACAGCCACACAGCATGCTCATTTGCAGTTCGACCCCTTGGAACATCAAGACATAGAAAACAATTTAAGGCTCTCTGACATGGATTATTCATTGGCTATATATGTCCATATGTTGAACTATATACATCGCAACAGTAGAATAGAAACAGGCTTTATGCAGTTAAATCTGCACCTGATAAGAGTTTGAGGGAGTTTGGTCCGTTAACTAGCTAGGATACCAGCAGAATGTAACTGCATGTGATAACGGATGAAATAAGCTTCCCAGACTGGAGCAGAAGTTAGAAAGAATCTAATGTGTACTTGCATGTGGGCAGTTGAAAGGATGGATATAATTAATTTAATATGTGACATGATGGCTTATCAGGTTCCAAAAAAAGAATAAAAATGGGTAAAATAAAGAAGGGCAGAGAAGAAGAGATTCCGAGACAAGAGAGGGTGAGGCAGACAGGAGTAAAAGAAGGTAGAAGAAATAGAGAAGAAAACGGCAGATTGTATTATCTTTGAAACATAACGAGAAAAATTCAAAAGTCCTTGTGTGACTGCTGAACCCTGCTAGAACCCACAGCCATCAGGCTATTAAACCTGGCTCGGACATAACACTGAACTTTACTAGCCAATACTGTTATTTGCACTTTATCAGTATATTGACCATTGTGTATATATTTATAGAATGCCTTGTAGTAAATGCCTACTATGTTCTGTTGTGCTCAAGCAAAGCAAGAATTTCATTGTCCTACCAGGGACACATGACAATAAACTCACTTGACTTGACTTGACTTGATGTTTGTGACATTTTTCAACCCAGGTGCAGTAAATATTATGCTTTCTTGGAATCAAATATCCCATCCATGTGTAACAATCAATAAAGCTAGTTGGAACTAAACTGATCCTTGCTTATTTATTTCATAACAGTAGATTACTTAGAATGGAAAGGAAAAGGAAAGGTTAAGAAACAAATAGGCACAGAGCCTTGATCAACACTGTATGAAAACTTGCTTTAAATAGCAAAGAATTGAACAACCAACCATTTCATCAGCACACTCAAACTGAGCAATCTTGACATAGTTTTGACATATGATTGATTCTGTTTTTATTGGACAATTCTTGGAAGCGCTTAGGCAGTGAAATCTGTTGGCAGGGCCATAGGCAGATTGTTTAATATCCTAGTTAACTGATAAGGACCAAGAAATATTCACAGTGAATCAAAAGGGAAAGTGGGTTATAATATTGTGTCATAAACTACCGTGGCAATCTCAGTTGTTTGGGAACATTATCTGAACAGTGATATTAGAAACTACTCACTTCCTCTCATGTCACAGTGAGAGTAATCAATACATTGATAGAATTGACACAGACAGGGTTTGAATTTCTAGCTTATAATTTCTTTTTCTGTAAAAACAAATTGTGCATTCCCTTTCTTGGGTTTCAACATTGGTTAAAAATAAAGAAGACCGGATGATAGAAATATAAAATGAAAACAGCTCATGCTGCAACAAACTGCTTTAAAGAGTTACTGACTTCCTCAAGGTTTTTTATGTCCACAAAGAACAAAAGGCCACAGAAATGCAGATTCTCTTTACACAACAAACTCCAAGGTGAATACAAGTCAACCTATCCTGAAGAATCCTGTTATCATTCATTCCCTGGATGGATCTTTGATCCTTTGTGTTGCCTCTGTTCCAGTGCTTCTCTTAGCTGCAACCTGAGGTCCTGTATCCTCATCGCTGCTTCTTTTTACTCATGCTATTAAAGGTTTAGAATTCATCTTGCAACATTTTTTTTCTTGAGAGCTTTCTTAACTATTCTTACTGACCTCTTGGCTGCTCCACTTGTAGCCAGATGACATAAAGGAATAAAAGCGTATTCAATGTCATTTAGTTCATAATATATGTGAACAGAGTAGATCAAATCTGAAAGCCATTGTCAGAAATGAGCCCTTCAGCTGAGGCATATTGACACCATTTCATCCACACTACATTCAATAGTGAAACTACTTGCTTCACTTCACTCCATGTCGAGTGATTATCACTCAGTTCCAGGATATTGACATTTTTTTTTAACAAAAGTCTACACATACTCTCTGAAAGGGTGCAGCAGGCCATGCAAAATAGTATTTTGTTGGCTTATTCCTACAATTCTGATGAACACTGTGATTGCTTGTCGATGACAAAGGTACCAGCAATTGCTTTCATACTGGTTATTCCTGTATGATATTCAACCAAAATCTTCCTTTTCCAAAGCCGTTCTTACGATCATTCTGTAACCCCAATTGATGCAGTGCTGCTCAATAGACAGCTCATGGAAGTGATTGTGGTCTGTTAACTACCTAGTTTAAAATGTGCTTCTGTACAAGTTCTGTCTATCCTATCACTGCCTGTTTATAGATCTGTGCCATATGTCACTGTTTCACTGTGCTAGTGTACCTTTAAGAGTTGTGTGCATCATATGGTATGACTTGATGCATCATTGTGCCAGACACTACTGTTTAATTTAAGTTGCCTCCTTCATTAAATATATTCAGCCTTGTTTGAGTGTTATACTTGCAGCAACAGCAAAGAGATGCACAGATACAGTCATGGCATTGAGTTTGAGGTATAGCTGTTTCTGAGTGAAACAGGAGACAAGATCCGGTTAATTAAAGAACCAGCTACTTTGAGTTGGGGCATGTGGTGAGAAAGCTGGGAAATGGACATGTGAGATCTATGGGGAAGCTGAGAAGTACAGGTTGACTCAATGATTTGATTGAATGCGGCTCTTAATGCAAATTACATTGTAGAGGATATGAACAGAGGAGAATGTAACAAATATAATATTGCTGCTGGGGGACACATGGAATTTTGGTGAAACATTAATGCACTAAACCACAATTGAAGAATTGTGTAAAGACATGGTGCAGATCTTTAACAAAACATAAAATATGGGGGGTAAGTCAGGCAGCATCTCGGAAGGGGATGGACATGTGACGTCTTGGGTCAGGACCCTTCTTCAGACCTGTGGCAACAGTTAAGGATCTTTCTTACTCCCACAGTGGTTTTTCCCTTTCTTACATGAAGATGATGAGGATGAGGAAAAACGTTTTCACCCAGTGAGTTGTGAATCTATGGAATTTTACTTCGGAGTCACGTGAGTGACTACGTGAAGAACCCCGCCAGTGTGCCTGCGCGTCATTACGTCAGACGCCTTGACGCAAACGGACGTGAGGAGCAGAGCTCCTCCAGTGGATTTGTAGTTTTTTAACTACAAGGTAAGTAGAAACTTTTTTCATGTTTTCCAGGTCCGTTTACTGTGGGTCTGTGGGGATTTTTTCCACAGACGCCATGGAAAAAACGGGCAGGGCGAAGAGGCGAGCGACACAGCCGACAGAAGTCGGGAAAGTCGGGAGTCTGTGGTTAGAGACCAACCGCCTCTAAACCCCGGTACAGTCGCCAGCGGTGTGCATAGCGACTGTGGACCTGGGGCTGGTGAAAACACAGTCAGCGCCTGTCGGGCAAAAGACAAAATTTAATTCCCAATGGCCCACGGAGGGAGTCCCAGGCAATGGAAGTAGCTCCAGGGCTAGATACTGCTTTCGAGCGTATTGCCCAAATAGAAAGCCTTTTACATAGGCTGTTGGAGCAAAGTTCACTCAGGGAGGAGTGTACTGAAAGCCAAGCTGCTGGAAGCAGCTCAAACAGCTCCTGGTACAGGGCTAGATACTGCTTTCGAGCGTATTGCCCAAATAGAAAGCCTTTTCCATAGGCTGTTGGAGCAAAGTTCACTCAGGAAGGAGTGTACTGTAATCCAAGCTGCAGGAAGCAGCTTAACGGCACCTGGCTCAGGGCTGATGGAATGCACCCTCAGGGATGAGGAGCGTGCTACGGGTCATGAGATTTCAGACCCCGACTCTGACGGTGAGGCTGTACAAGGCGATGAACGGCAGCTGCCAGATGTTCCACCCCTGGCAGTAGGATTCGCTGCCCCGTCAGGGTCAGGAGAGCCATTAGGAGAAGAACTGGCCTCCTTAATAAATTACTTGGTTTACCATCAGCTGGAACAGCAGGAGATGGGTGAGACTGCAAGAAAGCAGGAGACCCCAAGTAACTGTGGGTTGCTGAAAGCAGCAGCAGTGAACCAAATTATCTGGAATCAGTTGCAGAGAATATTAAAGCTGCTGGGTTCTGGAATAACTGCTTTTACCAGGATAGCAGGTAACAGCCAAGAGATGACGAAGTTCCATCAGGAAGCACTGGGGTTGCTATGCAGCACCCACTTCGAGATCAATTATCTGAGGAAAGTGCTATACGGCCTACTATGAATCCGAAATTCGCAGCACTCTGCAAACCAAGTAATATACAATTACCCAACTTACTCTTTGGAGAGGATCTCGGGAGACGTATTAAAGAGTTGGAAGATGAAGCGAAAACAGGATTGATAAAAACATCAATGGTTGCAAAGTCTGTAAAGAGGAAGTATCCTTTCAGACGTCATACGGATCCTAGACCAGGACCAAGTCGCTCATCAACGCAGGGACGTAGCTGGCGGCCTGCAGCGGGAGTAAGGACCAGTGGTGGTGCTTCCGGGAGAATCCAGGGATCTCAGAATACTCAAATGACTCAAGAGGTAGGTGGACCTGGTTCTCAGGGGAACATACTAACTGGATTAAGTCCAAAAGTTGGAGGCAGATTACGTCTCTTCTATAAACATTGGAAGAAGATTACTTCAGATGTGGTAATTCTGAATAATATACAAGGATTTCGAATTGAATTCAATCCAAATTATGATTTGCCTGTCCAGCATGTTCCTAGCAGAACTCTCCACTTTGCGAAGTAATGGAGGTTCAAGTTGCGCTTCAAAACCCTATATATAAAAGGTGTTATTGAAGAATCAGTCTACCAAATTCACCAATTTGGGTCAAATGTATTCCCTCGATCATAAAAGGATGGAGGATGTAGGATTATTATAGACTTGACAAGTCTGAATCCTTTTGTTCAGTGTCTGTTCACTTGCACGATATGAAGTATCTTAAATTTACATGGATGAACCAATTAGGGCAGTTCAAAGCTCTGCCTAAGGGGTTAACGTTCCCTCCCAGAATATTCATAAAATTGTTCAAATCAATTCTGGGGTTGCTGAGAGCCAGGGGCATGTACTAATGGCATACCTGGATGATGTCCTGATTATAGGAAGGACAAAACAGTCAACAGAAGCATCGGTTGCAGTTATAAAATCAAACTTTTGAAAATTTGGGGGTTTCTAAATTCATCCAAAGAAATCAAGGTTAAAAACATGTACCTCGATTGATTATTTGGGGTTCACAATTGATTTAGCCCAAATGCAAATTACTTTGCCCAGTGAAAAAAGGGTGGAGTTGATTAAAGATTGCAGTAATCTGTTAAACGAGCAAAAACCTCTAATCAGACAGGTGGCTCGAGTACTGGGAAAATTAGTAGATTCCCAGCAGTCCTGTAGGACCATAAGATTATCAACAGCTGCAGAGAATCAAAGAACAGGCACTGAGAGTAAATGCTGGTCATTTTGATAGAACCATGCAAGTAACAACAAACGCTGTTTCTAATCTGCAATGGTGGATTCTACATGTCTCAAGCAGTTCAGGCAAAGTGCTGATTGAACAACCTTCCATGATATTACAAACTGATGCCAGTGCACTAGGATGGGGTGCAACTGACTTAACATCGAGCTGCGGAGGCAGATGGAATCAGGAAAAGTTAGTGTTACTGCAGACATGGGGAATTACCTATTTGGAGCTTTTAGGAGGTTTCTATGGACTCCAAGCTTATGGTTCTAACACAACTAAAAGGAAGGTTCAAGTTCAAATTAATAAACACAAGAGTAGTTGCCTATATTAATGATATGGGTGGAATTAAGTCGGTGTCATGTGACAAAATGGTTAAATCAACTTTGGTCTTGGTGTATTGAAAAGAACATTTGGATTTCAGCTATCTATCTACCAGGTAAAATGAACACGATAGCAGACACCAGGTCACGAAAGTTCCATGATAATAAAGAATGGATGTTGAATCAAGAGGTATTCAATGATATAGTAATCAGATTTGGAATGACCGACATCGACTTGAATCATCAGCTATCAAGATATGTCTCATGGAAACCAGATCCAGGAGCAGTGGCGATTGATGCTTTCTCGCTACATTGGGGTGGTATGTTTTCATATATATTTCCACCTTTCTGCCTCATAAGCCAATGTTTGCTTAAAATCAGGCAAGATGCTGCTTCAAGGGTATTGGTAGTACCAGATTGGCCTACACAGCCATGGTATCTGTTGATATTAGAATTAACAACAAAAATGTTGATGAAAGTCCCAAAAAAGAGTAATTTATTGCTGCACCCTGTACAGGGGAACAACATCCATTGTATGATCGTTTGGATTTGTTGATTTGCAGGTTTTAAGAATGCCTTTTCTTGGACGAGGACTGTCTGAGCATACTGTGGACATGCTTACGGCAGCCTGAAGAGCACTCAAAAACAGTACCTTTCTTATATTAAGAAATGGGAAGAGTTCTGTGTACAAAAGAATGTGCAATAAAGTACTGCAGATATTTCAAATGTTTAGAATTTCTGTCAAAACTTTATTATGATGAAGGTCTGAGTTGTAGTGCTATTAATTCAGCCAGAAGTGCATTGTCCTCATATTTGGTTCTTGGATTCAGAAAGAAACCCAATTGGGTCACACCCAATTGTTTCCAGACTAATGAAAGGAATCTTTAATTCCAAACCACTGAAACCTAGGTACGTGACAATCTGGGATGTAAGTGTGGTACTGAAACTACTTCGTGAATGGTCATCAAGTGTGTCTTTACCTTTGGTCAAGCTCAGTATGAAAGTATTCATGCTTATGGCATGAGTGACAGCACAACGAGTGCAAACACTTGGAAAATTACAAATAGACAGTATGGAAATAACTGAAGACAAGGTTACATTCTATATCTATGACCTACTAAAGTAAATTAGGCCAGGTGTGACAGGATTTAAAATTATGCTAGCAGCATATCCAAATGATCCATGTCTCTGTATTAAGACATATTTATTACAATACATTGAGGTCACAAAGAATTTGAGAATACGTAAAGTGGGTTGTTGATCACACACAAGAAACCACAAAAGGGAGTTTCAATGCAGACTATTTCCAGATGGATAAAAGAAGTCTTAACAGCTGCTGGTATTAACACTTATGTTTTTACGTCTCACTCGCCTAGGGCAGCAGAAACGTCGGCGGCCAGGGCAAAAGACGTCCCCGTCGGCCATATCCTCGCAGCCGCCGGGTGGTCCAATGAGTTGATGTTTCAACATTTTTACCATCGGCCTATTGTTAATGCGGGGTTGTTTGCAGAAACTATTTTAAGTTCTGTGTAAATTCCTCTGGTTTAAAGGGGATCTGATTAATTTCATTATTGAAGTGAATTACTGCATTTGTGGTACAAATGTTATTATGAGTGCATGATTGATTATTCTCGTTCCAAGTCAATCTATGCAGTGAGAAGCCGGGATTGATCCACGGCATGAAATCACAAAGCTTTAAAATCTTCACGTAGTCACTCACGTGACTCCGAAGTAAAATAGTAAGATTAAATGAGAACTTACCTAAGTTTGAAGTTTGATCTTTATTTTATGAGGAGTAACGTAGGTGATTACGTGCCCACCACAACCCTACCCTCTATCATAAAGGTCAGATGGAAGTTCTTGTATTACTCGTTTTATTATGAGACTATATTACTTCGGTTGTTGTTTTTTGTGATTTCACACCGCTGCTTTGAAGATTGACGCGCAGGCGCACTGGCGGGGTTCTTCACGTAATCACCTACGTAACTCCTCATAAAATAAAGATCAAACTTCAAACTTAGGTAAGTTCTCGTTTAATCTTACTATTATATTCCACAGAAGGCAGTGGAGACCAATTCACTGGACGTTTTCAAGCGAGAGTTAAATTTAGGTCTTAGGGTTAACGGAATCAAGGGATATGTAGGAAAAAGCAGGAACGAGGTACTGATTTTAGATGATCAGCCATGATCATATTGAATGGCGGTGCTGGCTCGAAGGGCCAAATGGCCTACTCCTGCACCAATTTTCTATGTTTCTAGGTTTCTATGATGGCACAGTTTCATTGTCACTAACATCAAAGCATTCTTGCCATCTATAGTATAATGTAGCTTTAGAAATATCTTGGATTTGTACTTGTTCTTTGAAGGCTTCTGTACTATTGGTTGCTTTGACAATCAATCAATGAAGCCATTTTCTTCTTCACCTTGAGAATTATTTCCTCCGATCTAAGTTTACTTTTTTAATGATCTTAGACGTTTTTGTATCTTAAGGAATGCTGATGAAAGACAAGTGGCTTCAGTAGCGAGTCTGTGTCAGATCATGGTTGAAGAGCAGGAGAGCAGCAGGAGCCATAGGGGTGGTGAAGTGAACCAGGGTCTCACGGAACTTTGAGAGAGATAAGAACTTCTTCAAAGTATCCGTACTTTGAGGAGAAATCGCAGCGGAGCACTAAAATGGAGACATAAAGGGCCTGTCCCAATTAGGCTATTTGTTAGGTGACTACAGGTGACATAGTCGCCGGGGTGTCGCCTGTAGGCCGTGTGTAGTCTCCACAGTCGCCCAAAGAGTCGTAGCGTCTTTCTGGTCACCGCTGGATTTTTAACATGTTCAAACATCTTCGGCGACAGTCGGCGATAGTTGACTTGATGCCAATGAGCATAGCTTGACTTCTCCTCATGTAGGTGCTGTTGTAGATTGTCACCAGGATGACGTAGGTTGTCGCCGGTGCTGACTTCAGTGAATTCTATTGGCGACTACCCACGTCAACCTACGTCAACCAGCGACAGGTACAGGTGACTGAATTGTCTTAAGTTGTCTTCAGTTGTCTTCAGTTGTCACCGACATGGTCTTAGCTTGTTGTAGCTTGTCGTGGGTAGACATAGAGTGACGTAGGTGTGGTCGTAGGTGGACGACCTAATGGGTCGCCGGTTGTCGGTAGCATGCCGTAGCTTTACGACGACTAGGTGGTAGGTTGTTATAGCTTGTCGTAGACATTGTCTTGGGGGGGGTCCAGTTGCCGTTTTTTCAGCGACCTGCTACAACTATGACAGTCGCCTAAAAAATCAGCTCAGTGGGACAGGCCCTTACGAGACTGCCAGTGTTAGAATCTTGAGCAAAATACTGCAAAATACTGGAACATGTCAGGTTGGATCTGTGGAGGAAATGGAGAGGTGATATTTCATGCGGAAATGGTTCTTTAGATTTTTAATATTGACAAGTGTAATGAGATGCAATTTGGGAAGTAGGAATAGGACATATATAGTAAAGGAGGCGAGGGGTGATCTAACAGAGGTATATTGAACTCTTTGACTTCATCTTGAAATGACACATCAACCAGATGCAGTTACAAAAATTTGAAGGAAGTAGGTTAATGCAATGAAGTTGTTGTTCAAATGGGCAAGCTGTTGGCCACCGACAGGGACATGGTGAGGCAGTATCACTGAAGGTGCAATGCTGAGATGCAAACAAACAATAGGCGCATAGGGTCAGTAATGGCAGAGGGATCTTCTTCACAGAGGTTGTGCCACAAATGGGTTCACTGTAAAATGAAATGAATGTGCTGATGGCAGAATGCTACAGGTTACATGAGTGCAAAAGGTGGGAGGCTCTCCATGAATATCATGAGGATACCCAGGTTCTAATGCCTGTTCAAGATGGTCTGGCATTGCAGCCGTCATTGTATAAGGCACATGACACAAGAGCACAAGTCCATTTGAAATCAAGCATTAGATAGAGAACAGAGCTTATGCATGGCTCAGGCTCAAGGTGGCAAACCCTAAAGCATGTAGCAAACACTTCAGAGATTTTAGGTAAAGATTGTAATGATGAATGGTGTAGTTGAAAAGACTAAAAACATGAATAAATTAATGTGTAGGAAGGAACTGCAAATGCTGGTTTAAACCGAAGATAGACAAAAATAGCTGGAGTAACTCAACGGGACAGGCAGCATTTCTGGAGAGAAGGAATGGATGACATTTCAGGTTGAGACCCATCTTAAGACTGGTAAGGGATAAGGGAAAGGAGAGATATAGACGATGATCTGGAGAGATAAAGAACAATGAATAAAAGATATGCAAAAATGATGATAAAGGAAACAGGCCATTGTTAGCTGTTTGTAGGGTGAAAACGAGAAGCTAGTGCGACTTGGGTGGGGGAGGGATAGAGAGAGAGAGGGAATGCCGGGGCTACCTGAAGTGAGAGAAATCAATATTACCATATGGAATTACCATATTTCTCTCCGTCTATATCTCTCGTTTCCCTTATCTCTAACCAGTCTGAAGAAGGCTCTCGACCCGAAACGTCACCCATTCCTTCTCTCCAGAGATGCTGCCTGTCCCGCTGAGTTCCTCCAGCTTTTTGTGTCTATCTTATGAATAAATTAATATTTGTTTAAATATGTGTCTAGGAATCTTCTTTTCTTGTGTATGGCATGCACAGCCTAAAGTTGTAGGTCAACGTTCTCTTTGATCTTTTTGTTTGTGCACGTCGGGTTGATTGCATTAGTCGAAACAGGGTGGACCACGTGAAGGTTGCAATCTCCCACCCCTGTCTAGGAATAATTGTATATTTGTTTTTGTACAAGTATTTATCACACATGGTTATTAATAAAATGTTTGTAAATGGTTGATGTTTTCTGCAGGTTTTATGCTGTTTGGTATATTGTTGTGTATTTGCCATTTGATGTATCTTTAAGAACTGAGAGTGCCATTTGCAATGACCTTTATTCGTATTTGTTTCTAGATACTGTTGTTTAATCCAAAATGCCTGCTTATAGTATAGGATGTTCTGTTAACTTAGCCGAGTTTGAGCTATGACACTTGCAATGAAACGAAAGAGAGTCACAAAAGTCGCAAAATCATTTCAACATGAATTCAACATAAACTATTTCTGTGTTTTGCCTACGATCAACCATGATCAAATGGCAAAGCAGACTTGATGGGCTGAATAGCCTAATTCAGCTTCTATGTCTTATGATCTTATGATACCAGATGTAGTCACTGGACGGTGCTTATTAACTGGTAAGCAGATGCCCAGCTGGTCACTTCTGTCTCTGATACAGGAATTTTAATGTGGTCAAGTCCCATGATACCTAATCACTTCTCCATTTTGTAAAATAGTACGTGACAATTGTTCATTTGGTAACATATCCAGCAGTGCATTTATATGTGTGTAATTTACTGACGCTGCTTGCATCCTGGCTACTTCTAACATTGTTTTCCAACTGTACACTGGCAGGACGAACCAATGGAACATCAATATTTCATGCTTGGCTCATTAAGACGTAGCCATGGTATATCTGTATTCAAATTAATAAACTAAATTTTTTTGCTTTTGAACTTCAATATTATCCAAAAATATGGCAAACGCCACCTTGGCATTTAACAAACGTTTTGACATGTATGTTGGTTAACTGCATCATTAGCGACTTTAGAGGCATCGTTACTGCAGGCAAATCACGATTAGCTGCTGCGTTTAAATTGCCACTAATGAAATTCCATGCTTGGCAAGTTCTCAGACTATATTTCAAAATCACTCCAATTTGCATTTTGTTATTTGCTTGTAAATTAAAAGTTGATCCATTTAATCTGTTTATTAAAAATAGATTTATTGTCTTGTTCCATGCAGGTATTATAAATGTGCGAAAAGACAAGACCTCTTCATATCTTACCCAAAACAGTTCAGCATAGCAGAAAATAAAAATGCTCATGATCATCTGGGTTCCGATATGATTTATTGGATGAAGGCACCCACTTTTATTATCAGTTAGAATCACCAAATGACATATAGTTTCCAGCCTCTGAAATGTAACAGTTTTCATTTAGACTATCAATACATTTTTCTACAATGACCGAATAAAGCTCATTTTATTAACTAAGGTCCAGATATAATGTTAACCTTTGCGCAGGATTTAAGGTAGAATGCAAAGGCATGATAGTTTAGTTTAGTTTAGAGATACAGTGCGGAAACAGGCCCTCCGCCCCACCAAGTCCATGCCGACCTGCGATCCCCGCGCACATTAACACTATCCTACACACACTAGGAACAATTTACACATATACCAAGCCAATTAACCTACAAACCTGTATGTTTTTAGAGTGTGGGAAGAAACCGAAGATCTCGGAAAAACCCCACGCAGTCACAGGGAGAACGTACAAACACCGTACAGACAGCACCCATAGTCCAGGATCGAATCTGGGTCTCCGGCGCTGCAAGCGCTATTAGGCAGCAACTCTACCGCTGCGCCACCAAGCCACTGTGCCGCAACAAAAATGTAGCAGCTTCAGATGTAAAAGGAAATTGTGAGTTGCTGTTGAAATTCTGACATTGACAAAGAAATGATTCAAATATGGCCTCCAAACTGTAGATTTTTGCAGATTCAATTACATCGACCGCAGGAAGAAATGCTCATGGATAATATCACCTGCCTCATTTCCCACAACTGCTATATTTAAATCTAATCTCACATCACCATTATGTGATCATTCAGCCAAATGGCATAAATTCCCTGAAATTCAGTGTAATATGTGCTGCTGTTGCATGCTACCTAACTTCATTGCTTCATTATTGGTCGCCCTGACCTTCTTCCTGATATCCAATATTGTCAATGTACAGTACACTCCATGGAGCACCCTAACCTGTAATTGATTTCTTTGATCTCCACATAATTCAGAATGATCACATGGAGACACTTCTATGAGCACAAAAATATTTCATGATGCAACAATGTATTACTTCTCCTTTCTCAACCAGAAAAAATGGACATTAAATGCTGAAGCTATGATTTCAGGATTACACTTGGGAAACAGACTGTTATGTGTAAGAGCAGTTCAAGCAGAAAATGTGATAGAATGCTCTCGCATCATATACCTCCAGCAGATTTGTTATAATTGGCTGACCAATTGTTATAATAGGTCATTTATTGTCATATGCATAAGTACAGTGAGGCACAACTACGATGAAAACGCTTGCAGCAATATCATAATCACATAGACTCAACAAAGCACAAAAGCATACATTTTATGTAAATTAAATATGTTATATATAAACTCTACAAGCAGTAAAAAAAAAAGGGGAAAAAAACCAAGATGTTAGTTTTGACCGCAAAAAATAATTAGAAAACAAGTCTATGATAATGCAAAAGGTGGTCCCTAGTGTTCCATTGCCAAGGTAGGATTATTATCGTGTAGGTTGATTCAAGAACCCAGTAGTTGTAGGTATGTCTTTGTAATTATTGCTAAATCAGTTGCATGGGTAAACAATAAATGGAAGGGACTAGATGATATTCTGTTGTAAAGCCACCTATGGTGGTGTGGGACTTCAGGTTTCAGTATCACAGTAGCAACGAGAAGAGGACATCAGTGGATGGTGGGGATCCTTGTTAATGGATGCCGCTTTCTTGAGGCAGTGCCTCATGTAAATGCTTTTGACAAAAGGAAAAGGCTGTATCCCGGTAGGTGAAACCACCACTCTCTGCGATCTCGCGTTTCTGTGTGTTGAAATTATCACACCAGTCCTGCAATTATTCAGTAGCTGGAGGTTTAGTGTCATGGAGTTATAGAGTGATACAGCATCGAACCAGGCCCTTCTGCCCATTGTGCCCTCACCATCCATTGTGTCCCAGCTACACTAGTCCCACCTGCCCACGTTTGCCCCTTATCTCTCCAAACGTGTCCTATCCATGTACCTGTCTAACTGCTTCTTCAACATTGGGATAGAATAATGCAGCCATGAGAAAGATAATGCATTAACCTTGTAGATTGCGTTAATTAAATTGGAAATGATAGCCAGGAGAATGAATTCATAGAGTGCATTTATGATTATTTTCTAGAGCAATAGGGTATGCACCCAATCCGAGAACAGGTTATTTATGATCTGGTAATGTGTAACAAATCAAATTAAATAAATAAAATCAGAGTAAAATGCAGTGGAGTAGTGATCATAGCATGCTAATATTTTGTATTCAGTTTGAGAATGGGAAACTTGGGTCTGAAACTGTGTTCTTAAATTTAAAGATGGAGAATTACAAAAGAATGAGAATACTGGATAAATGGACTAGTTAAATATATTAACAGGCAGACGATAGACACACCGTGTCTCTTATGTAGTTAGTACATGTTTAACAGCAAAAACAAGTCTGAAAAAATGGAAAGATTCTAAAGGGAACAATGGTTCTACCATAGATAATTAAAGAAGTTTGGTGGTAATGGGCTGGGAGCTTTAAAATGAAATGGAAGATATATAAGACAGTAGTAATCAATTATAGGTCTGAAGACTTGGGTAAATTTACAATTGAGAAAAGTCAACAGAGAATTGCAGAGGCGAAGACGAAAGAGTTAGTTGTTGAACTAATGAAATAAGGGGTGAACACAACCATGTCCTCATCAGTGGAACTGCTGTAGTGATGGCCAACAGCTTCAAAATCCTAGAATAAGAAATGCAGGAGTTACTTGAAATATTTCGCTTGGGCAGTTTACAACCCAGCAGATTTAAAATTAATTTATTCTAATTTCAAGTAACTCATGCATTTCTTGACCCACGCCCCCTCCCTCTTCCCCCACACTAAGCGTCCTACTAGTTCCACTGTTCACATCCTTGTATTCCTGTCATTAGCACATCTTCCCCAGCCAACAATGGGCCATTATGGACACCACCCTTTCTGAGGTCATCTGTTGCTGGCCCTGTTTTGTCCTGTCAGTCTGAGGAAGGGTTCCGACCTAAAACGTCACCTATTCATTTTTTCCAGAGATGCTGCCTGTCCCGCTGAGTTGCTACAATATTTTGTGTCTATCTTTGGAATATATTGTCCCTTTTCTCAGCCAGTCGCAGCTCATGCACATTTACCAATTTTACCTCTGGTACCGAAAATGTGTCAGAGGTTATGGGGAGAAGGCAGGAGAATGGGGTTAGGAGGGAGAGATAGATCAGCCGTGATTGAATGGTGGAGTAGACTTGATGGGTTGAATGGCCTAATTCTGCCCCTATCACTTATGATCTTATGATCTTATCAGTTGTGATTTTACATTAGCAGTAAAAACTTCCCCTGATTAATTGAGCCAGCTTTCTACAAAGTAAAATAAATTTATGACTTCAAGGGATATTATTTCTCCAATTTGCCTTCCATGCAACCCATTTAACCCTCTGCTTTGAATCAGTAGTCAAGTTATAAATAATGCATTGGTATGAATTACTTTCTGGGATATGGCATTAAAGAGACCAAAGTAGCTTGATCGGTAGCCTACATGCCATTGTTAATAGGTTTGTTCTCTATTTAACCTTTCTAAACTTTCGACACAAGAAGAAAGACCGTGGGGCTAATGAAACTTCTGGTTTCAACCTCTAAAGTTTGTGGATACACGGAACAATGAAATTCTCACTTGCAGCATTACAATAAATCCTCCTATCTACCCTATCACTGCCCCTCATAATTTTGTATGTCGGTATGACGTTCCCCCTCATCCTCCACTGCTCCACATAAAATATACCCAGTCGATCCACTCTCTCCTCATAATTAAAACATTCGGTCTCGGGCAACATAATGGTGAGTCTCGTCTGCACACTCTCTTATACTGAACCTAATATCCCAGTTATAGACACAAGGTGCTGGAGTAACTCAGTGGGTCAGGCAGCAATGTTCCAGTTGTGGCCTAACCAATGTTTTATAAAATTGCACAGTAACCTCTCTGCTATGCTCTCATTCTATGTCATAGTTATATATTGTGGAAACAGGCCCTTTGGCCCAATTTGTACACACCGACCAACATGTCCTATCTATTTCTTGGCTATTGAAGGCAAATATCCTGGATTCCTTTTTCACCACCTCATCTACCTATGCTGCCACATCCAGGGATATCTGGGCTTGCACATCAACGTTACTCAATATTCCATTGGTGCATGGTGCATGTTTTACCTTTATAAGTCCTTCCAAAGTTCATCACCACATACGTATTAGGATTAAATTCCATCTGCCATTGCTTTGCCCACTTTATCAACTGATCAAAGTCATTCTGTAGCATATGACGATCCTTCTTATGGTAAGTGTCAAGTTGAAAGAGGCATTGTGGAGCGACCAACCTGATTCAGTAGGTGAGTGAACAAATGGTAGAACACTTGTTCTTCATCCTCTTTTCCTTGAAGTATGGTTAAGTGGCCTTATGCTGCAATAAACAGCTGTGGTAAGGGTTATATAGTCTGATGATTCTATGAATTAGCCTAAAACTGTTATACATAATGTTGGCAGGGACGAAGGAATGGCCAGAATGCAAAAGACTCACGAGGGTAGGTATCACATTCTGACATTGTCATTGGAAAGTGGCGCTTGCAGAAACCAAGCTATATTATTTTCCAGGTGTTGGTGTGTGCTTTCAAAGATATTCCCTTGCTGTTTCTGAAATATGTGAAAATATTGATATTAATTTGTTCAATGGTGTTTTTCTAATCACATGTGTGAAATGCAACCGTACAGTGAAATTATTTTTTTACGAACAGTCCAGTAGAGTATAGGCATACCGAAGCACATCCCCAATTAGCAAATTGTACAAAGGTAGTCTACTGATCCCGCATGCAATAGGTGCCATGTTTTGGCACCATTTTTTCTAAGTCCAGTCCACGCTATACAGTACACATATTAAAAGGTTCTCAGTACATTTTTAAATCTACAGCCAATGAATAAGTTGAATAAAACCATATAACCATATAACCATATAACCATAACAGCACGGAAACAGGCCATCTCGGCCCTTCAAGTCCGTGCCGAAACATAGATTATTCTTATGATGTTGTATACAAAATGGTGTATGCTCAGTTTCATTGCACTATCATTGCATACCAATAGTCCATGTAATACGTATGAATTAACTTACACAGAATCACAGAGCATATCAAGTCATGCTCATATATGCATCGATTGGGCTTGTATTCACTGAAAATTTGAAGGATGAGAGGGGATCTTATAGAAACATATAAAATTCTTAAGGGATTGGACAGGCTAGATGCACAAAAAATGTTCTCGATGTTGGGGGAGTCCAGAACTAGGGAACACAGTTTAAGAATAAGGGGTAGGCCAGTTAGGACTGAAATGAGGAAAAACCTTTTCATCCAGAGAGTTGTGAATCTGTGGAATTCTCTGCCACAGAAGGCAGTGGAGGCCAATTCACTGGATGTGTTCAAGAGAGAGTTAGATTTTGCTCTTAGGGCTAATGGAATCAAGGGATATGAGGAGAAAGCAGGGTACTGATTTAGGATGATCAGCCATGATCATATTGAATGATGGTACTGGCTCGAAGGGCCGAATGGCCTACTCCTGCACCTATTTTCTATGTTTCTATATCCCGAGCCATAACCAGATGTGTAACTGAGTAACTGGGCTCTGGACTTCAATTAAATTATTGAAAACACTGATTTTAGACAATTTGTTTTACTTGCTGCTTCATTGTTCAGCATTAGCTAAAAATTGAAACTATAATGAAATGGTTGCATTTAATAAAATGTCCCATTTTTTGCTTATATTAGATTCACTGAGGAACTACAACTAAAGTAATCACATACATAGACCAACTGGTTCAGTTTCATCATTCTGCACGTAATTCTGCAGTGTTTAAATTTCATAATGAATTGTGATGCAAGTTAACATACTTTGAAATGCAGCCATGTAAGTCTCTGTAATAAAATCTATGGAAGAATACAAATAGGAATAAAGAACGTGCAAGAAGATCTATATTTAGGTACAGTGATGGAAAGTGTTTTGACATTATAAAATGAGTTGGTTTTCCACTTAAGCACTCCTGCCAAGAAATGACATTTCCAAGGAGTACTGTTCAAGAATTCAGAAATCTGGAGATGCCTATTTTGCATCTGTTGAAGTGAACTGATGTGGACATCTTAGTACAAAACCAAAATACTGAATATAGTGGGTATGTGAATTAAAAATGGAAAATGTTGGAACTACTTAATGGCCGGGCAGCAGCTGAGAGAGAAAGCTAACTCTTCAGATAAATGGCGATTGTTAGAATGAGCAGGAAATAAGCAACGTGAAATCAATTTTAAAGGGGATGGAGGAGTAAGGGCAGCAGGGATTAAATAATGGAAGGTGAAATTGTGTAAGGGGAGAGAAAGTAACCATTAGATAAATAAGTGAAGAAAGAATCATTATGGCAGAGGGGCAGAACATTTGCCTGAAATTACAGAGAACAATAGAGTTAATGCTGGAAATTTGAAATAAAAGTGCTGGTAATGCTGATCATCTGAGTTTGTTGACCAACCTGTTGAGTATGGAAGTAATTCATGGGCTCAGTTAATAATTGTGCAGTTATTTCAGCTTGTTCCATACACCCACCACCCTCTGTATGAAGGGGTTCACCCTCATTCCCCTCTTACCTTAAACCTGTACCCTCTAGTTTTTGATACCCCCCCACGCTGCGAAAAAGACTCTATGCATTCACATTATCAATTTCCCTCTACAAACACATCTATAAGATCACCCCTCAGTCTCCTGTGCTCCAGGGAATAAAGTTCTAGCCGGCCCAACCTTTTTCTTTAGCTCTGGCCCTCAGCCCTGGCCACAACCTCATAAATATTCTCTGCATTCTTTTCACTTTTATGACATCTTTCCTACAGTAGGCTGACCAAAACTGACACAATATTCCAACATTTAATAAAATCTACATCATCTGATCACAAATGAAAGTTATTTGAAGATAATGTGTATGATATTGAATTGACATTCAACCTAAATATTTTGCTAAATCATATTTGCTGATATTTTTGTTTTTTACCATTTTTATTGATTTCAACCTATTCATGAGAAGAGAGCTAAGGGGATACATTTTGTGTAAGAGACTCAGATAAGATCATGAAGTTCTACTCCACTGACATTGTGCTTTAACAGCAGTCCTTCCAGTATTGCATCTTTAAGATAAAAGCTTTAAAAGGTTCTCCTTCAAAAATATGCTCCACCAGATTGACTAACCATTTTAAAACATGAAACAGGATGGAAAGGGATACGAGACAAACCATTAACTTCTGTTCGTCATATTTAGGATATGGGGATAATATCAGTGAAAATCTTTTTTTTAAAAAGATGTCTATAATTTAAAAAAACATATCTAAAATATTCATCTTTTGCTTCTGTCAAGATAATTAAGTCCAATAATATTTATTTCCCTCATTGATTAACGATGAAATCTGGAAAATTTATGGCAGAGATGATTTCACACATTAGTATCTGCTGCACACTCGGCAAATCCATAGATAATCCCATTGTGCCAAACTTCTGCCTATATCCATGTGTCTCTCTTTAAGTAATTATCTATTCCTCCCCTGTAAATTATGTCTCTGCTTCAACTAATCTGTGTGACAAAACCTTCCATGGTCTATAAATACTTCATAAAGAGAAATTATTCCTAACCTCACTGCATACTTTCCTGGTGACAATGTTAAATTAATAAAACCTGCGACTAACAAACAAAAGAACTAATCTTTCTTTACTCGTCTCATAAAAAGCTCTTTAGAATTCTCAACTTTCTCTACTCCATTCTTTTTATAATATCGTTTCTCATATCCACGAGTGATACATACTTTCTGTATAGCCAGTCAATGATTTCTCTGTTATGGGGGTCTGGAATTGACGGCGCCTCCGTAAATTGGAGGAGCTGCACCATATATTTCGCTTGGGCAGTTTACACCTCAGCGGTATGAACATTGACTTCTCCAATTTCAGGTAGTCCTTGCTTTCTCCCTCCTTCCCCTCCTCTTTGATTGCCCATGAGTCTTTCAGAAAATTCATATTGCACAAATGCTTCTTCTTAACGAACTTGATTAAAAATGATGGCTATCTAATTACACATTGCACGGGATAAAACTCCTAAAATGTGACCCTCAAGAGAATTCCTCTACATCTCACGGGAAGTGTCTTTTATTATATAAAATTCCTATTAAAAAGATATATTCGTCCCAAATATATTGACCTGAATAGTTGCTTGTCGCACATGGAAAGGAAAGCAAGAACCCGCCTGAGCCTTAGTCCTCCAAGGATGCCATTTGCTCACGTTGACAGTTCTAATACATCCAGCTGAATGAGAAACTGGATGAAGGGGCACTGATATAATCACATAGTAAACATTATTAGTATCTCCCATTTTTAAATTAGTGAATTCAATGGAAATCAAGAAGAACCCAGACACAAACAAAATCAAATTGATTTACAGGAACAACGTATATGTTTTGAAGAAAGTAGAGAGGAGAATTACTTGGACTATTTCTGACACCGCTCTCCCCTTTCTTGATCTCTCTGTCTCCATCACAAGGGACAAACGATCGATCGATGTCTACTGCAAACCCACTGACCTCATCAGTTATCTGGGCTACATTTCCTCGCATTCTCTTGCTTCTTGCAAAGATGCTATTCCTGATTCTCAATTTAACCATCTCCGCTCCTAAGATGAGAATTTCCATTCTAGGATATCCAATATGTTATCTTTCTTTAGTCATTGTGGTATCCCCCCCTGCTCTCATAGATGAATCCCTCAACTGCATCTCCTTTGTACCCCGTGGTTCTGCTCTCACTCCCCCTTCCCCCAGATGGAACAAGGATAGAGTTCCCCTGGTTCTTACCTTTCAGCCCACAAGCTTCCACATCCAAATCATAATTCTCCAATGTTTTTACCACCTTCAACATGATCCCACCACCAGTCCCATCCCCACTCCTTTCCATTTTCTGACTGGTCCTTTCAAATTCCGTAGCTCACACATTCCTCCCTAGCCTAACCACCACTTCAGCCTTAAATCTTTCCCCTCGCATGGTAAATCTGCCCTCTAGTTCTTGATTTCCCTACCTTGAGAAAAAGACATTCACTCTTATCTATTTCCTCCTTTGAATGCATAAGATCATCTCTCAGGTCCAGTGCTCCAAGGAGTAAAGTCCTAACATGCCAAACCTCACCCTATAGCTCAGGACTTTGAGCTTCTCTATGCCCTTAACAGATGAAAGACAGCTTTCCTATACCAGGGTGAACAAAACTGAATGTAAAACTCCAAGTATGGCTAAACCAACATCGTGTGCAACTGTAACATAATGTGGATCCAAGGAACTGCAGATGCTAGTTCACGAAAAAAAGTGTAGCCTTGAGTACTCGTATGGAAACTCAGCTATGCCTGTATTTTTGTCGGTTATGTCAAACGTCCTTGGTCCATATGTTGGTACATTCCTCAACTCTTTCTCTGCTGCATCAATGACTGATCCATCATGGCTGATCTCTGCCTCCTAATCCCATTTTTCTGCCTTCTCCCCATAACCCTTGACACCCATTGTAATCAAGAATTTGTCTATCTCTGCCTTAAAAATATCCACTGACTTGGCCTCCACAGCCCTCTGTGGCAATGAGTTCCACAGATTAACTACCCTCCAACTAAAGAAGTTCCTCCTCACCTCCTTTCTAAAAGAGCACCCTTTAATTCTGAATTCTGATATTTGCCCCCAAGATGAGGCTTTCCATTCTAGGACATCTGGAATGTTCTCATTCTTTAATAAATGTGTTTCCCCTGCTGTCATGGATGGATACCTCACCTAAGTCTCCTCGGTGTCCCATAGTTCCTTTTGTTCTTCCTCCCCCAAGATGGAATAAGGATAGAGTTCACCTGGTCCTCACCTTTCTTCCCACCAGCTTCCGCATCCAACGCATCATCCTCTGACATTTCCGTCACCACTAAAGTGATCCCAACACCAGTCACATCCTCCTGTGCCCAACCCTTTCCTACTTTCGCAGACACTGCTCCATCCACAACTCCTTTGTTCACTCATCCCTTTCTACCCAAACCACCCCAATCAGGGACCCTAGCAGTCTTTCCAGGTAGGATAGAGGTTCCCATGCACCTCCTCTAACCATATCTACTACATCAGGAGGGCAAATGCGGGCTTGAGATTGTTCTGGCAGATAAGATTAAGGAGAAACTTAGATTCACAGATTTAAGATAAGAGGGGAAAGATGTAATAGGAACCTGAAGGGCAATATCACACAGGAGGTGGGAGATATATGGAGTGTGTTATTAGTCTTGCCACGTGCCACTCATTACTCCACCTTTTAATCTGTCAAATAATTTCTAGGCTTAAGCACTTCTTAAATAGTGTAAGATATTACAAGTTATTTAGTCACAAACACCAACATTGTACCATGTGGTAGAATTTCTGGGAGTTTATGCTCATATTGGTAAAGGAATATCATATTTGTAAAGGATAACATGGTGATTAAACTCTGTAGAGATTTATCTTTGGACTCTAAATTTGCAACAGCTGCAAGAGTTTCTGCCTCTGGAGACACAAAGACTGCAGATGCTGGAACTCTGAGAAAAAAACACAGCACTGGAAGAGCTAAGCAGGCCCGGCACACCCTGAAGAAGGGATTTGACATGAAACATCATTTTCTGCCCATTTATCACCACAGATGCTGCCTGGCCAACTTAGCTACTCCAGCAGTTTATTTTCTGCTCATCATCAGCCATCTACTCAACTCTGGGCAGGCTGGTTCCCCATTGTGAATAGAGATGAATGCCAGATTAGCCTCTAACATGAGTGATCAGAGATAAGATTGTTAAATATATCACCACCCTATCCTGGGAGAACTCCATATCAGACGTGGTTCTGGGAAATGAAATGGAGCAAATAGATTATAATACAGATGCGGTCATCCTTGCTGATAGCGCTCACGATTGCTGTCAGTATGAAAAGAGACCAGAAAATATTGACAGCAGGAACACTCATCTGGGAAAGATTTAATTACAATAATTAACGGAGTATCTAGCACAGCGAGAAAGAAAAATGTGATTGCAGGTTAATGCAGTAACTGAGTAAAGTAGGTCAACAGCATAGATTTGAGTAGAAAGTGGGAACGTTCCTTTGAAGGCTAAGGTAAAATGTCCTAAACTAATGAGTCTTGGATAACAAAGAAGCTAAAGTTAAAAGGAATTGATAACATTATTTATTTTTAAAAATACCAGGAGCATAAAGAGCACAGTCTCATGCAATAGATGAGAAGAAATTATTTTTTTTCAGAAGGAGATTAAACCATGAATTGTCTACTTCTGAGATCTGTGAATGCAGAGTTATTATTTATAGCGAAGAATGGGATTTTGGACTTCAGAAGACAATGGTTATATGGATCAGAAGGCTTTAGCTACGTTTCTTTAATATTGGTTGTTGTGAAGTAAACATCTTTCTCCACTGCTGATAAACTGCTCCTGGGAAGGTGAGACACTTCAAAGTCCTGCCCATCTGCGAATTGCCCAACTTCAATAACCGCAAAAGTTTGAGACTGTCACGTTTTGATTTTTTGATACAACAGACTGTTTCCTCTGAAGCATGGATTTAATTATGACTTTTGTAAGGCAGGACATCAGTTTCTTTCTAATTGGGACTCAAATTAACAGGGGCACAAGAAAAGAGATTATTCTTACTGGAAACTATCCTCTCATTACAAATGTGTCTCAATTAATCACCATCTCATTAATATTACATCACCCAAAGCAAAATCCAAGCTGCTACAACTCAATGCTACCAAGCTAATAACAAAAAAGGTTCATTACTTATTTTCAGAATTCATCAGTAAAAATAGGTAAATACAATGACAGGAAATGCTTATTTGATATCAGCTCGTTGCATAAGCCATAAATAAATAAATAAATTAAACATAAGTAATACTGAAACAGGCTTTTAATGTGCATCGCATTTAAATTGTAAACTTTGACTTTGAATTTTGGTCAAAGAAACGTCAGAAAAGTTGTATGCTTACCAAAAAAAAAGATGTTTCTTCGCCCCTCAGATTTACCGTCTTTAATTTCCTCCCTAGAAACACGATAGCAATAGCAATTTTGGGCTTCCAACATGCATTTCAATCAGAATAAATATGAAGGTGAAGTTCTGGTGAAGGGTGAAGGTGAAGGTGAAGGGTACCGCAAGGCTTGATGCTGGGAACACAGCTATTTACAATATATATCAATGATTTAGATGAAGTGATTTCAAGTAACATTAGCAAATTTGCAGATGACACAAAGCTAGGTGGCAGTGTGAACTGTGGGGAGGATGCTATGAGAATGCAGGGTGACTTGCACAGGTTGGGTGAGTGGGCAGATGCATGGCAGATGCAGTTTAATGTGGATAAATGTGAGGTTATCCACTGGTAGCAAAAACAGGAAGGAAGATTATTATCTAAATGGTGTCAAGTTGGGAAAAGGGGAAGTACAACGGGGTCTAGGGGTCCTTGTTCATCAGTCAATGAAAGTAAGCATGCAGGTACAGCAGGCAGTGAAGAAAGCAAATGGCCTCGAAATTATGAGGAAGGACCATCTTGCTATTGAGGGAGTGCAGCGCAGGTTCACAAGGTCAATTCCTAGGATGGCGGTGTTAATACTGGCTAAATTAAAGAGGTCACAAAATGGAGGATCTATGTATTTGCAGGGCCTGCTTGGTCTCTTTCTGTGAAAGTTGCAAGATGGGAGTCATGACTGCAAAGAGTATGGACCCCAGATGGAAGTTGATGATAAAGAGAGGTCCAGATGTCCTTCTTTTGTTAAATGTATGAGGGTTTGCAGAAAGAGATAAGAAGGTCTGCAAATGCATAGTGGGGATTGGTTATAGAAGGGCGTGTAAAAAGGTAATGTTAATAATGTTGCAGAGTGTTTGTACTGCTGTTTGATGATTGGATAAAGTGTGAAACCTTGTTTAAATTGTTTATACAACCTGGGAATGTTTTTATTTCTTTTAGTTAACTGTCTTCCATCTAGAAACTTCTGTGGAAACAATGTATTGGGGTTCCCTAACCCAATCTGGGTTAGGGAACTGTCAATTAATGTGTTGTATGATCTTTATTTATGATTGGTTTGTAGGGGTTGCGTCCCCCAAGTAATGTCACGCCCTTAGTTTGGAAGGGTATAGAGGGTGGGTAATTCTTTGGGGTCTGTCGGTTGATTGTGACTTCTGTTCTGTTTGCACGTGATATTGTTGTCTTGCGTGAGTGGATCGGCAACTCTCCCTGCAGTTTGTTCTTCAATAAAGTAAGGTTTGGAACCAGAGTTTGACTTGGAGTTTGACTAAACCAGACTAAGGGGGTAAGTCTAGAACTGGAATTAACAGCGGGACTGTCATATGCTGAGAGAATGGAACGGTTGGGCTTGTATACTCTGGAATTTAGAAGGATGAGAGGGTATCTTATTGAAACATATAAGATTATTAAGGGTTTGGACACGCTAGAGGCTGGAAACAAGTTCCCGATGTTGGGGGAGTCCAGAACCAGGGGCCACAGTTTAAGAATAAGGGGTAAGCCATTTAGAATGGAGATGGCACGGAGCACCTCAAGGCTGCGTGCTCAGCCCTCTGCTTTACTCACTCTCTACTCATGACTGCGTAGCCGGACATAATGCGAACTCCATCATCAAGTTCGCCGACGACACCATTGTTATGGGACGAATCACTGATGGGGACGAGTCAGAGTATAGGTGAGATCGACCGATTGACCAAATGGTGCTAGCACAATATACTGGCTCTCAACACCAGCAAAATGAAGGAACTGATTGTGGACTTTGGAAGGGATAGGAAAGGGACCCACAATCCTGTTTATATGGTGGAAAAGGTCAAGAACTTCAAATTCCTGGGCGTGCACATTTCCGAAGATCTTTTCTGGTCCCAGCACACTGATGCAATTATAAAGATAGCCTCTACATCCTGAGAAGATTACGGAGAGTCGGTATGTCAAAGAGGACTCTCTAGAACTTTTACAGGTGCACAGTAGAGAGCATGCTGACTGGTTGTATCGTGGCTTGATTTGGCAACTTGAGCGTCCAGGAGCGGAAAAGAATGCAGAAAGTTGTGACCACTGCCCAGTCCATCATCGGCTCTGACCTCCCCACCATCGAAGGGATCTATCGCAGTCGCTGCCTCAAAAAGGCAGCCAACATCATCAAGGACCCACACCATCTTGGCCACGCACTCATCTCTCCGCTACCATCGGGCAGAAGATACAGGAGCCTGAAATCTGTTACATCCAGGTTCAGGAACAGCTACTTCCCCACAGCCATCAGGCTACTAAACTCGCCAACAAACAGACTTTGAACTGTAACAGCCTATTGCACTTTATCTGTTTATTTATGTGTATATTGAACTGAACTGTTTTGTATTTATGCTTACAATATTCTGTTATGCTTCAGCAAGCAAGAATTTCATTGTCCTATCTGGGACACATGACAATAAACTCTCTTGACTTGAGGTAGGAGCAGGTTGTGAGCAAATCCCTTTACCAATGATTGCTCTGGCTATCATGCATCTTGCCACTTCTGAAGACAGTAGCTTATCATTCACAAAAACCTGAGGTTTGCTCAAGTTTGCTCAAGTCTGTCATGTTCAGAAAAGCTAATGCTAAAATAATTTTCAATTTCAATGGTGTTATGCTCAGGGAAAACAGTATTTATAGAGTAAGATGTACATTTTTCCAATCATGGCAAACGGAATATTCATTTGCGACTATATTTTCAAAATATTGACATTTTTATCATCAAGTATGTTGCTGGAGATCCTTCTCTTAAATTAATCCCTGAAATTGGATAGCTTCCTAACTTCCTTGAAGTAAATTAATATGCATGGTGACATGGTCAAATCAGGAAACTAGCAGCCATGAGCTATTCTAAAGTGTAGGAAGGAACTGCAGATGCTGGTTTAAACCGAAGATAGACACAAAATGCTGGAGTAACTCAATGGGACGGGCAGCATCTATGGAGAGAAGGAATGGGTTACCTTGAGTAGATTTCGTAGTGGAGCACACAAAAGGTGTGGGAAGGAACTGTAGATGCTTGTCTGAAGAAGTCTGAAGAAAGGTCTTCACCCATTCCTTCTCTCCAGAGATGCTGCTGAGGTGCTCTAGCATTTTGTGTCCATCTTCAGTTATTCTAAAATAGTCTGTCATATATCTCAGGATGTGGATTGGCTCAGGGGGATAGATATTTATTATAGCCTTAACAAAACCATGGCTGAGAGAACGGCAGGATTGGCAATTCAATGTTCCATACCACAGGCATGACAGGGATGCAGGTAAGAGAGGAGGAGGGTTGGCTTTTTGATCACAGAGTACATTACTACAGTGTTCAGAGAGGAAGGATATTCTTGGTGAGGCTTTATGGATAGAACTTAGAAACAGGGAGAGAATGATTGCATCAATGGAACTATATTATAGGCCTCTCAAAAGTCAGTATAAATCAAAGAAGCAGATGTGTAGGGAGATTACAGAGAGCTGTAAAAAGATAAGGTAGTATTAATGAGAGATTCCAACTTCCCTAATATTGTCTGGGTCTCCCAGAGTGCAAAGGGCTTAGATGGGGTGGAGTTTCTTAAATGTGTCCAAGAAAACTTCCTTAAAACAATATATAGCGGGTCCTACTAGAGATGGTGTAATAGTGGGCCTTCTCAGATGGACCGAGATAGGAGAAGTGACCAAAGTGTCAGTGTTGGAGAACTTTGGGACCAATGATGATATTTATATTAGTTCTAAAGTAGTTATAGAGAAGGATAGGACTGGCCCATTCGTTGAGGTGCTGGTCAGAAAAAAAGGAGGCATAAATTAGATTTAGGCAGGTACGATTAAACTAATTCCTCCATGAGTAGAAGAAGTGCAGGAGAACACTTAAGAGGGCTTCTGGAATTCAACTTAAATACAATACAACAATCCCCTTTTAAAATAGTTAAAGATAAACTTAAATATTTAGGAATCTATGTAACTAAGGCATATACCTCTTTATTTAAACAAAATTTTCCATCCTTACTTAATAAATTACACAAACATATTCAGTACTGGAAAACACTTCCTATTTCAATGCTTGGTAGAATGAATGCTATAAAAATGATTTTCTTACCGCAACTACTATATTTATTTCAATTAATTCCGATATATATTCCAAAAAACTTTTTCAAAAAAGTCGACTCCATTGTTACAAGCTTTATTTGGGATTATAAGAATCATAGAATAAGTAAAAAACATTTATGTAAGTCAAAGAGCAACGGAGGTTTGGCTTTGCCAAATTTCCTATTTTATTTTTGGGCAGTCCATATTAAAAACATAAATTTCTGGCTGGAAGAAATGGACCAACAACCAGAATGGTTAAGGATGGAAAAGGAAGACTGTTTACCTTTTGAAATAGGTTCGATTATATTTGCTACCACAAAATTGCATAAAAAAACCTATAAGGAAAACCCTATAATACATAGTGGAATACGAATTTGGAAACAATTAAAAAAGGCTTTAAAACTGAATAATATACCATATATATGTGTGTATATTGTGTGTGTGTACGTATGGGTATGTAAATAAGTTTGTTACTCCCAAAGAAGTTATTTGAATGTTAGAAATAATCTTTTTTTTTTCTTCGGGCACGGAGCTGGGAAATTTTTTTTTTCTTACAAAGGCTACGGAAGTCTTTAGAATTCTAGCCACGTTAGTGTGGCTATCACTAACTACACTAATTGTAGATGTAGTTCTTTTTCTTTCACCCTATACTAATCAACTCTATCACTTTCTTCACTTTAAATATTTTTATAATTTAATGTTTGAATGGAAAAATAAGACTAATACATGGAGATGTGTTCGGAAGAGCGACGTATATGATTTTAAATTCATCTATTCGAGGTTCGGGAGCAGGGTCAGGTTCTCTGTGTTGTACCTTCTGCTCGGCTATAGACCACCTTAGAAACAATATGCAAGATGTTAATATGACAAGAGGGGGTCAGGGAATAACACTTTGTAGTTGGAATGTCAAGGGAATCAATGAACCAATTAAAAGAGGTAAAGTTTTGGCACATCTAAATTTAATCAAAACAGATGTAATATTTCTTCAAGAAACACACCTTAAAAAGGAATCTCAACATAGACTTAAAGCTAAGTGGATCGCTGAAGCATATCATTCCTCCTTTTCCCACAAGTCCAGAGGAGTTGCAATATTAATTCGTAAAGGAATACCTTTTACGAACTCTTCAACAATAGTGGATATTGATGGTAGATATATTATACTAGTTGGAGAGTTAAATGGAGAAAAAGTGATTCTTCTGAACGTATATGGGCCTAATTTTGATAACCCCATGTTTTTTAATAAAACATTTAATAAAATTCCTGAATTTACACAATATAAATTAATAATTGGAGGAGACTTCAATTGTACATTAGATTCATACTTAGATAGATCATCAAGGCAAAAAAAAGTAAAATCCCAATCAAGTGTATTTCTAAATTCATTTATTAATACCTCTAATATTAAGGATGTCTGGAGAATAGAAAACCCAACTGGACGGGAATATTCATTTTACTCACCAGGACATAAAACATACTCAAGAATAGATTATTTTTTAGTTGACTCTACGTTTACCCCATTTATTTATAATTTAAAATACCATAACATTATAATCTCAGATCACGCACCTGTAACATTCATGATTAAATTGAATGGAATGTCCGAGAAACAAGCATATTGGAGATTTAACCCACAAATTTTGAATGAAAGATCATGCCAGGAATATATTATTAAACAGATTCAAATATTTTTTGAGGTAAATGACAACCCTGACACACCTACTTCTCTTATGTGGGAAACGTTTAAAGCGTATGTTCGAGGTACATTAATTTCTGCTCAAGCATTTTATAATAAAGAGAACAGGATTAAGCAACAAACATTGGAAAGCGAAATCAAGCAACTAGATATAGAAAATGCGAGAATGCCATCTACTTTAAAACATAATAAAATTGTTGTATTGAAATATAAATTAAATAAAATGTATTCAGAACAAGTAATAAAACTTTATCAAAAAACCAAACAATTACATTTTGAATTTGGAGACAAACCACAAAAACTATTAGCACGTCAGTTACGAAAAATGGAAGGGGAAAAAATTATTCATAAAATTAGAACAGAGACAGGAGAATTATTAAAAATGCCCAAGGACATAAATGATAGATTTCTCCAATACTATCATAACCTTTATTCAACTAAAACCGTAGCACAATCAGAAGGAATAGCAGATTTTTTACTAAAATGTAATTTAAAAGGTTTAGATTCAAACGATAGAGAATTATTAGAAAGGGAGATTATGATAAAGGATATTGAGGAGTCTATTGGTTCTTTAAAAAATGGTAAAGCAGTAGGACCAGATGGTTTAGGCTCCGAATTTTATAAAAAAATTTATGATTTGCTTTGCCCACGTTTACAAAGACTGTATGAATATATCTATACTCAACAGAAACTTCCAGACACCTTAAATGAATCTATAATAACACTTATTCCTAAAGCTGATAAAGATCCGGAAGACCCGGGATCATACAGAGCAATTGCACTTTTAAATACAGATCAGAAAATATTAACTAAAATACTAGCGCATAGATTAAGTACAGTGATGAATAAATTAATACACCCTGACCAAACAGGCTTTATTCAGAAACGGTATTCATATTATAATCTAAGAAGATTATTTAATATTATATATTCCAAGAGAATTATTAACGAAGATCTAGCAATAATCTCACTTGACGCTGAAAAAGCATTTGATCAGGTGGAATGGTCTTATTTATTTTCGGTGATGGAAAATATGCAGCTAGGGGAGAAATTCTGTACATGGATAAAACTGTTATATACAAATCCCACGGCTAGAATATTTACAAACCAAAGGTTGTCATCTAAATTTAGCCTATCTAGAGGTTGTAGACAAGGATGCCCGTTATCTCCATTATTATTTACGCTTGCTATTGAGCCACTGGCAGAAAGAGTTAGGGGGCATCCGGAAATACATGGGTATAACACAAAGGACACAGTGAATAAAATTTCTCTATACGCAGATGATGTATTAATTTACATTACAAAACCAGAAATTAGTATTCCAAACTTATTAAAGTTAATAACCCAATTTGGTTCACTTTCAGGATACAGAATAAATTGGAATAAAAGTGAAATTATGCCAATAAGGGAACATAACAAACAGATAATACAACAATTTCCATTTAAAATAGTAAATGAAAAATTTAAATATCTAGGTATTTATATAACTAAGAGATATACATCATTATTTAAAGCAAATTTTCCCCCATTACTGAACAAACTACATAAGAATATTCAATACTGGAAAACACTTCCTATCTCAATGGTTGGCAAAATTAATGCTATAAAAATGATTTTTTTACCGCAAATATTATACCTTTTTCAGACAATTCCGATATATCTGACAAAAAACTTTTTTTTTAAACTGGACTCTATTGTTAATGATTTTATCTGGGATTATAAGAATCATAGGATAAACAAAAGACACTTGTGTAAATCAAAAATAAATGGAGGCTTGGTTTTACCCAACTTTTTGTTTTATTTCTGGGCTGTTAACATTAAAAATATGAATTTCTGGTTGGAAGAAATAGATCATCAACCAGACTGGTTAAAAATGGAAAAGGAAGATTGTTTACCTTTTGATATCGGTTCGATATTATTTGCTACGTCTAAATTAAACAAAAAAATTTATAGGGAAAACCCTATAATATTTAGTGCTATACGAATTTGGAAACAATTAAAAAAGACATTAAAATTAGATAATTTATCACTTTTTCTTCCAATTGTGAATAACCCTTTGTTTAAGCCTTCATGGTTGGACCGGGGTTTTACACAATGGAAGAATTATGGAATTAAAAATATGGGACAACTTTATAAGGAAGGCACTTTTCTGACATTTCAGGAGTTGCAACAGACTTATGGACTTCGAGGAAATGATTATTTCAGATATCTTCAACTTAGAGATTATGTAAAATCGAACTCTCAAAATTTTCGAATTAGAAATTCAGAAATTCTTGATGAATGTTGGAACAAACATCCTAATACAGAAAAATTAATATCTTATATATGTAATATCTTATTAGACAGTGACATTCCTTCGACGGACTTACACAGACAAACATGGGAAAAATAATTAAATCAAGTAATAACGAAAGATACTTGGGAAGAAAGTTTGCAACACATACATCAGTGCTCACTAAACGCCAGACATTCTCTAATACAATTTAAAGTAATACATAGGTTACATTATTCAAAAACAAAACCACATAAAATTTTTCAACATATCTCACCTATATGTGATAAATGTCAACATTTAGAAGCTACATTATCTCATATGTTTGCAAACTGTATAAAAATTAAAAAATTCTGGGTAAATATTTTCAGTATAATATCTAAAGTAACCGGCACACAATTGGACCCAGATCCAAAATTAATAATACTCGGAATATTAGAATTAAATCAAACATTTAGAACAACACAAAGAAACTTTATTGATTATAGTTTAATAACAGGAAAAAAATTAATTCTAAAATTTTGGAAAGGCCCTACGGCCCCCACAATCAAAATGTGGATTATAGAAATGATGGAGACCTTAAACGTGGAAAGAATCAGATTTTCCCTGTTGGACAAACAGGAATTATTCGTAGGAACATGGTTTCCTTTTATTGATTACTTAAAGGGTCAGAATAGTTCAGCACAGGAACCTGACTAGCACTCGGGCTAAAGAATGGATGAAATGCTATACTCTGAAATGTACGAATATATCTCGAATGAAGTTTTTTATTTTAATAAATTTTTCCATTCTTCTTTAACTATTTTTCTCTTTTTTTTTCTTTTTGTTTTTTTATTTTTTTTTATTCTTCTTCTCTTTCTTTTCTTTCTTTACTTCATCTATCTCTTTAGTTCTATCTAGTTTAAAAAAAAAGGCAAAAGGTATTGGAGACAATGTAATAATAATTGACAATATTATCAATTTAAAAATGTTAGACTGTAATGATGTAAATAGGTTGTGTACTTATCTCCAATAATAAAAAATATTAAAGAAAAACAAAAACATAGTGGAATACGAATTTGGAAACAATTAAAAAAGGCTTTAAAACTGAATAATATACCACTATGTCTTCCCATTGTAAATAATCCTCTATTCAAGCCATCCATATTGGATAGAGGTTTTATACAATGGAAAAATCATGGAATTAAAAGGATTGGACATCTTTAAAGGGAAGGCATCTTTCTGTCATTTCAAGAGTTACAACAGAATCATGGACTACACTCAAATAACTTTTTCAGATATTTACAAATTAGAGATTATGTTAAATCCAATACACAAGTTTATAGGACTAGGGAACCAGAAATTCTTGATGAATGTTTGAATAAGCATCCTAACACTGAAAAATTAATAGCTTATATTTATAACATTCTCTTAAATAATGAGGAACCACCGATGGAACTATATAGACATAAATGGGAAAATGAGTTAGGTTATCCTATTACGAAAGATATTTGGGACGAAAGTTTACAACATATACATCAATGTTTGTTAAATGCCAGACATGCTTTAATACAATTTAAAGTCTTACACAGATTACATTATTCCAAAATAAAACTAAATTGAATTTTCCCACATATCCTATATGTGATAAATGCCTGCATCTAGAGGCCAATTTAACACATACCTTTGCAAATTGTATAAAAATTAAAAATTACTGGACTGATATTTTTCAAATAATCTCTGAAGTTGTTAATACCAAACTAGCTCCAGACTCAAAATTAATAATACTTGGGATATCAGAACAAAGTTTAACACTCACAACAAGCCAAAGAAACTTCCTTGACTACAGTATAATAACAGGGAAAAAATTAATATTAAAATTCTGGAAAGGCCCTACAACCCCCACAATTAAAATGTGGATTGTGGAAATGTCGGAGACCCTACATCTAGAAAGAATTAGACTCGTCTTAATGGACAAGCAAGAACTTTTTGTTAAAATATGGGCTCCATTCATTGCCTATTTGAAGGGATAGAGTGGCCCAGCGCGAAAGCCCGACTGAAGCTTGAACTCAGGATTAGATGTAATTATATTTCATAACCTACGAACTTATCTCCTATGACGTATTATAAGTTATTCATTCCACCTTTTTTTCTTTTTTGATATTGAAATTCTTCTTTCTCTCTCTTCTTTCTCTCTATTTTTCTTTTTCTATCTATGTAAAAAAAAAACACTAGAAGCAGAATTAACTGACAATTGACAAATTTAATAATGTATGAATGATTGATGTATATGAAAAGATTTTTCTTCTATTATAATATGTTACTCTACATTGTAATATGTTTGCTTCTAATAAAAATTTATATCACAAAAAAAAAAGAGGGCTTCTGGAGGACAAAAGGAGGGCACTAAAGCGGCACCTTAGGGGCAACATTTTCACTTGGAGCATAATCCGTATCTTGATTGAACTACCAGAGGAAGCAATGGAAGCAGATACAATTTTGTTTTGGACAGATATCAGGAAAGGTTTAGAAGTTATGGGCTAAATGCAGGCAAATTGTGCTAGCTACAAGAAGAGGTTGGCAAGATTCTTAGGCAGAGAATTCCAGAGACTCATAACTCTCTGTGTGAAAAAGTGTTTCCTCATCTTCGTTCTAAATGGCTTACACTTTATTCTTAAACTGTGGTCGCTGGCTCTGGATTCCCCCAACATCGGGAACATGTTTCCTGCCTCTCGTGTGTCCAAATCATTAAGAATCCCTCTCATCCTTCTACATTCCACAGTATACAAGCCCAACCGCTCTATTCTCTCAGCATATGACAGTCCCGCCATCCCAGGAATTAACCTTGTGAACCTACATTACACTCCCTCAATAGCAAGAATGTCCTTCAAATTTGGAGACCAAAACTGCACACAATACCCCAGGTGTGGTCTCACTAGGGCCCTGTACAACTGCAGAAGGATATCAGCTCCCATACTCAACTTCTCTTGTTATGAAGGCCAACATGCCATTCGCTTTCTTCACTGCCTGCTGTACCTGCATGCTTACTTTCATTGATTGATGAACAAGAACCCCCAGATCCCGTTGTACTTCCCCTTTTCCCAATTTTACACCATTTAGATAATAATCTGCCTTCCTGTTTTTGCTACCAATGTGGATAACCTCACATTTATCCACATTAAACGGCATCTGCCATGCATCTGCCCACTCACCCAACCTGACCAAGTCGCCCTGTATTCTCATAGCATCCTCCTCACTGTTCACACCGCCACCCAGCTTTGTGTCATCTGCAAATTTGTTAATGTTACTTGTAATCACTTCATCTAAATTAATATATATTGTAAATAGATGCGATCCCAGCACCGAGCCTTGCGGTACCCCACTACTCACTGCCTGCCATTCTGAAAGGGACCCGTTAATCCCAGGAATGAGTAGGTTAACCTATGATGAGCATTTGTCGGCACTGGGCCTGTACTCTCTGGAGTTTACAAGAATGAGGGGGGACCTTGTTGAAACATACAGAATAGTGAAAGGCTTGGATAGACTTGGATGTGGAGAGGATGTTTCCACTAGTGGGAGAGTCTAGGACTAGCGATCATAGCCTCAGAATTAAAGGACGTTCTTTTAGGAAGGAGATGAGGAGAAATTTATTTAGTCAGAGGGTGGTGAGTCTGTGGAATTCGTTGCCACTGAAGGCTGTGGAGGCCGTCAGTGGATATTTTGAAGACAGAGATAGACAGATTCATGATTAGTACAGATGTCAGAGGTTATGGGGAGAAGACAGAAGAATGGAGTTAGGAGGGAGAGATAGATCAGCCATGATTGAATGGCGGAGTAGACTTGATGGGCTGAATAGCCTAATTCTACTCCTATTACTTATGACCTTATGGTCTCTGGCACTATGAGGCATCAGCTTTACCAGCTACACCACTATGCCACCCTGATAGGTTTTCCCCATAGCTTATGATTTAGAAAACTATACTAGAGAGGACACTGGAAGAAGATCTCACAGGAACTTTGAAAGGCATGTATGATTGGGTAGGAAACATGGGTATTGAACATAAAGAATTGACATAAGTACAGCAGATATGTGCACTCGAGTAGTTCTAAGGAGGCCATATAGATCATCCCTGAAATCAGGACCGGGAACCTGGATGAACACAACAATGCACTACAAGGTCAGTCATTTATTGAAATTAACTCTTCACTAGGTTCTTCCTAATGTTTTCTGATACCTATTCACAATTTCTGATATCCTCATTTAAAGGTCTGTCTCACTGTGCGAGTTGACCCACGAGTGACCCCGAGTGAAAGACTCGTGGTTGCGTACGAGACTCCAAGTTTATGATCCAGAGTTTAACCGAGTTCCCACGGGTATGTCTAAGTTTGCCGTTTACTTCTCATTTCTGCGATGTTCCAAGTTCGTCTCCCGAGTGTACCAAGTTCCTCTCCCGTTAATCTTGAGGCAACAATGTATATCGAAGTGTTGAAAAATCATCACATGTTCAAAAAATGATGTCATGCCAGCCAAAGAACGTAGAGACTATTGTGTTTGCTGCATGTGTTCTGCACAACCTGATCCGTATCAGAGGTGCAGCTTCAGGATCAGCAACAGCCATGCAGGACGGTGACTTAGTGGACAGTCAAACAGGGAGAATAACACTAGGTGCGTGGAGGAGTGGTAAAAAAGACGAGACTTTGGTGCCACTGCAGTGTTTTCGAGGTAACACGGGGACCAACAGTGCAAAAGAGCAGAGAGACCATCTCTGCTCCTACTATAATTCAGAATTGGGCAGTGTGCCGTGGCAGGACAGCTTATTTTGAGCGGCTGCCGACCACAGGTACATCACTGCATGAGGAGAGCCCACATGCAGAAAAATCCAGTTAATTTCATGTTTAGTTTAAATCCTGCTGACTTTTCATTGTTTAACTTTAAGTGTGGATTTTATTTTTTATTGTGGTGTAAAAGTAATTTCATTGCATCTGTCTTTCCTTTAAAACGTGGTTATCATGCATCTGCTTATCTGATTGTAGATCTCAAAACTTGTCATTTAGCGCATTGCATTGTATCTTTTAGACTGCCTGAATTTAGACTGGTGCATTTCTCAGCTGAATTAGTATATAGTGGAAATACTTTTATTTGTGCTTCATTTGTTGATTTTCATGTATGAGAAGCCCTTTTTCAGACCACTGTGTTGTTTGCTGTGGTGCTTCACCGTGATATGGGTTTGCAGGAAATTACGCATATTTCTCAATATGCGCAAAAAAGCGTTTTTTATATTGAACAAGAATAAAGACTTTGTTTCACATTCAAGACATTTGTTTCACATAAGACTTTGTCTTATTTTCTGATCTACTGAGAGGTGACAATTTTAAACATTTAAAAAGCACAGCATATGAGGCAGCTGAGTCCTTAAATCTCACAAATGATTGTGAGAATCAAGATGTGAATATATTTTGCCTTCCTCTATTTTGTGTTTTATGATGAAAGGAATATTACATTCAAGTCATGAGACTTTGTAGTGATATTAAAATGAACACTTCCAGACATCAATTTGATCTTGATAGCAAAGAACTCTCTTTTATTGTGCAATGAAGTAAACAAACAGTGAGAATCAAACGGATCAGCAAAAAGCTTTTCAACACAACACAACACAACACAAATTTATATATAAACTTCAAGCAATTTTTTCTTTTCAACCCACTCTGTCACCTTATCAATAACTTGCTTAACTTTGTTAAGCAGAATTTGTCTTTAAAAAGTCTAAGTAACTGATATTTCTGTCCCTGATTATTGTTTCTAAAAATAGTTCCCACGGTAGAATCACGAGTCACAAAGTTAAACGCACGGGCCACTACGTTCTTACAACGAGTTTAAAATGTTTCAAATTTTAACCACAAGAGTACATTTTACTCGTGGAAAAGTACAAACATGTTTGAACTTTTGCAAGAGTTAACAAGTTTCACGGGTACCTCCCGTTAGCGCCAAGAGTCGCTAAGTTGCGTCCACGAGTTCCGACGTTCCCGCTACGTTAATTGTACGTGATTACCACGAGTTAAATTTGTTTTAAACTCGGGGTCACTCCTGGGTCAACTCGGACAGTGAGACAGCCCTTTAAGGTAGATGATCACCTTCACAAAATAAGATGCACCCTCCCAGATATTTCCCAGAACCACATCCACAAACATTCAGACATTATTAGAAATATATTAAAATAACATTATTAATTTAGAAACAATTAGAACAGTAGACTACGGATATAAGCAATTAAATACACTTGAATTAAATATTCACTCAGAGGGTGACATTTGGACAAGGTACATGGATAGGGCTGCACAGTGGCACAGTGGTAGAGTTGGTGCCTTTCAGCGCCAGAGGCTTGGTTCGATCCTGATTACGAATGCCGTTTGTGCAGAGTTTGAACGTTCTCCCTGTAACCATGTGCGTTTTCTTTGGAGCACTGGTTTCCTTCCACACTCTAAACTTGTACAGGTTTGTAGGTTAATTGTCTTTGGTAAAAAATTATAAATTGTCCCCAGTGTACAGGATAGTGTTGGTGTACGGGGTGATCGCTGGTCGGCATGAAAAAGGGTCTATTTCCACTCTGTATCTCTGTCTCTGTCTCTGTATCTCTGAATGGTTTAGATGGATATGGGCCAAACACAGGCAAATGAGACAAGCTTAGATGGAGCATCTTGGTCAGTGTGGACGAGTTGAGCCAAAGGACATGCATCCATGCTATACAAGCTGGGTGCTTGGAAATTTGATGACATTTTGCATCATGAGGAGCACAAATGTTCCAGGGGCAATGTTTAGCTGAGTGGAAATCTGGATCAGCATGCATTTGGGTTAAAAACTAAGTGCTGGAGGAGCTCAGCAGGGTAGGAATTATCTGTGAAGGGAAATGGTCAGACGACATTTCAGGATGGGACCCTTCTTCAGCCACCTCTTGAGTCAAAAGAAGGGTCCCGACCTAAAATGCTGTCTGTCCATTTCCCTCCACAGATGCTGCCTGACCTGCTGAATTCCTCCAGCACTTCATTTGTTGCTCAAGATTCCAGCATTTGCAGTCTCTTTTGTCATTATGCATTTGAGTTACCTGAGTTTCACTCCCATTGTGTTTGGCTCCTATAATGACTGAGTCTGACAATAGACATTAGACAATAGGTGCAGCAGCAGGCCATTCGGCCCTTCGAGCCAGCACCGCCCAATCACTGTGATCATGGCTGATCATCCACAATTAGTACCCCATTCCTGCCCTCCCCATATCCCTTGACTCTGCTATCTTTAAGAGCTCTATCTAAAGGGCCTGTCCCACTTACGTGTCCTTGGCACGCAAATTACGCGACCTCATCATCGCGTTGAGGCACACGGGCATCGTATGGCCGCGCGGGGCCGGTCCCACTGAGAAGCGCGGAGGGGTATGTAGTTGTGCGCGACATCGCGCGGGGCTCCGAAATTTTTTTAGCGAACGAAATCTTCGCGTGTCACCGGCCTGTCGTGTAACTGACGGCCAAAGTGGGACAGGCCCAAGACCCTGGCGCGACGCAACGTCTCACCTCCAACAGCAACAGAAGCAGGCAAACGATCGCCGAGCACGGCCTGGGGCTCACGGCTGTTGCGGTCCGGATCCGCCCTCACTCCTACTCCCAGAGCGGGGCCAAGAAAATTGAAGATAGGCACAAAATGTTGGAGTAACTCAGTGGGACCAGCAGCATCTCTGGAGAGAAGCAATGGGTGACGTTTCAGGTCAAGACCCTTCTTTCAGACTGAAGAAGAGTCTCGACCCGAAACATCACCCAATCCTTCTCTCCAGAGATGCTGCCTGTCCCGCTGAGTTACTCCAGCATTTTGTGTCCATTTTCAAATGTCATCACGCGCTCCAGACGGCTGTGCGGGCGCATGAAATTGCAAGCGACCTTCGTGGGACCGTCGCGCCTCAACGCGACCACGAGGTCGCGTAATTAGCGTGTCAAGGACACGTAAGTGTGACAGGGGCTTAACTCTCTTTTGAAAGCATCTGGAGAATTGGCCTCCACTGCCTTCTGAGGCAGAGAATTTCACACATTCACAACCCTCTGTGTGAATTTTTTTTCCCTCATCTCCGTTCTAAATGGCTTACACCTTATTCTTAAACTGTGGCCCCTGGTTCTGGACTCCCCCAACATCGGGAACATGTTTCCTGCCTCTAGCGTGTCCAAACCCTTAGTAATCTTATATGTTTCAATAGGATCCCCTCTCACCTTCTAAATTCCAGTATACAAGCCCAGCCGCTCCATTCTATCAACATATGTCAGTCCTGCCATCCCGGGAAGTAACCTCGTGAACCAACACTGCACTCCCTCAATAGCAAGAATGTCCTTCCTCAAATTTGGAGATCAAAACTGCACACAATGCTCCAGGTGTTGTCTCACTGGGGTCCTGTACAACTGCAGAAGGACCTTTCAAAGAGAGCAGGGATATTGAACACATCCTGCCCCACATTTACACTAGCACTGGGTCTACTTAAACATGCCTATTTGAACACATGTCTCCTATGGATATCAAAACAGGACTCCAGCCATTTCCCATTCTTATTCCTGGGGAATATGCATAACAAACGCTCTATATTGTGCACAGCATTTGTATAGGATTAGACGTAGCAAATATGTGGTGATGTATGAAGTTACAATTAGTTCATCATTTAGACATACTCAAATGATACTGATGTGACTAATGATTAAAGCATCGCGCCATATCATGAAGTAAATATAACTTTGTCCAATATTCTAGACAAAGAAACAAATGCACATAATCATAAAGGTTAAAGATCCAAAGTCAAAATGAGTTCTATGTATGTAGTTGATGTGAATTACAGATCTGTTTTGCATGGATCAAATTTAAAGCATTCATTATACTCCATCTCAACTATTCAAAATATTGTGCATAAGCTTGCTGATTCAGTTCTTAGCCACTGTTTATTCAAAGTTACAATACTCATAGTTAAGGAAGTAAATGAAAACAATACCACTGTTTTGGATGATTGAGATTCACAGGTGCTATTTGCAAGTGCCATGTGTGTTCGAAGACCTCAGCATGAAGTTTATCAGGGAGCTTCATGGCAATAAGATGCATATTTGTTTTCTTAGATTTGCAAGATTTAGAAAATTATGAGGAAAATAAATGAAGCCTGAATAAACATGAATAAGCCTGAATAAACATAAAGGGCAAATCATAGCTACACCTAAATTACATTTTGGCCTGAAACGTAATGTTAATCTTAAAAGGGTGAAGTTAATGTAAGCATCACAATGAAAGAAAACAGACCACCAAAGACAAAACTATCAAAATCAGGGCCCAGTGATCATCATAGGTTTGTTGAATTATATTATCAAATTGGTTCTAAGACTAATGCAGTTTACAGAATTGATATGTTGCATAATGGAACATGATATATTTTCCAAATGGAATGCCAACCTAACTCAGGCGATCAAAAGAAACAATATAATATCAGAATCTCTGGGAATACTGTTTAGACATCAGTAAAGATCACAGAAATAGTTGTTAATGTTAAATGCGTGACATCGGTAAATGTGTAGCTTCCAACCTAAGACATTAACAGAAGGAAGTACATGCAGAGATGCTAGATGTTATCTCTGACTGCAGAAAATTCTGTCAAATATGGAAATACCAGGTCAATGTAAAATCTGGCACTAAACTTTAGAGAGCATCACTGGAAAGCCATTTGGCTTAAAAAATGCTTTAATGTGACACAATAACCTGTGAGACACACAAAGGAGTTTCACTGAAAACCCAATTGCTAAATATGATTGCCCAAATACCGAGTTTCAGACATTTCCTCTAGTTTCGACAGAGACACATGCACCATATGCACAAACAGCATGCTACAAGCTTAGTGACACTGTATTGTGCAATTTGCACTCTAACATCAGTTGGGGAATATTTATTTATACAGCTGAGGCCTTTGAACTTGATGGGCTGCTCACAATGAGCCAGACCTGGGGAGCTGAGGGTAGCTTCGGCATTAGTTATGAGGCACCAACAATACTTGGTTCACTGCCTGTTAACTGTTAAGCTTCTCCATCAACTCCCCACATGCCTAGTTCTATCACCCATTTGCACAAAGGGCAATTTGTAGGTCAATTAGCTTATCAACCCATCAAACCATAAATTATTTGGATGTCAGAGGAAACCCATACAATCACAGGGAGAACTTGCGGACTCCATACAGACAGCACCAGAAGTCTTGAACAATCTCAGGTTATAGAAGTTAAGTCAAGTCAAGTCACATTTTTATTTCTATAGCACATTTAAAAAAACAACTCTCGTTGACCAAAGTGCTTTACATTGGTGGAGGTACTAACGTTATACAACAGTGGTTCATAGATTAAGTACATACATAAATACATACATATAGTCCTCCCTCAGAGGACGTCAAGAAAGGCTTGAGAGTAAAGATGAGTTTTAAGTCTCGACTTAAAAGAGTCGATGGAGGGGGCAGTTCTGATGGGAAGAGGGATGCTGTTCCACAGTCTAGGAGCTGCAACCGCAAAGGCGCGGTCGCCCCTGAGCTTATGCCTAGACTGCAGGATGTTCAGTAACTCCAAGTCGGCCGATCTGAGGGACCTGGAGGTGGAGTGGTGGGTAAGCAGACTTTTGATGTAGGTGGGGGCAAGCCCGTTAAGGGCTTTGTAAACATAAAGGAGGATCTTGAAATTTATTCGGAGCCAGTGGAGAGAGGCCAGAATCGGGGTGATGTGGTCCCTTTTTTGGGTGCCCATCAGGAATCTCGCTGCGGCGTTTTGGACCAGTTGCAGGCGGGACAGGGAAGATTGGCTGATGCCAGTGTAAAGGGAGTTGCAGTGATCGAGGCGGGAGGAGATAAATGTGTGGACGATCTTTTCGAGGTCGTCAAACTGGAGGAATTGTTTTATTTTAGCTATCGTCCGAAGCTGGAAGAAGCTAGCTTTTACCACGGCATTGACTTGTTTGTCAAATTTCAGTGCTGAGTCAAATATCACACCAAGATTTTTGACATGAGGTTTGCGTAATGGGGTAAGGCTTCCAAGGCTGCCTGCAATCGTTTTGATTGAGTCCGAGGGGACGAGAGTGTGACCTCAGACTTACTCTCGTATAGTTGGAGGAAGTTCTGGGCCATCCAACACTTTATATCCTCGAGGCAGTGGATAAGGTTAAGTAGATTTGATCAGTTGTTGGGCTTCAGCGGGAGATAGAGTTGTGTATCGTCTGCATAGCAATGGAAGGAAAGCTGAGACAGCAGCTCTACTAGCTGTGGCAATGTGCCGCCATTTAGACTTTGTGTCCTCCTCTGATTCCATTAACCAGCTGATCTTCTCTTCATGCCTATTACATGCTTGTCTCATTATATAATATCAAAGGAAAGGTTTGACTTGCTGAAGGCAATGCAATAGATTTTAACAAGAGTACAAATTCATCACCATTGGACAATGTCAGTGTGCTAAAAATTGAATTTAAACGTGTGGTCTAATTCTCTCAGGACAACAGTTGAACTCCGAAATCTGTAAAATAATAAAAATGAATTACTATTATTTTATTAATTATTTTAAAAACTTATATTTCAACCTCTCTCTTAATCCTATTTCCCAATCTTAGCCACTTTTGGTGAACAGAATCAATTAAAATTGTATGTAATGCTTTTTAAAAACTTGCGTGCTTTGCAGTGTCAAAATTCTTCAAATTGTTATCAGTTATCAGTCAGCCTTTCAAGGAGCAGATCGAAAGTGCGTGAATGCCCGTTACTACAGAACCTAATGTGGATGTGGAGAGGATGTTTATACTAGTGGGAGAGTCTAGGAGTAGAAGTCACAGCCTCAGAATTAAAGGACGTTCTTATAGGAAGGAGATGAGGAGAAATGTCTTTAGTCAGAGGGTGATGAATCTGTGGAATTCTTTGGATAATTTTAAGGCACTGATTGATAGATTCTTGATTAGTACAGGTGTCAAAGCTTATGGGGGAGAAGGCAGGAGAATGGGGTTTGGAGGGAGAGATAGATCAGCCATGATTGAATGGCGGAGTAGACTTGATGGGCCGAATGGCCTAATTCTTCTTCTATTCCTTATTACATAACCTGCAAAATCATTTCCAGCAGCTCTGTGTTAGGCCAGTGATATGGTTTATCCCTTCATTCCTGACTGCAATTCCTATTCTGTCAGAAAACAGGTAGACTCGTTGTGTCATCTGCAAACTTGTAAATGGAATTTGGTCACACAGTTGTGAGTGTTTAGGGAATATCGTAAAGGGTTGAGAACACTTCTTTGCAGGGTTCTGTTGAGAATTATTGTGGAGAATGTATTGTCACCTATCCTCACTGATTATGGTCTATGTGTCGGAAAGTCAAGGAATCGGCAGCAAACGGGAGTGCTTACTCCTGGGTTCAGGTGTATGGAGATGACTTTGGTTGGGATTATGATATTGAAGGTGGAGCCATCATAAGCAAATAGGAGTCTGACGTAAATGTCCTTGTTATCTTGATATTCCAGAGATAGGTGCATGACATGAATGGGGCAGGCTTGAGGAACACAAGTATCTGGTTATTACAACAAGGACATGCCAAGAGGGTAGGAAAGAACTGCAGATGCTGGTTTTAATTAAAGATAGGCACAAAATGCTGGATTAACTCAGGCAGCAGCTCTGAAAAAGAAAGAATGGTTGACATTTCGGGTCGAGACATTTTTGAAGAAGGGTCTCGACTCGAAATGTCAATCATTCCTTCTCTCCAGAGATGCTGCCTATCCCCCTGAGTTACTCCAGCTTTATGTGTCTATCATACCAAGCGGGGCTTTCTTTCACAAGCTTGCACAAAAGACTATGGTAAGTCCAGGATAACTACCTCACCATTTGCCCCAACAAAAATGATCACTGCTGCATCTAATGGGCCATCAATCATTTGTCACATCTCATGTCTGTATCCACAGTGCATCAAACACAAAGTACTTGATCCGTCTTGAGATTCTACTACCTGCATATATGTTTATACTGAGATTAAATAGGGGTGCATTGCATCCACAGCTCTTGTCTCTGTATGGCTCTTCATACAGGTTAGTTCTGACTTCTGTTTACCAGTAGTCTCCTGACTTAATTGCTGTCCTATAATCCATGCATGGTATCCACTGTAGTGTGTCAATAAAGGAGAGGGTCAGAACTTGTATTGTATTTTACATGTTGCTGATATCCCAGAACTCCCTCCATGACATTTAGAAATTGAGTTTCTGTCGTCTTATTAAATGTGTCTGAACCTTAATTAGACAAGGCACAGAAGAATGTGTCTGAACCTTAATTAGACAAGGCACAGAAGAATACGCTCCTAATGTGTGGCGAGTGGAAGTGAAAGTGTGATAACATACAACTAGTTTCTGCGGGTGACAGACACAAAATTCTGGAGTAACTCAGTGGGTCAGGCAGCATCTCTGGAGAAAAGGAATAGGTGACGTTTTGGGTGGGAACCCTTCTTCAATCTCTACGGGTGATCAATGGTCAGCATGGACTCTGTGGGCCGATAGGCCTGTTTTTACGCTGTATCTTTCAATCAATCAATTCAATCAATTAAAAAATAATGCTGATGGCATGGCTTGTTGAATTGCTGATCCTTTCCTTGCCTGGTTGAAATTCCCAGTGGAGATGAATATCAGTTGCTGGCTGCTCTTATGTCTACAGTAGTGCGCTGAAGCAACAGTCAGGTCTGCCTCACCTTCTGCATAGCCTGAACCTTTTCAAAGCATCAGGTCTATCCATGTGAGATGGGGGTTGCATGTGAGACCTTTCAGCATGGTTCCTATTTGTACGCTCAGCAAGATTGCTCACCTTCGACTCCTGCTTCTAATTTGGTACAAATGTGCACAGAAACACTACATGGTGGTCACTGCAATTTCCAGTCTCCAGTCTGCTGGAGGTTTAATTGCCCTTAACGACTAGAGGTGACACCTTTTAATATATTGTCCCATTGGGAGAATGCAGGGAACAAAATGTTCACTTTGAATCACTTCTTCTTGGTGTTGTTGGAAAGAACTAACTGCGGCATAAATAAAAAGTAATACATCAATTAACATCCAGCTAGTAAAGATTTTTTTAAAAAGTGTTTCCTCTGAGCATTTCAGTAGTTTATTTTAGTTTAGTTCAGAGATACAGTGCGGAAACATGTCCTTCGGCCCACCGAGTCTGCGCCGACCAGCGATCCACACACATTAACACTATCTTATACACACTAGGGACAATTTTACACATACACCAAGCCAATTAACCTACATACCTGTATGTGTTTGGAGTATGGGGGGAATCCGAAGATCTCGGAGAAAATCCACGTGGTCACAGGGAGAATGTACAAACTCCATACAGGCAGCACCCGTAGTTGGGATCGAACCCGGGGCTCTGGCGCTGTAAAGCAGCGACTCTACCACTGCGCAACCGTGCCACCCAATTTATTTAGATATTTGTTATTCAGATTTATTTATGCAATATAGAATAAATTATATGTGTATTTTGAGTTGATTTTTAATTTATTAGATGTTGCCGAAAGAGATTTTGTAATTACTGATCACTTTCCCCCAGTCCATGGGAAACTTGTTCCAGTTAATTATTGGACAATCGGAACCAGATATGTGAGAATCAGAAATGGGCATAGCACGCAACTTCCTTGAAGCAGACAATGGGCTTCACCAGGCACAGTGAAAAAGTTGAGCAAGTGTCTGAAGAAGGGTCTCGACTCAAAACGTCACCCATTCCTTCTCTCCAGAGATGCTGCCTGTCCAGCTGATTTAAGGGCCTGTCCCACTTACGTGTCCTTGGCACGCTAATTACGCGACCTCGTGGTCGCGTTGAGCCGCGACGATCCCGCGAAGGTCGTGCGCGACTTCATTCGACCGCACAGCCGTCTGGAGCACGTGACGTAATTTGAAGATGGACGCAAAATGCAGGAGTAACTCAGCGGGACAGGCAGCATCTCTGGAGAGAAGGAATGGGTGATGTTTCGTGTCGAGACTCTTCTTTAGTCTGAAAGAAGGGTCTTGACCCGAAACGTCACCCATTGCTTCTCTCCAGAGATGCTGCCGGTCCCGCTGAGTTACTCCAGCATTTTGTGTCTATCTTAAATTTTCTTGGCCCCGCTCTGGGAGTAGAGGTGGGGGCGGATCCGGACCGCAACGGCCGTGAGTCCCTGGCCGAGCTCGGCGATCGTTTGCCTGCTTCTGCTGCTGTTAAAGGTGAGACGTTACGTCATGCCAGGGTCTTGGGCCTGTCCCACTTTGGCCGTCAGTTCCGCGACAGGCCATTGGTGCGCGAAGATTTCGTTCGCTACTAAAATTTCGGAGCCCCGCGCGATGTCGCGCACAACTACATAATCCTCCGCGCTTCTCAGTGGGACCGGCCCCGCGTGGCCATACGATGCCCGTGCGCCTCAACGTGACCACGAGGTCGCGTAATTTGCGTGCCAAGGACATGTAAGTGGGACAGGCCCTTTACTCCAGCATTTTGTGTCTACCTTTGTGCTATAACCAACCTCTGAAAGCAATTCATCACCACGGATGTTAGTGCCATGGTCTGTAGTCATTGAGGCATGTCACATTACTCTTCTTGGGCACTGGTACTATTGATGGTCTTTTAAGAGAAAATCAAACCTCAGTAATGAGGCGTTGAAGATGTCTGCATTAACTCCAGCCAGTATGTCTACACAGGTTTTGAAACCAAAACTAGGTACATCATTGGCCAGATGACTTCCGACGGTTCATCCTCCTGAAGGATCTTCTGAGGTCGGCCTCGATGACCGATACCATTGGAGGGTATGGCGGCCCGAGGATGAACGTCAACGTCTGTCAATTAAAGCGTCCATGGAACACATTGACCTCATCCAGGAGTGAGGCCTCGCTGTCGCTTGAGATGCAAATTGGTTTTGCCTTGTAGGAAGTGATGACTTGCAAGCCCTTCTACAGCTGCTGAATGCTTGGCCAATTCAGTTTAGAGCAAAGGTCTCATTTAACCCTTTTTGATGGCTTTATCAAGATCATACTTGGGCTTCTTATGTGAATCTGTGTCACCAGACTTGAATGCTTGATATCAGGTCCTCAGAAGATTGCAGACATCTTGGTTCACCCAAGGCTTCTGTTTGGGGAATACTCAGATAATGTTTATGGGAGCTATCTTCGACATATAATGCCTTGTACTGACTGAGCAACATCACTTAAGAACATGATCCAGGCTGACATTTTGGAGGAATAATTAGTGAATCCTGCAAAGTTGCAGGAAAATAATTGTGGGGTTCTTTGAATTTATCCTTTCAGCTTCAATCTTGAAGTGACTCAGTGATTGTGCATCAACAGAGAGATCCAAAGATTCACTATCCTCTAGGTGAATAAATATATTCTCAGATCAGTCCTGAATTGCAAGTTCCTTATTTTGCGACCATGATTCGTGGTAACAGGTATAGGCCGGGACATTTTAACTCTGCATCAGCGAGCTAACAATTAGCAGGCAAATTAGGATAATTGATCACCAACTTATCGTACTTGTTTACCACACTGACGAAAACCACAAGGTCAAGAGAATATGTGTGAAATTAAATTAATCAAATACTAAAAGAAAATTAAGGCATAGTATGCTTTCAGAGAAGGCTGTAGACCAAGTGCTGGTAAATAGGATTAGTATAGAAAGGTATTGAAAGGTTGGCAAGGGTCAAAGGGCATGTTTTTGTGCTGTTTGACTCAATGACTGTGACCTATGACATCCACTTACTAAGATCCACATGCTGTGGACACAACGGTCAATGGGCATTGCACATTGTGATAAAATCAACCACTTTTAGCTGTTCAAGCTGTTTAACTGGCATTTCTACCAATTGTCCTCTGACCCTTGAGCAATGAAGAAACCTATCCAAACCCATCTCACAATCCTTCTATTAGGTAGTTGTCCCAACAAATGTGATATTAAACATGTCACAGGGTCATCAATACTCCAAAAGGCAGGTGGAAAGAGCCCAATGATATTATTCATTTTATTATTCTGCTGTCACTTAAAATACAAATCCATGTTTGATTGCAAAACCTTGTTTGAATGTCATCAGTCACTGAAAGTAAGCTTGCAGGTACAGCAGGCAGTGAAGAATGCGAATGGCATGTTGGCCTTCATAACTTAGCTCCTATACTCAACTCGAGTATAGGAGCAAAGAGGTCCTTCTGCAGTTGTACAGGGCCCTAGTGAGACCACACCTAGAGTATTGTGTGCAGGTTTGGTCTCCAAATTTGAGGAAGGACATTCTTGATATTGAGGTAGTGCAGCATAGTTTCACAAGGTTAATTCCCGGGATGGCGGGACTGTCATATGTTGATTGAATGGAGCGGCAGGACTTGTATACTCTGGAATTTAGAAGAATGAGAGGGGATCATATTGAAACATATAAGATTATTAAGGGTTTGGACACGTTAGAGGGAGGAAACATGTTCCCGATGTTGGGGGAGTCCAGAACCAGGGTCCACAGTTTAAGAATAAGGGGTAAGCCATTTAGAACAGAGATGAGGAAAAAACTTTTTCACACAGAGGGTTGTGAATCTGTGGAATTCTCTGCCTCAGAAGGCAGTGGAGGCCAATTCTCTGGATGCTTTCAAGAGAATTGGATAGAGCTCTTAAAGATAGCGGAGTCAGGGATATGGGGAGAGGGCAGGAACAGGGTACTGATTGTGGATGATCAGCCATTACCACACTGAATGGCGGTGCTGGCTCAAGGGGCCGAATGGCCTACTCCTGCACCTATTGTTTATTGTCTATTTTCTATCGTCTCTCGTGCTTACATTTGAGTGCTCTTGGCAGATGCAGCTTATTGACTCATTCTAGGAGTACTCACAACTAGCAGGGCAACAAAGGCAATGGACAACTTGCTGGAGAAAGGAATTGGTTAAGGTCTTCACTTTCATTCTCTTTCCACATTGACCTACACACTGACAGAGGATTTCTTTTTTTTTTAAGGCAGATTAGTACGGGTATCAGGGATGATGAGGAGAAGGCAGGAGAATGGGCTTAAGAGAGAGAGATAGATCAGTCTATAGGATTTCGTGGACTGAGACTTAACTATTTTAGGTCCCTCCCCCCCCAACTGTCCCCCCTCCCCCGTCCACCCCCGTCCCCCCGTCCCCCCATCCCCCCACCCCCACCCCCACCCCTCTACTCTCAACCTCTGTACTGAACAACTGGCATCGGTCTACACAAACATTTTCAACCAGTCCCTGCAAACCTGCACTGTCCCTGCCTGCTTCAAAGTCTCCACTATTGTCCCTGTACCCAAAAAGGCAAGGATTACTGGTCTTAATGACTACAGGCCTGTCGCACTGACCTCTGTGGTCATGAAGATCCTTGAAAGGCTTGTGCTGGCCAAGCTGAAAAATATCACAAACCCCCTGCTGTACCCTCTGCAGTTTGCATATCGGACCAATAGATCATTGGATGACGCAGTCATCCTGGGCCTGCATCCTCCAACACCTAGACCGCCAGGGGACCTATGCGAGGATTTTGTTTGTTGATTTTAGCTCTGCATTCAACCCCATTGTGCCAGGGCTACTACACTCCAAACTTTCCAAGTTGACTGTGCCTGAACCCCTCTGTCGGTGGATCACCAGCTTCCAGACAGACAAGAAGCAGCATGTGAGGCTGGGAAAGCACATCTTGGACCCACAGACCCTCAGCATAGGAGCACCGCAAGGCTGCGTACTCTCCCCTCTCCTCTACTCTCTCTACACCAATGACTGCACCTCCACTGACAACTCTGTCAAGCTTCCAAGTTTGCGGACGACACAACCCTGATTGGACTGGTCCAGGATGGGGAGGAATCTGCCTACACACAGGAAGTGACACAGCTGGCGTCCTGGTGCCATCGCATCAACCTGGAGCTCAATGCTCTTAAGACAGTGGAATTGATAGTTGACTTTAGGAGAGTTCCCCCTCCCCAGATCCCACTCACCATCAACAACACCACAGTCACATCTGTGGAGTCTTTTAAGTTCCTGGGAACCACCATCTCCAAGGACCTTAAATGGGGGGCTACCATCGACTCCACAGTCAAAAAGGCACAACAGAGGATGTACTTCCTGCGGCAGCTGAGGAAGCACAATCTGCCACAGGCAATGATGGTCCAATTCTATGTGGCTATCGTAGAGTCTGTCCTCACCTTCTCCATTATAGTCTGGTTTGGCTCAGCACCAGGCATGACATCCGGAGGCTGCAGCGAATCGTCCGATCAGCTGAGAAGGTTATTGGCTGCAACCTTCCCTACATTGATGAACTGTACACTGTAAGGGCCAGGAAGCGAGCGGGTAAGATCATCTCTGACCCCTCTCACCCTGGCCACAATCTCTTTGAATCACTTCCCTCTGGAAGGCGACTCCAGACTGTCAAAGCTGCCACAGCCAGACATAAAAACATTTTTTTTCCACGAGTAGCAGCTCTTACTCAATAACCCAAAATCGCTCTGGTATTTTATTTAATTCACGTGTTTAATTGATAATGTTTTATTATTAATGATTCATGTTTTATGTGTCATTCCTAACTGTCACTGTATGTCATGTTCTCACTTGCGGGCAGAGCACCAATGCAAATTCCTTGTATGTGAATACTTGGCCAATAAACGTATTCATTCATTCATAAAGTACATTTTGGAAAGGCGGGGCGCTAACATAAGAATGACACTATTAAGTATTGATGGTCTTAATGCAATAAGACCATTCAGCTCGAGAAATCAAGTAGTGGAAGTGGTTCTTGTGATGATAGAAACATAGAAAATAGGGGCAGGAGTAGGCCATTCGGCCTCGAGCTAGCAATGCCATTCAAATGCCTGATCATCCAAAATCAGTAACCCATTCCTGCTTTCTCCCCATATACCTTGATTCCATTGGCCCTAAGAGCTATATTTAATTTTCTCTTGAATTCATCTAGTTACTACCATCGGGATGAAGATACAGGTACCTGAAAACAGTGACCCAGTGCAGGATTCCCAAAAAGTTAGTCAGCAAGTCAAATTGGTTGTAATGAAAATAAATGCAATGCTAGCATTTATTTCAAGAGGGCTAGAATACAAAAACAGGGATGTAATGCTGAGGCTTTAGAAGGCGCTGGCCAGGTCGCTTTTGGAGTATTGTGAGAAATTTTGGTCCCCATTATCTGTGGAAGGATGTACTGGCTCTAGAGGGGGTCCAGAGGTGGTTTACAAGAATGATCCCAGGAATGAGTGGGTTAACATATGATGACTGTTTGACGGCACTGGGCAGTTTACCGGAGTTTAGGAAAATGAGCAGGAACTTCATTCAAACGTATAGAATAATGAAAGGCTTGGATAGAGTGGATGTAGAGAGGGTGTTTCCACTAGTGGGCGAGTCTGGGACTAGAAGTCATAGCCTTAGAATTAAAGGACGTTCCTTTTGGAAGGAGATGAGGAGAAATTTATTTATTCAGAGGGTGGTGAATCTGTGGAATTCTTTGCCACATAAGGCTGTGGAGGCCATGTGAATGGGTATTTTTAAAGGCAGAGATAAATAGATTTTAGATTAGTATGGATGTCTGTGGTTATGGGGAGAAGGCAGGAGAATGAGGTTAGGAGGGGCAGATAGATCAGCCATAATTGAATGGCGTAGACCTGATGGGCCGAATGGTCTAATTCTGCTCCTATCAGATATGACCTGATGAACTTATGACCTCTGGGTTCAAGATCAGTTTCTTCCAAGCAACTATTAGACTCTTGATCACAGCGTAACACTAACTACAACCCTAAAGGGCCTGTACCACTTTCACGACCTAATTCACAACCTTTTTTATTCATGGACATTTTTCATCAGGCTAGAAAAGCGCCCCGACTTACTTGATGCCACGAGAACATACGACTAGCATCACAACCTACCTATGACCTCCTACGACCTCCTACGACCTCATGACAACCATGCTGCGAGTATGAGTCAAGGGCAAACTCGGCAGAGGTCGTGAATTAGGTCATGAAAGTGGGACAGGCCCTTTACTCAGCAACTATGAACTATTGTGGACCTTGTTTTGGTAATACTATGGACATCGGTTTTGCATGATTATAATCTGTTATTAAGTATTACTGATGATCAATTTATTATATATTGATTATTGCATATGTATTTGTGTGTAATTGCACTAATGTGTCTGTAAACCTGCAGGATATAAGAATTTCATTGATTAATTCATCTTTATGTCCCTGTTCGGTTGAAAGGAAAAAGTAAAAATTGGAAAGAGCCATGGTTTTCAAGGGAAATTGGACACTTGGTTCGGAAAAAGAGAGAGATCTACAATAATTATAGGCAGCATGGAGTAAATGAGGTGCTTGAGGAGTATAAAGAATGTAAAAAAAATATTAAGAAAGAAATTAGAAAAGCTAAAAGAAGATATGAGGTTGCTTTGGCAAGTAAGGTGAAAGTAAATCCAAAGGGTTTCTACAGCTATATTAATAGCAAAAGGATAACAAGGAATAAAATTGGTCCATTAGAGAGTCAGAGTGGACAGCTATCTGCAGAGCCAAAAGTGATGGGGGAGATATTGAACAATTTATTTTCTTTGGTATTCACCAAGGAGAAGGATATGGAATTATGTGAGGTAAGGGAAACAAGCAGAGTAGCAATGGAAACTATGAGATTCAAAGAAGAGGAGGTGCGGACACTTTTGAAAAATATGAAAACGGATAAGTCTCCAGGTCCTGACAGGATATTCCCGAGGACATTGAGGGAAGTTAGTGTAGAAATAGCAGGGGCTATGACAGAAATATTTCAAATGTCATTAGAAACGGGAATAGTGCCGGAGGATTGGCGTACTGCGCATGTTGTTCCGTTGTTTAAAAAGGGTTTTAAGAGTAAACCTAGCAATTATAGACCTGTTAGTTTGACATCAGTTGTGGGCAAATTAATGGAAAGGATACTTAGAGATAATATATATAAGCATCTGGATAAGCAGCGTCTGATTAGGAACAGTCAACATGGATTTGTGCCTGGAAGGTCATGTTTGACTAATCTTCTAGAATTTTTCGAAGAGGTTACTAGGGAGATTGATGAGGGTAAAGCAGTGGATGTTGTCTATATGGACTTCAGTAAGGCCTTTGACAAGGTTCCTCATGGAAGGTTGGTTAAGAAGATTCAATTGTTGGGTATTAATGGTGGAGTAGCAAGATGGTTTCAACAGTGGCTGAATGGGAGATGCCAGAGAGTAATGGTGGATGGCTGTTTGTCAGGTTGGAGGCCGGTGACTAGTGGGGTGCCTCAGGGGTCTGTGTTGGGTCCACTGTTGTTTGTCATGTACATCAATGATCTGGATGATGGTGTGGAAAATTGGATTAGTAAATATGCAGATGATACTAAGATAGGTGGTGTGGTGGATAATGAAGTAGATTTTCAAAGTCTACAGAGAGATTTAGGCCATTTGGAAGAGTGGGCTGAAAGATGGCAGATGGAGTTTAATGCTGATAAATGTGAGGTACTACATCTCGGCAGGACAAATCAAAATAGGACGTACATGGTAAATGGTAGAGAATTGAGGAATGCAGTTGAACAGAGGGATCTAGGAATAACTGTGCATAGTTCCCTGAAGGTGGAATCTCATGTAGATAGGGTGGTAAAGAAAGCTTTTGGTGTGCTGGCCTTTATAAATCAGAGCATTGAATATAGAAGTTGGGATGTAATGTTAAAATTGTACAAGGCATTGGTGAGGCCAATTCTGGAGTATGGAGTACAATTTTGGTCGCCTAATTATAGGAAGGATGTCAACAAAATAGAGAGAGTACAGAGGAGATTTACTAGAATGTTGCCTGGGTTTCAGCAACTAAGTTACAGAGAAAGGTTGAACAAGTTAGGCCTTTATTCTTTGGAGCACAGAAGGTTAAGAGGGGACTTGATAGAGGTCTTTAAAATTATGAGCGGGTTAGACAGAGTTGACGTGGATAAGCTTTTTCCATTGAGAGTAGGGAAGATTCAAACAAGGGGACATGACTTGAGAATTAAGGGACAGAAGTTTAGGGGTAACATTAGGGGGAACTTCTTTACTCAGAGAGTGGTAGCAGTGCGGAATGAGCTTCCAGTGGAAGTGGTGGAGGCTGGTTCGATTTTATCCTTTAAAAATAGATTGGATGGGTATATGGACGGGAAAGGAATGGAGGGTTATGGTCTGAGTGCAGGTAGATGGAACTAGGGGGAAGTATTTATTTAAAAAAATAAAAAAATAAAAAAATAATAATAATAATAAAAAAAAAAAAAGAAATGTTCGGCACGGACTTGAAGGGCCGACATGGCCTGTTTCCGTGCTGTAATGGTTATATGGTTATATGGTTATATGGTTAATTGCTAGTACATATGGCAGACTCTCTTAACACTTGATTCTTGAACATAACCGTGCAGCAATTAGTGCTGCTGCCTCAAAGATAAAAGGGCAGAGGTTTGATTCTGACCTTGAGTGCTGTTTATGTGGAGATTGCAAATTCTGCCTGAGATAGTGTGGATTTGTGCTGGTGTGTAGTGGGCTACTGTAAATTACTACTTAATGTCAGTATCTGACAATAAAACAAAAAGGATGTGAAATATCAGGTGAAGGAGTGTAAAAAGTTGGGCTAGAGGGAAGTAAAGTCAGGGGATTGAAGCTGATGTTATTGGTGTGCTGGTAGCTAGCATTGATCTGAAGGGGTAGGTGGTCATATTAAGTAACAGTGTGTCCTGCGACCAACCAGAGACTAGTCTATTGTTGAAATTGTATCATGCAACAAGAAGGATGAATTAATAATCTCATGTTGAAGGAATCAGTTGGTTACATTGATAATGATATGATTGAATTTTTGATTCAACTTGAGGGAGAGAAAAATTGGTTCAAGCATACCAATTAAAACCAAGATAAAGGGAATAATGAGCAAAAAAACAGTCAGCTGAAGCAAACCAGTCAGTTATCTTAAGGTACCAGTCAGTGAGGTGCAATGTAGATATTCAGAGGGATCATTAAACAAAGAACATTCCATCAAGAAAAAAGTTTCTAAAAGGATGACTCACCATAGTTCAACTCTAAGATAATATAACATTGTTTGATTGAATTGATTGATTGGAAGTTACAGCATAGAAACAGACCCTTCTGCCCACCGAGTCCATGCTGACCATCAGTTGTCCGCTCACACTAGTTCTATGTTATCCCACTTTTGCATCCACTCCCTACATATTAGATGCAATTTACGGAGGCCAATTAGTCTACAAACCCACACCTATTTCTGGTTACGTAAAGACATGTGGCAGGACATAATATTATACAGATTACAAAAACAAATAACAACAAAATGACTGATAAAAAATCTGGAAAGCAAAATTAGAGTGAAAGATAAAGCTAACCAGACATGAAAAACATTGTAAAAGGGTTCTCGAAACATAGAAACAAATATTACTTGAGTGAGCTTTGGTCGTATAAACGGTTAAGGTGGAGAAATAATAATGGAAAATAAATAGATGGCAGATGAATTCAGGAGATATTTTGCACTGATCTCCATTTACAGAGGATACAAATAATGTCCCAAAAATGGTTACATATTGGAAATCGGAAGGAAAGAAGGAAGAATTCAGGCAAAATTACGTTATCAGGAAAGTTTTGTTGATAAAATTATTGAAGTTGCAGGCTGATGACTTCCCAGCCTCTAAAGGGCTGCACATTAGGGTCTCACAGAAATGGTCAATGAAATGGAGGAATGAATGAATAATTTTACTTCGGAGTCACGTGAGTGATTCCGTGAAGAAGTCCCGCCAGAGCGCATGCGCGTCATTACGTCTGACGCATTGGCGCACGGACCAGCGGGAGGACAGAGCTCCTCCTGTGGTAAGTAGTTTTAAAGTAATTTTAAAAAACTCCAGCTAAGTGGGAAAACTTAGCTGGAGTGAGAAGTTGTTTTGCTGTGGTGCCGTGCTCTGTTGGATTTTTTCAGGAAGCACCATGGACAAGACGACCAGGGGGAGGGGAGCCGCAGGTAAAGCAAATGAGAGCCGCGGGAATGCGGTCTGTGAGCGGCTGCCTGGTACCCCTGCATAGTCGCCGACCGGGAGCGGAGCGACTGCAGACTTGGTGCTACAAATCACAGAGCCAATGTCAGTCGGGTGTAAGGCCACGGAAAAGTCTGCGAGGCCCTCGGACGCAAATGAGTCGGGCCGCGACGAGTCCCGTACGGGACTGGATACCGTTTTGAACGGTTATCCCAAATGGAGCACCTCGTACAGGGGTTGCTCCAGCAACGTACACTCCGGGGGGAGGAATCGTGTGGGCGGCAGGCTGCAGAAGAGGCTGCACCGGCAGCACCTAGTAGAGGGCTGCTTGATAGCACCCTCATTGGAGAGGCGAGTGCAGAGGGTCTGCTGAGTTATGACCCCGACTCTGACGGTGACTTCGATCCTAGCGAAGACGGCCGTTGTCAGAGGTCCCATCTCTGGCAGCACGATTCGCTGTCCCGTCAGAGTATGGAGAATCACTGGGAGATGAGCTGGCCTTTACGATATAGAGGCTGCTTGATAGCACCCTCTTTGAAAAGGCGACTGCAGAGGGTCAGCTGAGTTCTGACCCCGACTCTGACGGTGAGTTCGAGCCTAGCGAAGACGGCTGTTGTCAGAGGTCTTATCTCTGGCAGCACGATTCGCTGTCCCGTCAGAGTCTGGAACCGTCAAAAAACAGGAGACCCGGGGAACTGCGTGTTGCTGAAGGTGCCAGCAGTGAACCGGGTGATATGGAGCCAGATGGGCGTGGGCATGAGTGCCCAGGAGATGAAGCTGCAGAGAATCCTGAAACTACTTGGCTCAGGAATCACGGCGTTCGCTAGAACGGTGGATGGAGGGCATCTGTCGGAGACGCAGCAAGAGGTACTAGGGTTGCTTTGTAGCGCCCATTTTGAGATAATTTGTCACAGGGAAAGTGCCATTCGGCCCACCATTAATCCCAAGGTTGCAGCACTCTGCCAGCCCAGCAACATACAGCCGGCCAACCTACTCTTCGGAGAGGACCTAGCCAAGCGTGTCAAGGAGATGGATGACGAGGCAAAGACGGTGGGCTTGATCAAGCCACCGGCGGTCGGCAAGTTTCCAAAAAAGAAAGTACCCCTACAAACGAGGGACAGATTGGTCTGGACCAGGAACAAGTCGGCCGGCAATGCAGATGCGCAGGTGGCGTTCTGCAGCGGGAACACGGTCAAACGTGGCGCTTCCCGCCAGGAGCCGGGGACAACGGGATCCACCAGGTACCAAGGAGGTAGGTGGGCCTGGTTCTCAGGTGCACATATCAAATGTGACACAACTAAAATCTGGGGGTACATAACATCTGTTCTGGGATGAATGGAAGCAAATTACCTCAGCTCTGTTTATACTGAGTGATATTCAAGGGTTTCGAATGGAGTTCAATCCAAATTGTGATTTGCACATTCAGCATGTTCCTGGGAGAACTTTTCAGTTTTCATTAACAGAACAGATGGAGGTTCAGGCTGCGCTTGAAAGCTTATGTGATAAAGGTGTAATTGGAAAGTCGGTTCACCAACCCCATCAATTTGTGTCTAATATTTTTTCCCAGGCCAAAAAAGGATGGGGGATGCAGTATAGACATTTTAAGATGGAAACATTTGTCACTGCCAAACAACTGGGTCCAGAGGATGCTATATGGCAACTATAGAGCTTAAAGATGCATATTACTCAGTGTCTGTTCATTTGCAGGATAGAAGATATTTGAAATTGATCTGGATGGATCAACTATGGCACAAAATTGTTAAAACCTATAATAGGCATGCTGAGAGGCCAGGGTCAGGTGCTCATGGCTTATCTCGATGATATCTTGATTACAGGGGTATCCAAGAGAACAGCTGAAGTAACCGGTGGTAGTTGTTAAATCCAATTTTCAAAGATTGGGCATTATACATCCAGAGAAATCCAAATTAACACCTGACTATTTGGGTCACAATTGATTCAATTAACATGGTAGTGACTCTGCCCAGGGAGAAAGGGTAGAGCTAATTGACAGCTGTATCAAGCTAATGGAGGCACTAAGGATACATTTGGGTCATTATAATAGACCTATGCAGTTATCAGCAGAGGCTGTTTCTGATTTGCAATGGTGGATTCAGCATGTTTCCAGTAGTTCGAGTAAGATAGTGCTTGAGCAGCCTTCCATGATTTTGCAGATGAATGTCAGTGCACTCGGGTGGGGTGCCACGGATACGAGTTTCAGCTGTGGAGGAAGATGGACTGAGTAAGAGGCATCGCTTCTGCAGACATGGGGAATGCTCTAACTATTTAGAGCATTTAGGAGCTTTTTATGGATAAGGCTTATTGCTCTAACAAAGGTAACCTGCATGTTCCATTTCAGATTGACAATACTACGGCAGTGGCATATATATTAATCACATGGGTGGAATCAAATCGGTATCTTGTGACAGATTGGCTAATCAAATTTGGGCCTGGTGTATTGATAAAAATATTTGGTTTTCAGCTATTTATCTACCAGGTAGATTCAACATAGTAGCAGACGCCAGGTCACGAAAGTTCCATGACAACACAGATTACATGTTGAACCAGGAGGTGTTCAATAATATAGTACTTATATATGAATGACAGATATCGATTTGTTTTGCATCGAGGTTTAACCACCAGCTGCCTAAATATGTTTCATGGGAACCAGACCAGGGGGTAGTTGCAATTGATGCTTTCTAGCTACATTGGGGTGGTATGTTTTTAATATATTTTCCCACCATTCTGCCTCATAGGTCGGAGTCTGCAAAAAATCAAGCAGGATGCCGCTTCGGGGGTGCTTGTAATACCTAATTGGCCAACTCAAGCATGGTTCCCTTTGATGTTACAGTTAGCGATCCAACCTCCTTTGGTGGTTCCCAGGTGTAGGAATTTACTGGAGCACCCGCTAACACGGGAAAGTCATCCGTTATGTGACCGGATTGACTTGTTAATTTACAGGTTTTAAGAAGGCCATACCTGGGGCAAGGACTGTTGGGCGAACGGTGGACATGCTCACTGCAGCCTGGAGAAAGAGTACTCAAAAGCGGTATATTACTTATGTAAAAAAATGGGAGCAATATTGTGTACAAAATGATATTGACTATAGTACTGCAGGTATTGTGGATGTTTTAGAGTTCCTGTCGACACTGCTATGATGAGGGGCTCAGTTATAGTGCCATTAATACAGCTTTAAGTGCTTTGTCCTCGTATATTTTGATGGGGTCAGGAAAAGATCCTATTGGTTTTTCATCCTCTCATAGCTTGATTGATGAAAGGAATTTCAACTCCAAACCTCCTAAACCCAGGTATATGGCAATGTGGGATGTAAGTGTGATCCTCAAGATGCTTCGACAGTGGGTTCCTGTCACGTCTCTGAATTGGCCAAACTCACCATGAAGGTGGTCATGCTCATGGCATTGGTTCAGCATAGCGAGTGCAGATTTTGCAAAAGCTTCAGCTAGACAGGATGGAAGTGGCTGAAGAGAATGTTATGTTATATATTTACGACCTGCTCAGAGCAGGCCAGGTGTCACAGGTTTTAAAATTGTGTTTTCAGCATAACCTACTGATCCATGTTTATGTGTAAGGACACATTTATTACATTATATTGAAGCTACAAGGACCTTAAGAAATGTGGAAACAGGATTGTTTATCAGTTACAAGAAACCACACAAGAGAGTGTCAGTGCAGACTATCTCCAGGTGGTTAAAGCAAGTGTTGATTCAGGCAGGTATTAACACTGACGTGTATACATCTCATTCCACTAGTGCCGCAGCAACGTCGGAGGCCAGGGCGATGGATGTTCCCATCGACCATATTCTTACAGGCGCCGGGTGGTCAAATGAATTGGTTTTTCAACAATTTTTACCATCAGCCGATTGCCGATCGGGGGCTGTTTGCAAATTCATTATTAAGTTCTGTTTAAGTTTCCCCGGGATAGAGGGGTTACTGTTTGTTTTGATTATTCAAATCAATTGATACTGCAGGATATTCAATTTCATGTTTAACGCATTATTGATTGTTTCTCATCCGAAGTCAATCAATGCAGTGAGAAGCCGGGATTTGAATCTGAGGCATAAAATCACAGAGCTTTGAACTCTTCACGGAATCACTCACGTGACTCCGAAGTAAAATAGTAAGATTAAACGAGAACTTACCAGTTTGAAGTTTGATCTTTATTTTATGAGGAGTTATGTTGGTGATTACGTGCCCACCACGCCCAACCCTCTCTCTCATAAAGGTCATATGGTAGTTCTCATGTTGCTGATCTTACTATGTTACTTCAAATATTGTGTTATCTGTGATTTCATACCGCTGCTTTGAAGATTGACGAGCATGTGCTCTGGCGGGACTTCTTCACGTAATCACCAATGTAACTCCTCATAAAATAAAGATCAAACATTAAACTGGTAAGTTCTCATTTAATCTTACTAGTTTAAGTTTATTGACCAAGTATTCACATACAAGGAATTTGCCTTGGTGCTCCGACTGCAAGTGACAACATGACATACAATGACAGTTAAGAATGGCACATAAAATATTAAACATTAATAATAAAATATTATTGATTAAACATGTAAAATACCAGAGCAAAAGGAGGCTACAGATTTTTGGTTATTGAGTAGAGCTACTACTCGTGGAAAAAAGCTGTTTTTATGTCTGGCTGTGGCAGCTTTGACAGTGGATTATGTGCAGGTAAATAAGAGTTTGTCTTGGTATTCTGTTCGGCACAGGCATCGTGGCATGGTCCTGGGGTAATGTGTGCTATGTTTTATCTTCTATCGTCTATATTTTCAGTTTTGGAAGAAATCAGTATGTTAATGAGCAATTATTTTATTCCAGATGTGTCGGCTAACTGCCCTCATAATCCACTGGTACAATGTTAAAGAATTGTTCTTGCATTTACAGTTACAAAAACATGTAATGTGACTATTATCATATTCCTGATAGAGAGCAAGTTGCTTCCTGTATTTCCCACGTTACAGCAGTGATTACGTTTCAATAGTATCTATCTAATATATAGCTATAAGGCCGCATAGTGGCATAGGGATATTGTTGCCTTACAGTTTGTCCCTTGAGTTTTCCCCGATGCTCCATTTTCCTTCTACAATCCAAAGGCATACAGGTCTGCAGGTTAATTGGCATTGATACAAATTGTAAATTGTCCCTCGTGTGTATAATAGTGCTAATTAAATGTACATATCTTAAATGTATAGTAGTGTACAGGGTGATCATTGGTCGGGGCGGTCTCGCAGGGCCGGTTTCCATGCTGTATCTCTAAACTAAACTAAACTAAAGTATTTCATCGGCAGAAAGTAGTTTGGGATAATAAAAGGTTATGAAAGAAACACTACATAACTGCCAGCTCTGATGACATTCATTAATATATGAGGTGTGCTTTTTAAGGTTTGTCCAGAATTTCCCAGGGCTCTTGGACACGTGAAACTACACCTGTTCTAGATTACAATCACTGGCAGAAAGTATTTAAATCCCTGAAATTTCAACCAATATCTGATTACAGGAATGGCTTAGAGCAAGCAAGTTCAGAGCTGATGTGCCATATTTATTGTCTGACGGTTGAATCTCCCAACTCTGCTTCATCATGATGAGCCAAATGACCATAACGTTCCCTACAGACAGAGGTCATCCTCATCTGTCATTGCTCATAACATCACTGTTCAAGACAGCAAATGACTGATGAAATATATAACGCTTTTCCCATAAATGGAAGAATTCAAGTTGAACACTCAACAGGCATGTGGAAGGAAATATACAGATGTCTGAATATTTCAGCAGTTCATTCCTAGAATGGGGGTATCACAAATTAGATTCAGATTATAGACACAAAATGCTGGAGTAACTCAGCGGGACAGGAAGCAGGTCTGGAGAGAAGGAATGGGTGATGTTTCGGGTCAAGACCCTTAGTCTGAAGAAGGGTCTCAACCCGAAACATCACCCATCTTTCTCTCCAGAGATGCTGCCTGTCCCGCTGAGTTACTCCAGCATTTTGTGTCCATCTTCGGTTTAAACCAGCATCTACAGTTCCATTCTACTCATTAGATTCAGATTAGTCCATTGTCACGTACACGAGAGTGAAAGGAAATCTTTTGTTCGCCTACAGATCATTGAGTAAACAGTGTGCATGATAATAATACATACAACAATGAATGCAGAATAGTAGAATGCTGCAACGATTGCATGTAAATAAAAATGAAGTGCAGTAACGGAATAACCGAATGAGGTAGAGTTAAGAATGGTAATTATGACAACATTTACTTCTCCATCCAAAAAAGTCACAATTTTGACACATCAGGGCAAAAGGAGCGAGAGGCAGATGGTGCCACCGTGGGGGCTGAATATCAGTCACCGGAACGGGAAGCAGCTGAAGCAACTGAGAAATAAATAAGAGAGGTGTGATTGAAGCTTGCTCAAGGCACTGTAATATAAATGACTACTCGTCAATGCACTATTTCCTTCATGGAAACACTGGGTCTTCAGCAGCAGAGAGTGTCCTCATTCCTCCCCATATGTAACCTTTGCAAACTGCATTGATTATATGCATATTGGGTATGCACCTATTTAACGACTATAGCTTCTAACCAAATACTCATTGTATATCATTGTAGCTATGTCCCTTTCCCTAAGCTGAGTGTTTGTCTCTAGATCCCAGCAAAGAAAGCAAAAAATGTTCTTTTGTTTAATAAACCACTGAGTTCGATTAATTTCCGAGCTATTTTCCGGTCTCCATGATACTTATGTAACAGGTGGAAACCTCAAAGCAGGTGGATAGAAACACTAGAGCTGGAGTCGATTATTTAAAATACTAAAATGTAATATAACAGAAATGCTGATGTTGTAGATTATTTATTTCGGTGACCCATCATCATTCAATGAGGTTACGTTTGGTCCATCACCTTACTCGGTATACATGTCTCTTCCCCACCTTTCTTAACATCTTTCAATGAACAAAAAATTATTGATCACATATTTTAAAATAACAATTAACTATCGTCAAATCCAATTTGCAGAAAATATTCCAAGTATCTGAAATGTCTTTATTTTCTGAAATACTTACTTTCAATATTTAGACCATCATCCAAGCCTGGAATATCTAATCAATATTTCAATCTTTAGACTTTATCATCCAAGTTTGGTATGTCTAACTAGGAGAAATCATTCCTTTTAGCATTCGGTATTAAAATCTTGAAAATTTCAATCAACTTACTGTATCTCGCAACTAAGGTTGTATATTACACAGGTACAACCTTAGTTGCGTGATGACCTGGTGGTAATTTCTTCATTAATTGGCAAGACTCACAAATCAGATTTGCATGGATTTCTGATTACCACTGACTCTAATACAGTTTTCCAAAGGGAATTTCCAGGAATGCCAAGTTGACACCTAATGACCAGGTGTTTGAACAATAGACAGGAACCTTGTGTTCACCCACATCTGACTTACTGTTTTCCAGCAATGGACACAATCTTCTCCATTTTCAAAAGGCAAGCAGTGAATGGCAGGGCTCTGGGATGGTTGTAGAGCAGAGGGACCTAGGTACATTGTTCCTTGAAAGGGGCATCACAGGTGGATAAGGTGGTCAAGAAGGCTTATGATACACTGGCCTTCATCAGTCAGAGTATTAAGAATAGAAGTTGGGGTGTTATGTTATAGTTGTACAAGACATTGGTGAGGCCACATTCAGAGTGTTATATTTAGTTTTGGTTACCCTATTATGGGAAATATGTTGTTAAGCTGGAAAGGGTGCAGAGAAGATTTACGAGGACGTTGCCAGAACTGGAGGGCCCTATGCTACAGGGTTGAGAGGTTTATTCATTGGAGCACAGGAGGGTATGGGGTGATCGTATAGAATATAAGATCACGAGGGGAATAGATAGAATGCACAACGTTTTTTTTACCCAGAGTAGGGGAATCAAGAACCATATGTTTAAGGTGAGGGGAAAGATTTAATAGGAAACAGGAAGGGTGTGAGGTATATGGAATGAACTACCTGAGGAGGTAGTTAATGCAGGTACTATCTGTTGGGATACATTTGGACATGTACATGGGCCAAATCCGACAGGTGGGCTAAGTGTAAATGGGGCATCTTGGTCAGTATAGGCAAGTTGGGCTTTTCCATGCTATATGACTGCATGACTGTATGATTCTGCTTTCATTTTTTAAAACTTCTGACATTCCTCATGTGAAATCTGAATTTTTCACGTCTATTTCAAGCCACAATGGTGGAAGAATGCTAAAAAATGAACCAAACTAGGTCCACACAACAACATATATTACAGAGTAATAAAATTTCAATTATCCAGTCTACAATTGCTTCTGAACACCATCTGTGAACTCTTACTTCCTTAGCTACCTGATCAAATCTTCAATCTATGACCTCTACAAGATGCTTTCCAATTGAAACGAGCTTCTGTAGTGTGCAACTTCAATGATTGGGAACTTTGAAGATCTGAAGTGACTACTTTCTGTAGGAATCAGCTGTCGAAAATCTAGCTTTAGACAGCTCTTCTGTTGCAATAGCAGAGAGTGCACCCAACAGTCCTTGTGTCTGCACTTGATGAAGTCTTATGAGAGCAACATTCCTGTCTCTCCACAGGTGGACTGGTTTATTCGATGTACTTCACAGGCTGCCGAGATCCAGGTCTATCTCTTCCCATGACTCCACTCCCATTCAGAGGTTTAAAGGTTGACTTAGTTAGTGGAAAAATACATTTGTATCCAAGTTAATGGTGTAAACAAGTCAAATCAAGTTGAGTTTATTGTCATATGTGCAAGTACAGTGAGGTACACGTACAATGAAAATCTTGCATGTCCTTGCAGCAACATCACAGGCACATGGACTCAGTCAACAATCAAAAAATAAAGATCCACTTATTTTCACGGGTAGCTCACTCTGTACTCTGAATGTTTCCCCAGAAACCAGACTGCTAAAGCAATCAGGACAAAGGAGACCTTATTAAATTACATAAAAGGAGATGTGCTACTGCGAATGCTGGAGTGCCAGGAACCCACTATAAACCTGTCCTGCTGCTGCCATGCCAGGCACCAGATGGTCATCTTTTTCACAAAGAGGATGGTGGGTATGTGGAATGATCTGCCAGAGGAAGTGGCAGAGGCAGATACAATTACAGAATTTAAAAGACATTTGACCAGGTACATGGATAAGAATGGTCTCGAGGAATATGGGCCAAAGGATACTCTAATGGAGCTAGTTCATTAAGAGAAATTGATCAACATGGCAGCTTGGCCAAATGGTCTATTTAACTCTTTGGCCTGTATAATTCTATGACAATATCAATCTCGACAAAGAAAGCTGCAGCTATTTACAATGGTCATTTTACAACTCAACACATTTTCTCTCACAGTCTTAGCACCAAATTCCTCTTCCAGCCGCCTCTCTGGGTGGTTGGTACCGAGACACGTGTGATTGCAAATACTGGAATCTGGAGCAACAAGCAATCTGCTGAAGGAACTCAGTGTGTCGAAAGAGCATCTGTGGATGAAAGGAACAGTCGATGTTTTGGGTTGTGGACCCTGCATCACAACTACCATTTGAGGGTTGATGGTCTTCCCCATAAATGACATACGGAGAGGTTGCCAGTGAGGGCTGGTATTTGGTGGGTTACAATGAGTGCAGCAGCTGTCCAGAGCAAAGATGTAGGGCTCAGGGCTGCTCTCTGGCTGGCATGGTGAATTGGGCTGTCTAGGGACTGGCAGCATCTATTGACAGATTGCCCGGATCCTACTGTATTGGCTGTGAGACATGGTGAAGGTTGTTGTCTCCCCCTGACTCCACCACTCTCCACAAACTAGAGATTTCTCCATGGTAACAACCTCAATAACAAGCAGCTTCCAATAAGAGGTGATAAGAGAGACAGCCGGTCTGTCTCGTCACCAGAAATAGCCCGCACCAACAGTGAGCCTGAACTCTGCGTCTCAATACTGAGTGGCTCCATAGCTTGCCCCTGCGCCAGGGAGGGCTGCATGTCAGGTTCATGGACCAAGCTTCTTGGCATGGCAGCAAGAGAGGAAGGGTCATGCCAGCTTTCTGGTTTCCAGGCTCGCAGTACAGCAGCAAGTAGCAGCAGGGAGGGCAGTGGTACTTGGCATGGCAACAGGAGGTCAGGTTCATGCCAGGTTCCAGGCACTGCAGCACTGTCAGTAGCACATCTCCATGTGTACAATGTAATAAAGACTCCCTTATGTCGTGATTTCTTTATCGCTGTCATTCCTGGGTATGCATCTAAAGGATATGGGGAGAAGGCAGGAATGGGGTACTGATTGTGGATGATCAGCCATGATCACAGTGAATGGCGGTGCTGGCTCGAAGGACCGAATGGCCTACTCCTGCACCTATTGAATTTTTACGAGTGCTGAGTGTAACATTAAGTGGATCTTTAATTACAAGCACAAGACACTCTTTTATAAAGCATTGAAGTAAGAAGCTCTGGATTTATACTTTGATGAAAACTGCTGGCCTATTTTTTTAAGTTTGTCCAGGGTATTTTTATTTTACATTATGTTTGAGTGGTGGGATGATATAAAGCCAAGCTCATATGGCAAAAAAAAAATCAATCCCATGAGACCGTGAATGTTAAACTGAGGGTAGACACAAAATGCTGGAGTAACTCAGTGGGGCAGGCAGCATCTCTGGAGAGAAGGAATGGGTGACATTTCGGGTTGAGACCCTTCTTCAGACTGATGTCAGCAGAGTGGGCGGGACGGAGATAGAATGTAGTCAGAGACAGTAAGACTGGTGGGAGAATTGGGATGGAGAGAGAGGGAATGCAAGGGCTTTTTGAAGTTAGAGAAGTCAATGTTCATACCGCTGGGGTGTTAAACTGAGGATTGGTAAGGATAAGTTTAAAGGTTTGGTAAGGAAAATAAAATGATTTTAAATGGTAAGATTTGAAATGTATTGAATTCAATGGCATATGTGTTTCTTTGCACATGAATTATAGACGTATAACAAAAAATCAGGAAACAAGTGGTACATTGGCCTTTATTGCAAGAGGATTTGACAAGAAGAGTAGAGACATTTTGCTCCAAATCTACCGGGCCCTACTGAGACCACATCTGGACTACAGGTCTGCTCTCCCTACCTGAGGAAGGATACTTGCAGCAGAAGGAGAGCAACAAAAGTTCACCAGATTGATTCCTGGAATGCTGTTTTTGTAAGAGATTAAGCAGATGGCATCTTTACTCTCTTGAGCTTCAAAGAAACAGAGGTGATGTCATTGAAATGTACAGAATTTTTATGGGGTTTGACAAGGCACTTGCAGGAAAAGTGTTTACCTCAAGTTGAGGGGGTGATGGGTAATATTTTCCTGTGAGATCAAGTTCAAAATAAAGTTCAGCATTCAGAAGGGTAATTAGAAGAAATTACTTCACCAAGAGGCCAATGAATCATTCGAAGACTAGGCAAATGGGTCATATCAAGGGTAGTAATAGGCTGACATTAACTTTGATTGATCGAAAGATACAGCATGGATACAGCGCACTGAATCCACACTGAATCCACACTGATCATCAATCGTCCATTCACACTAGTTCCATGCTATCCCACTTTCGCATCCACTCCCTACATACGAGGGGCAATTTGCAGAGGCTAATAAATCTATAAACCCACATGTCTTTAGGATGTGGGAGGAAACTGGAGCACCCAGAGGAAACCCTCATCAACCCGGGAAGAACGTGCAACCCCCACACAGACAGCTCCGGATGTTAAAATCAAATCAGGTTTCTACCAGCTGCACTATTGTGCTGCCTTCATTTATGAGTGAAAATTGTCAGGAGCAAAATGTTAAATGAACTATTCATTTATAAATTCCCTCACATCTTTCAGTATGTTGTGAAAGGGCGTAACATTGGACATAAAGTACTGCCTAAAATGCCTGTCTCACGAGTCTGCGGTCTATGGCGGCGAAACGGGAAGAATCTGCCGCCATAGACCGCGCACTCGTGAGAAAGTACAATTCCCGGGCCGTGCGGCGGTGTTCCCAACGGTGCTAAAATAAAATCGACAATGTCCAAAACTAAATACTCACCGCACAACCTCCACCAGTGATGCACGAGTGCGGCACGGCCGCTCGCACGGGCCGCCGCCAGTATGGCTCGAGCGCCGTGCGTCAAACCTCCACTGCCACAGCCTCCGCCAGTGAGGCACGTGCCGCCGCCAGTGAGGCACGTGTGCTGCACGGCCGCAGGCACAGCCACCGCTACAGCGCCGCGATCAGGATGGCTGCCGCCACAGCCGCCGCTGGTGAGTCACGTGCGGCGGGCCGACGTCATCGCAGTCGGCCCGCCCTTTTATTTACTTACCGCAAGCACGTGGGACCCGCCGTGTTTGAATTAACTCGGCCCCCGCGCAGCATCCATGCGGCGCTCCGGTGGATAGGCTCGATGCTCTCGCCGTTGCCGCGCGGTCCTCGCTACCGGCGACGCCGCGCTTCACCGCCGATGACCGCAAACAGGTATCCCCAAATGTCCTCATATATCAAAAAATAGAAACATAGTAACATAGAAACATAGAAAATAGGTGCAGGAGTAGGCCATTCGGCCCTTCGAGCCAGCACTGCACTTCAATATGATCATGGCTGATCTTCCAAAATTAGTATCCCGTTCCTGCTTTCTCCCCATATCCCTTGATTCCGTTAGCCCTAAGGGCTATCTATATCTAACTCTCTCTTAGTTATTTGAATGGGAATTGTAAAAACAAGTTTTTGTTTTCTTTTCACCTATTTGTTATTTCTCCTGCCACAAATGGACAGATGCTCCCTGAGTGAACATGGCCCTCACCCTAATGATTTGGCTAATAACATATTTTGTCTTTACTCATCTTTCTTGACATTTTATTTGCTATCATTATTGTGATTTTAATGGAATCTCTGCCTTAATTGAATCCCAGCTGTTATTAATCATACATGACTTGGATATATTTATCTTTCAGATGTGAAGATCAAATTCATAAAGTGCTTAAAATTTAATGAGGCCTGGTATACACCATCCACAGGCAATTTTTAATCCCATCCCTTCCTTCCATCATATTAACAACCCATCATGATAGATAGCTGAACGGGTCGTTAGGGATTCCTATCGCTCTTCAGTGTCAAAATGGATATGATTTACAAGTAATCATTGATGGAGGACAAAGTTATTAGTGTTGATGGTTGTAAACCCTGAGGTTGTTGACATCTGCAGCCAATATTTTGATTCTTTGATGAGATTAAAAACTCCTACAGAAACATGGTAGCGCCTAAGATCTGATCTTACAGAATCTCAAGTCAAGTCAAGTGAGTTTATTGTCATGTGTCCCTGATAGGACAATGAAATTATTGCTTTGCTTCAGCACAACAGAACATAGTAAGCATTGACTACAAGGCATTCTATAAATATATACACACATGAATCAATATACTGATAAAGTGCAAATAACAGTATTGGCTAATAAAGTTCAGTGTTATGTCCGAGCCAAGTTTAATAGCCTGATGGCTGTCGGGAAGTAGCTGTTCCTGAACCTGGTCGTTGCAGTCTTCAGGCTCCTGTACCTTCTACCTGAAGGTAGTAGGGAGATGAGTGTGTGGCCAGGATGGTGTGGGTGCTTGATGATACTGCCAGCCTTTTTGAGGCAGCGACTGTGATAGATCCACTCGATGGAAGGGAGGTCAGAGATGATGATGGACTGGGCAGTGTTTACTACTTTTTGTAGTCTTTTCCTCTCCAGGGCGCTCAAGTTGCCGAACCAAGCCACGATGCAACCAGTCAGCATGCTCTCTACTGTGCACCTGTAGAAGATAGAGAGAGTCCTCCTTGACAAACCGACTCTCTGTAATCTTCTCAGGAACTAGAGGCGCTGATGTGCTTTCTTAATAATGGCATCAGTGTTCTCGGACCAGGAAAGATCTTCACAGATGTGCACGCCCAGGAATTTGAAGCTCTTGACCCTTTGAACCATCAACCCGTTGATATAAACGGGACTGTGGGTCCCCATCCTACTCCTTCCAAAGTCCACAATCAGTTCCTTGGTTTTGCTGGTGTTGAGGGCCAGGTTATTGTGCTGGCACCATATGGACAGTTGCTCGATCTCTCTTCTATACTCTGACTCATCCCCATCAGTGATACGTCCCACAACAGTGGTGTCGTCAGCGAACTTGATGATGGAGTTCGCACTATGTCCGGCTACGCAGTCATGACTATAGAGTGAGTACAGCAGGGGGCTGAGCACGCAGCCTTGAGGTGCTCCCGCGCTAATTGTTATCGAGTCTGACATATTTCCACCAATACGAACAGACTGTGGTCCGAGAGTGAGGAAGTCGAGGATCCAATTGCAGAGGGATGCGCAGAGACCCAGTTCTGCGAGTTTGGTAACCAGCTTGGAGGGGATGATTGTGTTAAATGCCGAGCTGTAATCGATGAATAACAGCCTGACATATGAGTTTTTGTTGTCCAAGTGGTCCAGAGCGGAGTGGAGGGCCAGCGAGATCGCATCCACCGTTGATCTGTTGTGGCGGTAAGCGAACTGCAGTGGGTCCAGGTTTTTGTCGAGGTAGGAGTTGATCTGCGTCATGATCAACCTCTCAAAGCACTTCATCACCACAGGCGTTAGTGCCACAGGTCGATAGTCATTGAGGCACGTCACCTTACTCTTCTTGGGCACTGGTATAATTGATGCCCTTTTGAAGCAGGTGGGAACCTCAGACCTCAGAAGTGAGAGGTTGAAAATGTCCGTAAAAACTCCAGCCAGTTGGTCCGCACAGGTTTTTAGAACACGACCGGGTATACCATCAGGTCCAGGCGCTTTTCGAGGGTTCACCCCTCTGAAGGATTTCCTGACGTCGGCCTCTGTGACTGAGACTGAAATACCATCACAGCGAATGGGGGCTCGGCAAGGCCCATCGGTATTCTCCCTATCAAAGCGTGCGTAAAACGCATTGAGCTCATCAGGGAGTGATGTTTCGCCGACATTCGAGCTGCCTCCTGATTTTGCCTTGTAAGAGGTGATTGCATTCAGGCCCTGCCACAGCCGCCGAACATCAGTCTCTTCCTCCAGTTTGGAGCAGAAGTCCCTTTTGGACTTTTTGATGGCTTTACCAAGGTCGTATCTGGACTTCTTGTAGGCCACTGTATCATCAGACATGAATGCCCGGTGTCTGGACTTCAGAAGAGTGCGGATCTCAACGTTCATCCAAGGTTTCTGATTGGGAAACGCTTGGAAGGTTTTGGTGGGGATGCAGTCCTCCACACACTTCTTAATGAAGTCTGTAATGACTGTGGCGTATTCGTTCAGGTCCGTTGCCGCGTCCTTGAACATTGCCCAGTCTACAGACTCCAAACAGTCCTGGAGTTGTTCCTCTGCCCCCCCTCGACCAGCTCTGTACTGTCCTCACCTCTGGGGGTTCGCTCTTTAATTGCTGCCTGTAGGCAGGAAGAAGCAGCACCGCGGTATGGTCGAATTTACCGAAGTGAGGGCGAGGGATGGAACGATAGGCATTCTTGATGGTCGTGTAGCAGTGGTCGAGGGTGTTTGGTCCTCTGGTGCAGCAGGAGACATGTTGGTGGAAGTTAGGGAGTGATTTCTTTAGGTTTGCCTTATTGAAGTCCCCGGCTATGGTGGTGAATGCCTCGGGGTAAGACGTCTGGTGTTTGTTGACCACGGCGTGCAGCTCCTCCAGTGCCAGACGGACGTCTGCCTGGGGTGGGATGTAGACCGCGGTCAGGATGATGGAGGTGAATTCCCTTGGGAGGTAGAAGGGACGGCTCTTCACCGCCAGATTTTCGAGGTGTGGAGAGCAGGAGTTGGACAGGACTGCCACGTCTGAGCACCACGCAGAGTTGACCATGAGGCAGACGCCCCCTCCTCTCCCTTTCCCAGATGCCAGTGTACGGTCCATACGGTGGATGGAGAACCCTTCAGGCTGGACCGCTGAGTCTGTGGAGCTGGGGGTGAGCCATGTCTCTGTGAAACAGAACACAGAGCATTCCCTCAGCTCCCTTTGATAAAGCAGCCTTGCCCTTAAGTCCTCCACTTTATTTTCAAGGGACTGTACGTTGGCCAGTAGGATAGTAGGGAGAGGGGGCCGAAGTCCCCTGCGCTTCAGTCTGACCTGAAGTCCTGCCCGTCGGCCACGTTTCCGGACACAATGGAGGCTTCCCCTTTGTTTCCAGGTACTGTGCTTACTGTACCTGCTGTTTCTACGGACCTGCGCTGGAGCGGGAATTCCTTCACAGACGGCAGCTCCAGCTCCGTAACGAACAGGGGTACCCTCAAAGTCCGCAGCTCCAGCTTCATTGTTCCTGGGAGATCCGGCCCGTGGGCTCTGCAGGTCATCCCGGGGTTTCCAGGTACAGTACCTGGGATCCTCAGTCGGGTCGGGAGTTCCACAGCCAGCGTGGGAAAGTTTAAAGTCCGGGGCTCCCGCAGCTGCGGGAGATCGCGAAATTGCCAGCGCTTTCAGCTGCCCAAGCAGCTTGTCTGAAACGGCACCGATTACTGCCGTTTCCCTGATGCAGGTGAGTTGATGGAAGTTGTAGATGAACCTTTTCTGTTCTGGTGCTCCGCAAAGGTCGCCGCAGGCAGGCTCCATCTTGGAAGATTTTTCAAGTGAAGTCTCTGATCTGCATCATTAAGTTTTCACATATATGCCTCAGAAGTGAAGTTTTTATTTGCCTGAGGTGATGACTACTTGTTTACATTCAGCCTTTTTTAATGGCCTAATGTGCTTAATACGAAGGCTGCATAATTTCAGTTTTCTTTTCCACGTGCAATGAAACCGTATTAGCATTGCTAATGCAACAACTCTCAAGTATGCCATCATCACCCCTAGCTGAAGATCGGATAGACGTGTTGTTCCAAATTCACTTTATTCCATTATGTAAGCACACCCATGCAGCTGCCTGACAAAACATAAAATATACCATTTTCATCAATCATTTTATCTGCTGACAGGAAATTTAGCCTTTAACTACTTAACTGCAGCACCTTTCAGACTGCGTTTTCACAGAATCACCAAAAGGTTATAGCTAGGAAGGAGATCATTGAGTCAAACAAGACTGTGCGAGCTTTATGCAAACAGGTCTCAAAATCTCCTGATTGATTTTCTTTTACATGTAAACACTAGCTCTGATTTTGAATGCCATGATTAAATCTCTCTCCACCACCACTCTGACAATGCAATAGAAATAGATTCGGTAAATGCACAGAGTCTCTTGCCAAGAGTCAGGGAATCGAGAATCAGAGGACATAGGTTTAAGGTGAGGGGAGAAAGATTTAATAGGAACCTGATTTTATGCAAAGGGTGGTGGGTGTTTGGAATGAGCTGCTGGAGGGGGTGGGTGAGGCAGCTGCTATCGCATTGTTAAAACAACTTTTAGACAGGTACATGGATAGGTTAGGTTTAAAGGTATATGGGCCTAACGCAGGCAGGTGGGACGAGTGCAGATGGGGCATGTTGGTCGGTGTGGGCAAGTTGGGCTGAAAGGCCTGTTCTAATGCTGTAACGCTATGACTCCCTATGACTCTATGACAACTTGTTTACTCAGAGGGTCACCCGCATCTGAAATGAGCTGCCAGAGGAAGCTATAGAAGCGGATACAATTTCAAATTAAAAAAAATATTTGAACAGATATATGGATGGGAAGAATTTAGTGGGATATTGGCCAAATGCAAACAAACAGACTAGCCCAATATGCCAAATTGGTCATCATGAACAAAGTGAAAGAAGGGCATGTTTCTGTTACATAGTTCAAAGAATAGCTTCTTCCCAATAATCCTCATGCTCTTGCACACTGAACAATACTAACCTCAACTATGAATTTCTATGGACTGTATTTGGTTGCATATAGAACTGTGAGTTTTGATTTTGCAATAGTATTGTGGTTTTTAATTTATTGGGTTTTTTTTGTTTCCTATATATTATCGATATATATTGTATTTACAGGTCTGTTATGAGACTACTCACGACCATACAGGCGACACCCCGGTGAACATGTGGCGACAGCCAAGTCGCCTGTAATTGCCTTAAAAAATCGCCTAAGTGGGACAGGCCCATAAGGGTGACCAAGGCATGGTTACCCAACAATATTCAATATTTAGGAAGGAGAAGTAAATTGCATACGAGGTGGAGCATCATTGTTAGTAAATGATCAAATTAGAGCAAGAAAGGATGTTGACGAGAAATCATAATGGTGAATCAGTCTGGATGGAATTAAGAAATATCAAGAAGTTGAAAATATTGATGGGAGCTCTGTATAGGTTCCCATGTTCAAGTGGTAAGGTTTGCATGAAACAGGAAAATGGAGATGCACAAAACAAGGATATTTTTGGTGTCTAGACACAATCCCATTTGCCCCCGAAGACCAGGAAACGGAAGGAAAAGTGAGTCAGTGACACCACCTGATGCTGGACAAAGGGCCGGTAGGAGAACCAGGAGGTCTAACCTTCCACGCCGCCATGGTTGGCTGCAAGAGGCACCCCCTGGGGCACAAAGACTGAAAGCCTGGAGAGGAGAGAAGGACTGCTCCTTGGTGATCCGAATGAGCTGATAGCCACAACAAGCCTTTATGGTGAGCTGCAGCTTGGGCTGCGTAAAATGGCGCCAAAATCTGGCAACTATTACATATGGACTCGATGGGCTGTTTCGATCCATGAGGTACTTAATAAGGGATTGTCTTTATGTATGGCAATAATCTCACTGATCTAAATGCAAAATGCAAAATATATATTTCACTGTACCTTGCTACACATGTCAATAAAAGAACCAGTGAACCATTGAATAAGTATCAAGTGGTTTGCGGAGAAAGTGAAAATTTGGTTTTGAGATTGTATTATGGATAATTAATACAATATTGCATTATTGTAAGGCTCTAAGGGACAAATGTCCTACACCTTTACCTAATTTTCTTTGGTTTCAATTATTGATCTCTCCATCAGGGGGGAGAATTTCATTCCATTCACCCTATTGTATAAGCAATTTATAAAAAAAAGATACAAGATCAAAATAATTTAAGTCATTTACAAAAGTCATTGAAAGCTTGGTGATTTGTTTATGCAGCAAACAATAAACAATGGTTTCTCGATGCTTAGAGCGTAGCAATGGATCTATGCATGTTTTTCTGTAATGAAGGTAACATTTGATGTCTGACTAGAATGAACAAATGTAGGATTTTTTTTCTTTGTCTTCAGACGATCGCAGCCCATGGCAACCTTTAGCGAGGTACAGTGAAAAGCTTTCTTGTTGTGAATTATCCAGTCAATGAAAAGACAATACACGATTACAATCAATCCCTCCACAGTGTACAGATACAGGATAAAGGGAATACCATCTTCCACCCACACCCCATCTCCATCTATCTGCATCCTTGGTACTTACCAATTGTGTACTGCAAGTATGTCAATAAGTATCTGCACATTGTGCATTAGTAATGATGAACTTATAAACCAGTGACAGACTTTTGAAACCATAAAGACCAATAGTCTCCTTTAAGAACTATAGGAATGGACCATAGCACGGATAGTGTTCCAAACTATCGAGAAATGTGTTAGATTCTCAAACTACAGCAACAGTACAAGAGATTGATCAAAATGAAATTTTGAAAAAATGAAAAATAAATAAAATATCTACAGATTGCCAATAATGATTTGGATATTCTCAAAGGAAATTGATGAAAGTAAACATTTACACTCAAACCCTCCCAGTGTAAAATTATTTTGGGGAGATCTTCAGCAGGTTTTACGGTATTTTTCTGGCTTTCAACATTGAGATTTAGTAGATTTTTCTCTTCGTAATGTCAGTATTACATTTTTTTTATTTAAAAAGGTCAAATTTGGCATGAACTACCACTGATTGTTGCAATATTGATACGTTAAATGTGAACAAATGCAACAATAGAAATATATATCTGATTTGAAAGTCATAATTCATCATAAATTGAATTTTCTGTAATAAATCACAGCGTACATTTTCAGTGGCTGCTTGAATACGTTTGACCTCCCTTTATGACATCCAATGATTTTCATCTCTGAAAATGACATTTCAAGATTCTTAATTGTTATTGCTGTGGCCACGTGTCAGAAAAATTCAGGCAGACACCGTGGCATGCATGGTTTGATGAACTTGGAGATTCTTGTTTCTCGGGGTGGATTCAATAGGATAAATAAAAAATCCTTGTATATCTGACAAAAATATGGAAAATGATGAGATGTAGCTCTGTGGTGGGATGATTTCCTTTGTTCACTTTGTGTAGTGAAATTATGAAGCTGTGAAAACTATATCATTAATAAATTGTTACAGAAGGAATCATTCCAGTGCATTCAAAGTTTGATAAAGAGTTACTGTTGTTTCATTAGTGATTAGAGACCATAAAATGTGAAACATCAAACCAATAAACATAAAAAGATTTATTGAGATAGGTGTCTTCCACTTTATCGTACAAAATGCCCAAAAGATTCCTAGAAGATGCTTTTGCAATGTTTCTTGTTAAATGATAAACTTATCAACAGCTAGAAGGCCAAAATTTCAACAACAAAAAAGTATTTCACACTTTGACTCACACAGCTGATTCTAGCTTTAACCCTGCAAAAATATACAATAGCTCACAATATGTATTCTCAAGTTTCAGTCTTTTTATGGCTTCTCCAGTGTCCCACTACTAATGGGCCTGTCCCACTTAGGCGATTTTTTAGGCGACTGCCGGCGACTGTCACAGTCGTAGCAGGTCGCCGAATAAACGGTGACTGGATCTCCCCTACGACAATGTCTACGACAAGCTCCAACAACCTGCCACCTAGTCGATGTCAAGCTACAACTGGTGACCCAATTGTCGTGACTTAGGAGGTCCACCTACGACCACACCTACGACAACCTACGACGACACCTACAACAACCTACGTCCACCCGGGACAAGCTGCGACCCTGTCGACGACAACTGAAGACAATTCATGTCGTTTTGGCTTCTAAAACAATGGAATCACCCAGTTTTCCTATAAAAGAAGTTGTAGGGTGGGGTTTCCAATAATTCTGCATCATGACAACCATGGAGCAACATCAGAGGGCATTGCTCTCACAAGAAGAAGCAGCTGCAGTACAATGTTTGTGCTTGTTTTATTGATCAAAATACATGAAATTTAAATATTTGAAAGTGATGCCATGATACACTACTCTGAAATATAATATCTTCATACATCAATTTGTCGTCAAAATGTCCAGCATTTCCTTTATTGATATTGAAACAAACATAAGTTTTAACAAGTAAAAAGGTCGATAAGAACATACAACAGTGCATACAAAAATATTATAATCACATAAAATTTGAAATTGCCTATAATAAATCTATAAATAATCATCACTTTAACAACAACAAAAGTTTGATTTATTATTAGATTAGAAGGAACATACAACAGTGCACTCCCATACCCCAAGGAGGGTCATTGAGTTTCAATAAACTTCAAACTTTAAATTTAAAATTTCAAACATAATACAAGTACAAAGACTTAACATCATATATGGACACATATCACTGATGGGTGATCTGTATCCTGTAAAATCCAAACTCAAGTCCCCACTTGCATCCTAGGTCTCTATTCTGAGGGTACCTCTGGTGTCACTGGTGCAGGTCTGGGTGTGTCAAGGCTGGGTCAGTCTGTGTATGCAGCTGAGAGTGCAGAGAAGCTACTAGATCTTGTGACTGCAAGGTAGTGTATGTGGAAGTAGTGGCTAACTGCTGTGATGGTGTTGGTGTAGCCTGCTGCTGTGAGTAGCGCTGCTGCTGTCCTGTGGAACTGGGTGACCTGCCGATGGGCGAGGTGGCCATCGGTGAGCATTACATCACTGATGGTGGCATCTGTGATGGTCCCATCAGTAACGGTGGCTGCAACAGAGAAACATATCAATATTAAGTGGAAGGCAAATAAATTAAAACTGTTCACAAGCTGCGTGTGACAAAAATGCTCAAGTGCTATTCACAAAAGGTATTATAAAATTAGATAGCTGGTGAGCCTGCTGATGTGGTGGTCCCATCAGTGGCATCTGCTGTGGTGGTCCCATCAATCCCAACTGTGGCTGTCCCATCTGTTGCTGTCCCATGTGTCCCATCTGCTGCTGAGTCTGCAACACACATGAATTCACAGTGAAAATTTCACACAAAAACATAAATTTTAAGGTCAAATATTAAAGTCAAATGTTCCCAAAATTACACAAAACTTACTTTAAATATTTACCGGCTGGGAGAAGTTATGGGTCATTGTGATGGCAGCCAGGGTATAGTTGACCCACATGTTCTCATGTATCTTGAGCATCTCAGTCTTTAAGATTCCCTGGAAGGTGTCAACAGCTCTCTCATGTGGTGGCTGGGGCTGTGTCATGGTCTGTGTCGCCTCCCTGGCCTCTGTTGCCTGCTGCTTGCGCTGCAACATAAATGAGTATGATACAGGTAAGTAAATTTGGGGAGAAAGGAGAAGAGGATGGATGGATGGATGGATGGATGGATCGATGGATGGGCGGATGGATGAATGGATGGATGGACGGACGGATGGATGGATGGATGGATGGATGGGTGGAAAATTTCCCCCAAAGTACTTACTGCCCTGATCAGCTCATGCTAACTTGGCTCTTTCTCATCTACCTCAGTTGCATTTGGGGAGGAGCCTACAGTAAAGCTGGCAGTGATCCTGCTCCTCTTGCTGTGTTGCTGACTGGTGGAGGTGATGGATCCAGAGGTTCCCTCAAGTGGATCAAACCCCTGGACATACTGGGCAGTGGCTTCTTCTTCTCAAACTGGAAGAAAATAAATATATTTTTCAAACGTTCAAGACAATCAGGGCATGGCAGCAAGATGACAATCAAATTATCAATTTCACAATAACTATTTTATAATAATTACCTCCTTGGTGCTCTGTCTCCTCTCCACTCGTACTAAATGTGAATTGATAAAGCCCCATTTGTCGATGATCCACTGTTGCCTCCGGGTTTTTGCCACCAAATCCTGACCTGTTCCCACTATGAGATAGCTTGCCATATATTGTTCTCTGGCTTTTCCTCCACAGACAGAGTTAGGCATCTGTAAAAAATAAATAATAAAGACCAGTGTGAATTGCCTTCCTGCAAGAGAATGGAAGAGCTACTGCTTGAAGAACTACTTGCCATATGTGGTACAGCAAGTTTTAACGGACTGTACATGTTACCAAATATGGCACAGAAAAATACACAGAAAAAAAATAACCCCAAATAATACAAAATGCAGATGGTAGGCAAAATGTGCAGGCAAACCTACTGGTGGCTTATGGCACTATTATCTGTCCACAATTTCATGTCATGGCAAACAAGAGGTCAAACAAATTTTTATTTTCATTACAGTATTTCCCGGCAATGAAGACGCACCTGCGTCGAAGACGCGCCCAACCACCTCCACCGGTTGCACCTGTGCCGAAGGACACAGTGGCTGGCTGGCGGGCGGGCCGGCATAAGGCACTGAGGTGGCAGCTGGTTCCGCTGTCCGGTCATGGTGGCCGCTTGTAGCCGCCCGAGCTACTTCCCTCCCCGACCACAATGCAGTGGCTCCGCGCCGCGGCAGTGGTGAGTGAGTGCTGGCATGATCTCCGACCCCATCCTCCTCAACCCTCCTGCCCTCCTCGCAACTTTACCCATGGCGACCCAGCCAAGTTTACTACTTTGTGCAGCCCAGGCCGGACTTCCCACACGCTGTGGAATGGAACTCTCCCCCCCCCCAAAGTGCTGTCCTTTTACAGCCGCTTCCCACTTCACACAGTTCCAGGGTCGAAGGCGTGGCAGGTTCCGCGGAGCAGTCACAATGAGAGTGGCAATGCTCAGGCTAACCTTCGGCCTCCATGATGTAGGTATATTTTCGGGCCTTATTTTAGACTAAAAAATAGCGTCTTGGACGCAGGGCAATACGGGACATTGATTCTGGATCAGGAGACACACAACATGAAGTTGCAAATTTCTGGACCAGAAATACAGGTATGTGAAGAGGAAAAAACTAGTTAAGGCCAAAGTTGGATCCTTGAAGACAGAAAAGTGTGAATTTATTATGGGGAATAAGGAAATGACAGATGAGTTGAACAGGTACTTTGGATCCGTCTGCACTAAGGAGGACACAAACAATCTTCCTGATGTACTAGTGGCCAGAGGATCTAGGATGGCAGAGGAACTGAGGGAGATTCACATTAGGCAGGAAATGGTGTTAGGTAGACTGATGGGACGGAAGACTGATAAATCCCCAGGGCCTGATGGTCTGCATCCCAGGGTACCTAAGGAACTGGCTCTAGAACTTGTGGATGCATTGGTGATCATTTTCCAATGTTCTAAAGATTCAGGATCAATTCCTGTGGATTGGAGGGTAGCTAATGTTGTCCCATCCTTTAAGAAGGGCGGCAGAGAGAAAACAGGGAAATATAGACCAGTTAGCCTGACATCAGTGATGGGGAAGATGCTGCAGTCAATTATAAAAGGTGAAATAGCAGCACATTTGGATAGCTGTAGCAGGCTTGGTCCGAGACAGCATGGATTTATGAAGGGGAAATCATGCTTGACTAATCTTCTGGAATTTTTTGAGGATGTAACCAGGATAATGGACAAGGGAGAGCCAGTGGATGTAGTGTACCTAAACTTTCAGAAAGCATTTGATAAGGTCCCATAAAGGAGATTAGTGGGCAAAATTAGAGCACATGGTATTGGGGGTAAGGTGCTGACATGGATAGAAAATTGGTTGGCAGACAGGAAACAAAGGGTAGGAATTAACGGGTCCCTTTCAGAATGGCAGGCAGTGCCTAGAAGGCTCAGTGCTGGGACCGCAGCTATTTACAAAATATATTAATGATTTGGATGAAGGGATTAAAGGTAACATTATCAAATTTGCAGATGACACAAAGCTGGGTGGCAGTGTGAACAGTGAGGAGGATGCTATGTGAATGCAGGGTGACTTGGACAGGTTGGGTGAGTGGACAGATGCATGGCAGATGCTGTTTAATGTGGATAAATGTGAGGTTATCCACTTTGGTGGCAAAAACCGGAAGGCAGATTATTAAGTTGGGAAAAGGGGAAGTACAACGGGATCTGGGGTTTTTGTTCATCAGTCACTAAAAGTAAGCATGCTGGTACAGCAGGCAGTGAAGAAAGCGAATGGCATGTTGGCCATCATATCAAGAGGAGTTGAGTATAGGAGCAAAGAGGTCCTCCTGCAGTTGTACAGGGCCCTAGTGAGACCACACCTGGAGTATTGTGTGCAATTTTGTTCTCCAAACTTGAGGAAGGACTTTCTTGCTATTGAGGGAGTGCAGCATTGGTTCACAAGGTTAATTCCCGGGATGGCAGGACTGTCATATGTTGATAGATTGAAGCGGCTGGGCTTGTATACTCTGGAATTTAGAAGGATGAGAGGGGATCTCATTGAAGCTTATAAGATTATTAACGGTTTGGACATGCTAGAGGTAAGAAACATGTTCTCAATGTTGGGGAAGTCCAGAACCAGGGGCCATAATTTAAGAATAAGGGGCAAGCCATTTAGAATGGAGATGAGGAAAAACTTTTTCTCTCAGAGTTGTGAGTCATAGATACATAGATACATAGAAAATAGGTGCAGGAGTAGGCCATTCGGCCCTTCGAGCCTGCACCGCCATTCAATATGATCATGGCTGATCATCCAACTCAGTATCCCGTACCTGCCTTCTCTCCATACCCCCTGATCCCTTTAGCCACAAGGGCCACATCTAACTCCCTCTTAAATATAGCCAATGAACTGGCCTCAACTACCCTCTGTGGCAGAGAGTTCCAGAGATTCACCACTCTGTGGAATTCTCTTCCTCAGAGGGTGGTGGAGGCTGGTTCTATGGTTGCTTTCAAGAGGGAGTTAGATAGAGCTCTTAGGGATGGCGGAGTCAGGGTATATGGTGAGAGGGCAGGAACGGGGTACTGATTGTGGATGATCAGCCATGATCATATTGAATGGCGGTGCTGGCTCGAAGGGCCGAATGGCCTACTTCTGCACCTATTGTCTATTACAGAGAAACAAAGTAGGTACTTACATGTGCAGTCAGGGAACTCCTCGACCTTGGTGTCAAGTAGTGAGTTCTTCCTGTCCTTCCTTCGAAAATCTTGGTAGTTCTTTTCATACAACTCTGGGTTTGACTGATACCACTCGATCAGCTTGTTCCCTGCAGAACTCATAATGAACTACCTTGGGTCTCCTGCCCTTCTTCACCTCACTGAGGCATCAGTGTCTGGGTCAGCTGTAGCAGTAGCAGCAGCAGAAGCAGCAGTACCTGTGGTCTTGGCCCGGCGGCCAGTCCAGACTGGGGTGGTGGTGGAGACATGGGCCACCTCCCTGGTCTCCTCCTGGGCCTCCTCCTCCTGGGGCTCCACCTGCCTGGTGGGTGGGGATGGGGTTTGGGGCTTGCCCTTGCGCTGCCCCTTCCATCACCTTGGAGCCATGTTGCACTATCCGATGTCCAATGTCCGCAACACAAAATGCCCAATGTCCATGAACTATATTCACCTGATCACGTGGAGTTATGGACTTGGGTTTCTCCAATGCGCCAATGGAATTCACCGGTCAGCACTGGCGACAACCTTCGTCACCTGGCGAAAACCTACGTTAACCTGGCGACAACCTACGACAGCACCTACGTCAGAAGAAGTCAAGCTACGCTCATTGGCACCAAACCTACTGTCGCCGACTGTTGCTGAAAATTTTTCGACATGTTAAAAATCCAGCGGCAAACAGAAAGACACTATGACTCTTTGAGTGATTGAGGAGACTACCTTCGACCATACAGGCAACACCCCGGCGACCATGTGTCGACAGCCTAGTCGCCTGTAGTCGCCTAAAAAATCGCCTAAGTGGGACCGGCCCATTAGAATTCTTTTGATGCAATAACTGTATATTTTCACAGTCTAACATGTTACATTTCTTTCTGCTGGTGAGGAATAAAAAAATGTGGGCTGTTTCAATAATTGGACCCTTCATCTTATTTCACAGTTATAGTTACTGAAGTGTAAATTCGATAGCCCACAGAAATTGGCACAAGGATCATCATGCGTGATTTATTGGCATTTAATATTTCTGGTACAGCCTCTCAATAACTATGTGCTGCTTGTTGATTCATAAGGTTGTGGGAGGTGGTGAGATATAGGTCAATATTATGAATTAATTATACCAGTTGATACTTGCTGTTCGCTGTTTCAGCCAACAACTCTTAAGGAGATGTACAATGTGATCAACGCCAGTGCCAGTGGATATGCTGTAGTTCTTGTGAATTACAAGCTGCTGATGATGTTGGAATGTGCCTGTAACTTTCACCCTTCCTCAGCAGAAACCCAATCCTGTACCATTCATCTTTCAGATGGAGTGCTTTCACGGGTTGGCTTGCAGAAGAAAGTTGTTGAGAGTGTGCAGTGACATTTTCTGTGAGGTGTCAAGGAGGCCAGTATCATTCTTGCCCAGGGCTTTGGCCAGAGTTTGGTGCTCATTCTGTTCACATGGAAGTTGTAATCTGCTCCAACTCAGCAATTGCCGATTCAGCGACTGACTCCAGCGGATACCCTGTTTCATCGAGATGCTATGGCAGGCAGCTACAAAATCCATTGGAAACTCTGTACACATTGAAAATTGCTTTAACTGTGCTCAATCTAGCAGCAATGTTTAAGAAGGAAATGCAGATGCTGGAACAATCGAAGGTAGACAAAAATGCTGGAGAAACGCAGTGGGTGAGGCAGCATCTATATAGCGAAGTGGGTGATGGTTTGGGTCGAGACCCTTCTTCAGACTGATGAGGGGGTGGGGGGGGCGGGAAGAATAAAGGAAGAGGCGGAGACAATGGGCTGTGGGAGAGCTGGGAAGGGGAGGTGAAAGAGGGAGTAAGCAAGGACTATCTGAAATTGGAGAAGTCAATGTTCATACCGTTGGGGTGTAAACTACCTAAGCAAAATATGAGGTATCTGCTCCTCCAATTTACGATGGGACTCACTCTGGCCATGGAGGAGGCCCAGGACAGAAAGGTCAGGTTCGGAATGGGAGGGGCAGTTGAAGTGCTGAGCAACCGGGAGATCAGGTTGGTTATTGCGAACTGAGCGGAGGTACATCGAAGGCCGTCACGGTCAGACACACCGACCTCACGCTGGTGTTCTTCTCTGACCACTGCCTCCTTCAGGCTTCCTGTCACCTACAGGAGGACCGGAAGGCAGGCAGAGGGACGTGGAAGTTAAATGTGAAACTGTTGACCCCAGAGAACATTGAGGAGATAAATAGTGACTACGCATGTTGGAGAACTGTGAGGGCCCCTCTTTGACTCCCCGACACTCTGGTGGGAAGCAACCAAGGAGAACATTAAGAGGTTCTTCATATTTAAAGGGGTTCAGAGAGCAAGACAGAGTCAGAGGGAATTGTGTCAACTCCAGACAGATTTGCAGCAACTGCTCCTTCTGCAGTCGAGAGGGGTGGATGTGCGGGAGGAACTTAGAAAGTTGAAGGGCCGGCGAGCTCGGCTCTTTACCTCTGAATCCTTCAAGATCATCTTCCTATCCAGGGCCCGCCACGTGGAGCAGGATGAGATGTGCTCATGCTTATTCTTCCAAAAGGTTCACAGGGGGAGCTCTGTGATGAACAGCCTTAGGGAGGAGGACGGCTCAGTAACATCCTTGCAGACGGACATGCTGAGGATCTTCAAATCCTTTTATACGGACTTGTATGACAGAAAGGCCACAGACAGCACCGCCTCCCAGAACTTCCTGTCCTCTATCACGGAGGCCTTGGAGGACAGCAAGCGGGAGAGTCTGGACCAACCACTGACCCTAGAGGAGCTGACAGGCTCCATCCGTTCCTTTGACTCAAGTAAAACTCCCGGATGCGATGGCTTACCGGCCGAGTTGTATTTGGCTCTGTGGGATTGGGTGGGCCCAGACCTGCTGGAAGTGTACAACGACATGCTTCTAGCCGACAGCATGTCAGACTCCATGAGGAAGGGCAGCATTACCCTAATCTACAAGCAGATGGGGGAGATGAAGGATATAAGGAATTGGAGACCCATCACATTGTCGAATGTTGATTATAAGATCCTGTCTAAGGCCATCGCCAACCAGGTCAAGTCTGCTCTGGGACGGGTGATCAGAGAGATACCATCGCCTACGTGCAGGACAGATGGGTGGATGCCTGCCTAGTCAGCTTGGACCAGGAGAAGGCCTTTGACAGGATATCGCACACATACATGAGGGACGTGCTCTCCAAAATGGGCATTGGGGAGGGAATCAGAAATTGGATCCAACTGCTCTACACCGATATCTGTAGTGCAGTCCAAATCAATGGGTGGGAATCAGCTTCCCCTTCAGGTCTGGAGTCAGGCAGGGTTGCCCTCGCTCCCCTGTCTTGTTCGTCTGTTGTATTGAACCTTTTGCCGAGTCCATCAGGAAGGACGCGAGCATAAGAGGAGTGCCATTGCCAGGCAGTGGGGGCACTCAGGTCAAAACCTCCCTGTACATGGACGATGTCACCCTCTTCTGCTCGGATCCAGGGTTGGTCCTCAGATTGATCAGCATCTGCAACCAGTTTGAGTCGGCCACGGGTGCCAGGGTGAACCGCAGGAAGAGCGAGGCCATGCTCTTTGGCAACTGGCCCGTCCCCTTCCATCCCCTTCACCTTCAAGCTTGACTTCTTGAAGGTGCTGGGGATCTGGTTCATGGGGGCTGAGGCATGTGACAGGAATTGGTTGGAGCGGAAAGCCAAGGTGATGAAGAAACTGGAGCTGTGGAAGCAACGCCCTCTCTCCATAACGGGGAAACATTTGGTCATCAGGTGTGAGGTGCTCTCGGGGCTGCTGTACTTGGCGCAAGTGTGGCCTGTCCCTCCCTCCTACTCCACAGGTATCACCTGGGCCGTCTTCCAGTTCATCTGGGGGTCGAGGATGGACCGGGTGTGACAGGCCACAATGTACAAGTCAGCAGACAACGGGGATAAAAGCGTGCCCAACGTCACCCTCACCCTGATGGCCACCTTTGTGTGTGGCTGCATCAGGCGGAGCGTAGAGCCAAGGTACGTGGGCACCAAGCGTCACTACCTGCTGAGGTTCTACCTGTCCCCGGTGTTGCGAAGGATGAGCCTGGCGCAGATGCCACTCAATGTGCCAGTCAGCTGGACATTGTTGCACCATCTGTTGTTCGTGGAAAGGTTCTTCCGGACAAACACCTTTGACCACAAGTCCATCGGGCAGTGGTCCACACGGAACGTCCTGCAGGCACTGCAGGGAAATGACTCCATGGATCCTGTGGCATGGTTCCCAGAGCAGACAGCCCAGCTTGTCTGGCAAAATGCCTCATCGCCAGAACTCACGAACAAGCACCAAGACCTGGCTTTGCTGGCGGTGAAGGGAGCCCCCCCATTCAGATCCTTCATACACCATCGGAACCTCACTACCAGCGCAAGCTGCGCTTGAGACGGCTGCTATGGAGAGGAGATGGATGCCCACCTCTTTGCAGAGTGTGGATTTGTGAAGAGAGTCTGGAGAGGTCTGCAAGTGTTCCTGTCACGGTTTATTCCGAACAGCTCCATCACAGGGGGACTCTGTGATTTACGGACTGTTCCCAGGGACGCATTCAGAGACTGACATCGAGTGCTGCTGGAAGGTCATCAACTTGGTGAAAGACGCTCTTTGGTCTGCCCGAGCGTTGTTCACCACCCAGCGGAGCGAGATGTCCGTTGGGGAATATTGCTGACTGGCCCGCTGCAGACTGTAGGAGTACATGATGAGAGATGCACTGAAGCTCGGTGTAGCCAACGCCAAGGCTCGGTTGGGGAGGACCACAGTCTAGGTTCCTTCCGCTGCTGGACATGGGGGGCAGGGTATGGTGGAGATGCCCCTCTAAATAAGGAAAGGGATTCCACGTCAGTGGGCCACATGAGAGGCAAGGGTGGGGGATAAATCTGTGAATTTTTAGCAATGTATGTAGACTGTATTGAATATTTTGTATAGCCTCCGAAAAAAAGTCGGATTAATTTTTTGCACGGTTCATGTATTGTATATTTATTACCTGAATAAAGTCTATTTTGAAATAATTAAAAAAAAAAAAGAACTGAACGGAGGTGTTGGGCGAAGCGATCGCCAAGCCTACGCTTGGTCTCACCGATGTAGAGCAGCTGACACCTAGAGCAGCGGATGCAATAGATGAGGTTGGAGGAGGTGCAGGTGAACCTCTGCAGCACCTGGAAAGACTGCTTGGATGGAGTCAAGGGGGGGAGGTAAAGCGACAAGTGTAGCATTTTCCGTGGTTGCAAGGGAAAGTACCAGGGGAGGGGTTGGTTTGGGTGGGAAGGGAAGAATTGACCAGGGAGTTACGGAGGGGGCGCTCTCTGCGGAAATCCGACAGAGGAGGAGATGGGAAGATGTGGCCAGTGGTGGGATCCCGTTGGAGGTGGCAAAAATGTCGGAGGATTATCTGTTGTATGTGACGGCTGGTAGGGTGGAAGGTGAGGACAAGGGGGACTCTGCCCTTGTTACGAGTGGGGGGATGGGGAGTGAGAGCAGAGTTAAAGGGTATAGAAGAGACCCTGGTGAGAGCCTCATCTATAGTCGAGGAGGGGAACCCCCGTTCCCTGTAGAATCTCCGATGCCCACCTCATCCTGGGTGCAGATGCGGCGTCGATGGAGGAATTGGGAGTAGGGAATAGAGTCCTTACAGGAGGCAGGGTGGGATGAAGTGTAGTCCAGATAGCCATGGGATGCAGTGGTTTTATAGTAGATGTCAGTCAGAAGTCTGTCGCCTGCGATGGAGATAGTGAGGTCTAGAAACGGTAGGCCGGTGAGGTTAATATCTGTAGTTAGTAGGTTACAGGAGAGTATTCTGAGGTTTTAGGATATATAGGCATTTGGATAGGCAAGGACTGATTAGGGAAAGTCAGCATGGTTTTGTACGTGGGAGGTTGTGTCTCACAAATCTGATTGATTTTTTTGAAGACATGACCAAAAAGGTTAATGAGGGCAGAGCTGTATATGTTGTGTACATTGACTTCAGTAAGGCGTTCGACAAGGTTCTGCATGGGAGGCTGCTCTGGAAGGTTAGATCACATGGGATCCAAGGAGAGATAGCTGAATGGATAGCAAATTGGCTTCATGGAAGGAAGCAGAAGGTAATGGTGGAGGTTGCTTCTCAGACTGGATGCCTGTGACTAGTGGTGTGCCTCAAGGTTCGGTGCTGGGACCGTTACCGTTTGTCATCTACATCAATGATTTGGATGAAAACATACAGGGCAAGATTAGCAAGTTTGTTGATGATACCAAAGTTAGTGGTTTTGCAGATAGTGAAGATGGTTGTGAATCATTGCAGCAGGATCTGGATCGATTGGCCAGGTGGGCGGAGGAATGGTTGATGGAATTTAATATAGAGAAGTGTGAGGTGTTGCATTTTGGGACGTTGAACAAGGACAGGACCTACACATTAAATGGTAGGCCTCTGGGTATTTTTGTAGAGGGATTTAGGAGGACAGGTGCATGTTCCTTAAAGGTCGAGTTGCAGGTAGATAAGGTGGTCAAAAAGGCTTTTGGCACTTTGGCCTCCATCGGTCAGTGTATTGAGTATAGAAGTTGGGAGGTCATGTTGCAGTTGTATAAGACATTGGTGAGACTACATTTAGAACATTGTGTTCAGTTCTGGGCACCATGTTATAAGAAAGATATTGTCAAGCTTGAAAGCGTTCAGGATGTTGCCAGGACTAGAGGGTGTGAGCTATGTGGAGAGGTTGAGTAGGCTGGGTCTCTATTCCATGGAGTGCAGGAAGATGAGGAGAGATCTTGTAGAGGTATACACAATCATGAGAGGAATAGATCGGGTAGATGCACAGAGTCTTTTGCCCAGAGTAGGGGAATCGAGGACCAGAGGACATAGGCTCAAGGTGAAGGGGAAAAGATTTAATAGGAATCCGAGGGGAGCTTTTTCACACAAAGGGTGGTGGGTGCATGGAACAAGCTGCCAGAGGAGGTAGTTGAGGCTGGGACTATCCCATCATTTAAGAATCAGTTAGACAGGTACATGGATAGGACAGGTTTGGAGGGATATGGACCAATCACAGGCAAGTGGGACTAGTGTAGCTAGGACATTGTTGGCCGGTATGGTCGAGTTGGGCCGAAGGGCCTTTTTCCACACTCTAACACACTATGACACATGAAAGAAACACATATGGTCACAAGGAGAACATGCAAGCTCTGCATAGGCATGACCAGTGATCAGAATTGAGCTTGGGTTACTTGAGCTGTGAGGCAGCGGCTTACCAGCTGTGTTATTATGACACCCTCTCTCATTTGGCAGTCTGTTGATCACTGATATCTGACCATTATGGAGTCTGGGTAAAAATGTGGGCAGAAACTGTTCATGATCTTTCCTGTGTGCCAAATTGCAATAAGTTACAATGTTACCCCATTTTAGATTCCATTCAAATCATAATTCAGAGCACGTCTGTGACTATTGTAGACCCTATGCTGAACATCTTGCACAGTCACCTTTATACAGTCTTGCAATCTTTTCAGCAGTGTATTGCAAATGCAAAATATTTTAGAGCACCAAAAAAAATGCAATAACCTCCCCATGTAATTGATCTTCTTTATTATATTTTTTAGGCAAACACTCCTTGAACACCATAAAATGGGCTAAAGTGTCTTCTATTATTCTTGGTATTGGAAGCAAGGGATAGAAAACAGCTTTTTTTTTTAATGCCGTCCAGGGAAATCACACCTTACATGAGTACGTAAAGTTGCATAAAAGAGAAAATAAACAGAACATAGAATATAGTGTTAGAGCTACAGGGAAAGGGAAGATATTAAAAGTGCAAGGGCCATAACGAGGTAGATTGGAAGATCATGAATTTATCTTTAGCATTGAAAAATCCGTTCAAGAGACTGATAACACCAGGAAAGAAGTTTGTAGAGTCATAGAGTCATACAGCAAGGAAACTGGGCCAACTTGTCCATGCCAAACAAAATGCCCCATCTATGTTAGTCCCATCTGCCTGCATTTGGCCTACCTTTATTAAACTTATTGGTTAGTTTAATTAAGAGATACAGCACGGAAACAGGCCCTTCAGCCCACTGCATCCACACTGACTAACGATCCTCGCACATTAACACTAGCCGACACACACTAGGGACAAATCTTTGCTGGATAGCATGCAAGCAAATGCTTGTCACTGTAGTTGCAGGTGACAAAAGTAAACTAAACTAAACTAAACACCCCTTCTTTTGTATAGAGCTGTTCTTGAACCTGGTAGTACCTTTCTTTCAGCTTTTGTATCTTCCATTTTGCAGCTTTTGTAATATTCCTGGTCCAGCTGCATTAAAATTTCATTCTAAAAATGAGAAGTTATGGGATGATATTGAAGTTAGCAAATGCTATGAATATCTCATTGAACAGAATATTACAATTATCCTGCTGCTATAGAAATGCTGTGAATATATTTATCTCTGCTGGTCCTCTAAAGCCATTCAATTTTCCTGCTATGTTTACCATATGATGCATAAAATGTACCGCTGAAATGTGTATGGACACTTTAAGCAGATTGTTGGACGATAGATCTGTGTCTATCTAGATAAAGCTATTCCAGAATTCTGCATCAATTTGCTACAATGCTGTTCAGAGATACAAATATAATTTGTGAGATGCAGCCGATGGTATGACACTTTTCTGAGGGTTGCCACCTTATTATGGTGGAGAAGCTTGAATGCCCCCATGAAAGTGAAACCCCATCTGGAGCTGCGTCATCCGTGACAATAAGGTTGAGGGGGATGATCCTGACAAAGCACGTCCCAAGAAGAAGAACTCAATTGTGAAACAGGTGGAGGTTGATGGCTGGTCAAGTTGCGGTAGAGATGCTTACTGACAGCACCTAAACCCGGGTTTGATCTTGTCTATGGGTGCTGTCTGTACAGATTTTGTATGTTCTCCCCGTGACCTGCGTGGGTTTCCACTGGGTGCTCTGGTTTCTTCCCACACTCCAAAGACATACAGGTTTGTAGGCAAATTGGCTTGGTAAAATTGTCAATTGTCCCTAGTGTGTGTAGGATAGTGTTAGTGTATGGCGTGATCGCAGGTTGGCATGGACTCGGTGGGCTGAAAGGCCTGTTTCCACACTGTATCTCTAAACTAAACTAAACTAAACTAACAGGGAGACACCTAATTGTCGTGGCTTTCATACCATTTAACCAAGATCTGTCTCTGTCAAGGACCTTATGGTAATAAGCGAGTTCGGTATTCCGTAAAACGCAAGGAATCATGGGATTTGTCAAAGGTCATTCGCCATAAAGAAAAAGTGAACAGCTGGCTGAACAAACTGTGTATAAGTTCTTATCTTTATTCATAATTTATGTGTAAAAATATATTTAATCTGAGGAACATGGGTGCCAGGTAGCAGGAGAGCGGGGTGTAACAGCGAGAGAGAGAGTGAGACAGGGGAGAAACTGGACAGGTGGAGGGACAATCTCGGCTGCTGCGTGCACAGACCCGCACCTCATCCGTAACCAGGATCGAACTCGGGTCCCCGGCACCACAAGCGCTGCCGAACCGCCATTGGACTGCTCCATCCACCCCCCCGAGTGTCCCATCCCCGCCCGGGGGGCGGCCAGAGACGTCCGGGGTGACCCTCGACTGATGGGACACCGTCCTGGAGCAGCGTCCAACAGGCCCACAGCCAGCGTGGAGAAGAAGCGCCAACTCCAGCCCAACCCTACTCCAACTCCCGAGGAACCCACTCCCTGACGGGCTGGGGACCACCAGCCGCACCCCCTGCCCCACTCAGCGGCCGCCGGCCACCCTCCCCCCGGCGCCGGTGAAAGCCGAGCACTAGCCATCAATGGGGATACACACAAAGCGCTGCAGCAACTCAGCTGGACAGGCAGCATCGCCGGAGAAAAGGAATGGGTGACGTTTCGGGTTGAGACCCTTCTCCAGCGATGTTGCCTGACCCGCCGAGCCACCGCAGCACCCCATGTGCATCCCCGCCGATGACCGGCGCTCAGCCCCCGCCAGCACCAAGGGGGCCAACTGACAGCCACTGGACAAGGAGAGAGGCGCAGCCGATGGTCACCGGCCCACCAGGGAACGCGCCTCCCAGGAGACGGAGCAGAGCCGAACTGGAGCCAGCATCTCCCCCCCGCACCGGCTGCAAGTCTGGGCCGGCGCCCCGCCGGCCCAGGGCCAGGGCCACCCCGGACACCTCTGGCCTCCTCCAGCCACCCCCAGACAGGGACGGGACACCCGGGAGGGGACGGGGATGGCACAGCAGCAACTCAACAGCGCACGCAGCGCCGGAGACCCGGGTCCGACCCCGACCACGGACCCCGACTCCACGAAGTAGCACAATCTCGCTCACTCACCGAAGCAGAAAGCAATAAAGACGACAAAATCATCGTAGTTTTTTACAAAGGAACAATAAATACAACTAATTCATAGATTGAAAGCATTGTTTTCTTACCTAGAAGAATCAAAGCTTGAAAATAAGGATGAAATGAAGGTCTATAAGTACACAGCTGCACTGCTTCCAGCAATGTTTATGCAGAGTGACCTATGACCTGGGCATGAGCAGTCGGAATACCAAACTCGCTTTTTGTTCATGCACCAGTCTCCACTCATTAAAATATTGCATTCACGGACGTCTACCTGGAAGGAATACCATCGGCACATACGTTGATAAAGTTTGACGCTCCAGGATGCACTTCTTCAGCCGTTTCGGGACCCACAGAAAGGACCACCAACATGTAAAACATACTAGACCTCTTGTGATCACCAATGATGATTATAATGATATATACTGAGGTTTAGTATCAGAGAGGTTGAGGCAGGGCAGAGAGATCTTTACTCTGTCATTTGCAGTATAGTTTGACTGAGAGGAATTACAGCTGAAGCTAGGTCTTAATCACCTGTCATTATTCACATTAAGTACTCTGCACACAGCTCAAAAATGAGCACTTAAAATAATTTGTAATTTTAATTGTTAATGGGGCAATATATTTGTGCCATCCTGAATATGTCGGCAACCAGAAGAGCAGCCTGTCCTTGTATACATGACCGAGTGGAAGATAATTGACTGCCTCTGAACTATTTATCATTACTTTCCGTGGCATTGATGGGACTGAAATTATGCCAATGCACGCTCTGCAAAAGTCCATTCACTTTTTATGTATACATCTTTTTACCCATTCATACAAAAACATGTAAAAATAATAAACCTGAAAAATATTATTGCTGTAAACATATTCTCAGTAAGAACCCATTGCCAGGTGTTTTGTCAGAGGTCTTAGTTTTGCACCTAAACAGACATATTTGCTGTAATTCAGTTTCCTGTACAAGGTGAGTGTCTCAGACGTGTTTCCAGTGAGATGAGTTCCCTTCAGGAAATTCACACTGGAAATTCCACAAGGTTACTGGCAGACAATTGTGTTGAGTCTGTTTGCCTGGTGATTTCCAGAACTTGAGTATGTTTTAAAGTGGAATTAAAAATCCCAAGATAATGCCATTAGTCTAATTGGATCCATTAAGACCTAAGTAGAATAAAAAGCTAATCTCTATGTAAGGCAATTTACACAAGAAAGCATTGAACAGGAAAAGGTGTGTTTATCAAGTGCGATCTTTCCTCAGGTTGCCTACAATCTGTGTTGTAAAATTTCTATCTAATTTCATTTGGGAAGCTAGTGGCAGAGTGGTATGTTGAATGCAAATTAAATGAAACTGCTGAAAAGATACTGACACTAAATCAATACACTTTAGCTTTTACCGGTTTCTTTCCTCGGCTTGATATGTTCAATGTCAGAATAGATCAGGAACCAGCATCTTCTACTTTGCGTTCAGTCATCTTTGTATTCTGTGTACATTATTCTTAACAACATACACATTTACATTTTTAGTAAGTTTTTCAGAAAGGCACTATTAATTTCATTTACTGTGTCACTTCAGATATCAATTTTTGTCCAATTCATCATGTCTTGCTGGATTTTATATGGCTTTAATTGGTTTCCGGCCAAATTATATGATTGATAATTTAGCTTTCATTGTGTAGTTTGAATACATTTACTACATCATGACATGCTAAAGTTGATTGGAGTAGGAATTAGTGGGCAAAGGACCATCTGGAAACTGCGATCCTTTTAAAAGTGTGATGACAAGAGTTCAGGGCATGCATGAGGGAAGGACAAGACAGGGTTCTGTTAGGGTGAAGGACAAGACAGCTGGGATTAATGGGCCTGTCCCACTTAGGCGACTTTTTAGGCAAATGCAGGAGACTATGCGGTCGCCACATGGTCGCCACATGTTCGCGGGTGGTTGCTGGGGAGTCGCCTTCATGGTCGTGAGGAGTTCCCACATTCTGGGAACTGGTTGCGGCCTAATTATGGTCGCCGAGAATTTTTCAACATGTTGAAAAATTAGCGGCGACTAGAATGAAGCCGCCATGGAGAGTGGTGAGAATTCGCGAGCCGTAGGTGGGTCACAAGGAGGTCCTAGAGGGTTGCCAGGACGTCGAAGGTTCTCTTAGGTTCTCGTAGGTTGTAGCCGGTGCTGACCGGCACATTGGGGAAAAAAACGTAAGCAGTAGTTTTCAGAACCAAGGATAACCGACCGGTAATGTTAAATGTCCGCCGAACTTCACAGCTGTGCATCTCTGGCTTCTTATAAGTTATCTGGCTTCTTAAAAGTTGTCTCCACTCTTTCTCACTCCTTCTCCCTCCTTCTCCCCCCTTCTCACCCACCACCCCCCCCCCCCCACCCGTTCTTTTAAAGGACTTACTGTACACTGTGCTAGCTGGCTTAATTACAGCGCCAACCTTCCTGTTCATTGCTGTGAGTGTCTGTATCACCTTGGCTTTGCACCGTGTGAATTTCAGACAGCGCTCCCCCCGCTTGCCCTGGCCCCCGACTTTGCGATGTGTGTGTGTGTGTGTGTGTGTGTGTGTGTGTGTGTGTGTGTGTGTGTGTGTGTGTGTGTGTGTGTCTGTGTGTGTGTGTGTGTGTGTCTGTGTGTCTGTGTGTGTGTGTGTGTGTGTGTGTGTGTGTGTGTGTGTGTCTGTGTGTGTGTGTGTGTGTGTGTGTGTGTTCCACTGTGACAGACGCCGTTCAAGTTCCTGGTTTTTCAGGCGACTGCCGGCAACTTGACAGTCCGCTGAAAAATCACCTAAGTGGGACAGGCCCATGAGGAAGCTTGGATGATGAGGGAAAATTGTAGGTCTAGTCAGGAAAAAGGAGGCTTTTGACAGGTAATGGCATCTGGTATCAAGTGTATCCCTGGAGGAGTTTCGGGAACTGAAAAACTGAGGAGAAGATGGAAATCCAAAGGGCAAAAAGGGAGCAGCTGATGGCTCTGACAGATAATATTAAGGAAAATCCAGAAATGTTATATACAATAAGCGAAGGAGGGTAACTAGAGAGAGAAAACCAAAGAGGTCATCTCTGTGTATAGCTGCAGGAGATAGACAAGGTCCTCACTGTGTATTTCTCTGTTTTTACTGTGCATAAAGACATGAACACTGGCGAACTAAGGACAATTAATGAGAATGTCGAGGGCAGTGCCTATGAGGTTAAGAGGGTGATGAACATCCTAAGGAGTTTGAAGGTAGATAAATCTCCTGGGCTTGATTAGATCTATTCGAGGATACTGTGGGAAGCTTGAGAAGAAAATGCAGGCGCCCTGGCAGAGATGTATGAATGATCGCTGGGCAAGGGTGAGGTGTTTGAAGACTCAATGTTAATGTTGTGCATCTATTTATGAAGGGCTGCACGGAAAAGCTTGGGAACTGGAAACAACTGAGTCTAACATCTGTGGTAGGCAAGTTACATAGAAACATATAAAATAGGTGGAGGAGGAGGCCATTCGTCCCTTCGAGCCAGCACCGCCATTCATTGTGATCATGGCTCATCATCCCCAATCAATAACCCGTGCCTGATTCCATTAACCCCTAGAGCTCTATCTAACTCTCTCTTAAATCCATCCAGTGATTTGGCCTCCACTGCCCTCTGGCAGGGAATTCCACAAATTCACAACTCTCTGGGTGGAAAAGTTTTTTCTCACCTCAGTCTTAAATAGCCTCCCCTTTATTCTAAGACTGTGGCCCCTGGTTCTGGACTCGCCCAACATTGAGAACATTTTTTCCTGCATCTAGCTTGTCCAGTCCTTTTATAATTTTATATGTTTCTATAAGATCACCTCTCATCCTAAACTCCAGTGAATACAAGCCTAGTCTTTTCAATCTTTCCTCATATGACAGTTTGATGATATTTTGAGTTCCTGGTCAGTAAATGGGGTGTTGAAATATCACTTAAAACATAGGTGTAATTTAAAATGAGTTGAAATTAGGCCATGACAAATAATATGTTATAAGGTTAATATGAAGTTCCTTGATTCTCTTGTTTACAAAGGCCTTTCATCTATTTCCAATTGAGGTTGAAATAAACAAAATGGTAAATATTAGGGCCTAGTTCTGAGTAATTGTCTTGATTTGAAAAGTTGACAGTTTCTTTTTCTACAGATGTGACCTGACCTGCTAAATGTTTCTAGCAATTTTTTGGCTTTAATTCAATCTTCCAGCTTTGTTGTAGTTTTCATGATTTTCTAATTGGAGTTGTCCCTTTTCCAGAATAGCAGATAAAGAGCATTTCATTGAAGATTTTAGCCAGAGGACTAATAAGTATAACATTATTTTTGGGGGCAGTGGGAGAAGTAGTGTTCTTTCTGATTTTACAACCTCGTGTTTCTCACTTCGCTTCTGATTTTCCTTCTACCATGGCACCCGTTCCCGCTGAACTTTCCCCAAGGTCATTTAAATGATCCTGCCTTCTCTGTTTTCCTGATCTAAAATTGGTGAGCCGAAGGTGAGACTTAAAAAAAAAAGATGTAGCCCGGAAACAGGCCCTTCGGCCCATCGAGTCCTCTCCGAACATTGATCGCCTGTTCTCACTAGTTTTATGTTGCCCCACCCCTACATACCAGGGACAATTTACAGAGGCCAATTAGCCTACAATTGCATACATCTTTGGGATGTAGGAGGAAACCATAGCACATTCTCAACATTCCACTTCTCTCCAAAATCCTTGATCCTATTGTAGTTTTCCAAATGCCTGCCCACTTTGCTCAGCACTCCCTGATGAAACCCCCTCTAACAGGTTTCCACTAATACCACTAGCGTAGTGGTACATCTGTTAGTACTACTGCCTCACAACTCCAGGGGCATGGTTTCAATCTTGACCTCAGCTGCTGTCTGTATGTAGTTTGCTCTGCCTGTGTGGTTTTCAACTGGATGATTTGCATTCCTGCCACATCCTCAAGATGCACTGCTTGTTAAATGACTGCTGTAAATTACCCCTTGGTGAAGACGTGGCAAAAAAATCAAAGGGGAGTTGATGGGCACTGTGACAAAGAATACGTTGGAGAATGAGACTGATGGGACTGTTCCACTCAGAGCTGGTATGGACCCAATGGATTCCTTCTGTCATAAATAAGTAACAAATCTTCAAATACATTTACTAGTAACATTTTGTGAATATGATAACGTTTATTCTTCTCATTACGTTCATCTTGACCTATCTGCAGCCCTTGACAGGGCTGACCACATCAACATTCTTCTCTGTCAGCCAGATGGATGGAACAACATGCTCCTGGTTCCATGCTTATTCCATGCTTATTCCATGCTTATTCCATGCTTATTCCATGCTTATTCATCTATTCATGTCACAAATTATCCAGTTATGGATTCTTTACCATTTACCGCTAGTGTACCACATAGATCTATTTTGGGGTTCCTCTACTTTGCAATGCTTGTTATGTCATTTAAATTCAAAGCTACTTCCAAATGTAATTTACCTCATGCTCACCTCTTTCAGTCTTCCCAATGTTTCTAATTTATCAGACTTTTTGATGTGGCTGATCAAGTAAGCACTGGATAGATCAAAGCCATCTTCTTCAATCCCTGAATGCAAAATTATACCTACTTTGTAACTTTCCCTGGCTATTGTACAGAAACTAAGCCCATTTGTCATCAATTGGTCAGTAGCCTTGCATGTGGTTCAACAGTTCATCTAGAAACTTTTGAAATGCTGTCTGAGAAATGACTCCCAACGTCCTCTCTTCAGATTTAAATCCTCCACCCATGGTGACCAAGCCGTCAGCTGCAAAACCCCAAAGGGCCAGAATTCTCTTTGCAAATCTCTCCAGCTCTCTACTGCTCTTTGCTCCTGTGAGCTCCTCTTTAGAATTTACAGTTTGACAACATTTATAGATCATAAGATCATGAGATAGAAGCAGAATTAGGCAATTCAGCCCACCAAGTCTACTCCACCATTCAATCATGGGTGATTTATCTTTCCCTTTCAACCCCATTCTCCTGCCTTTTCCCCATAACCCCTGACACCTGTACTAATGAAGAATCAATCAATATCTGCCTTAAAAATATCAATTGACTAGGCCTAAACAGCGTTCTGTGGCTATGAATTCCACAGATTCACCACTGTCTGACTAGTATTAGTGTATCATTTATTTTTAATTAACCAAAATTGTCATAGCTACCATTCATGATGCAAAAGCAATGCAAATAATGCTCCTTTGTAAAATAACGTCCTTTCTACCTAGCAACCATAGTTCATAGTTTGATTTGATGGTGCTCAAATGAAGCACCGAGATATTTGTTGCATTAATAGTATATTATAAGTAAAAGTGCTTGTGATAATAGCTCTAGCCATTTTTCTCTGTGGAAATGACCTCTTCTATTGAAAGAAGGCATTGAGTCTCAAATGGAAATACTCAGGTAGAGCTTAGTGAATTATATTGTGACCTGATTGTAATTATAATTTGTATTTATCTGTGAAATGTGACACCTCGTCTGAGAATGTTCTTGTTTCTATAACAACCAGCCTCTGTTAAGCACAGGTTTTTGAGGTAGGTCTATTTTTTAGATTTGTGCAGAACTAGCACTTTCAAAGAAACACTCACCATGTAGACATCTTACAAATAAATTGAACTTGCAGGAGATTCTCAGCCGTAACAGACTTTAATTTTCTCGAACAGCCAGCGAAATTGTTTTCTTAAAAAAAAGTTAAAGTGCGCCAGTGCTATTTTGATTTAGAGTTTTATTTTGTATTGATCCCTGTTGATTCAGAATGAAGGAATCCTAGAAGGGTTGTCTCACCACAGATCATAACCAGGAGTGCATTATCGAATTCTATAATTAATCTAATGTTGTAAGTACCCAGTGCTATATCAACAACCACAATATGAATTGATTTCAATCGCATCTGAGTTGTACATTGAATAGCTGCAGCAAACCATCTGAGCAAAGATTTTATTGATAAAACTGTCTCCAGTGGAGATATACAGCTCTTTCTGCATCAGTCTGACAGAAACCATACCATTTTTCTCTCCTTGCATGTTATTCTCTTGCATCATGCAGCTCTGCTGAGATGGGAAAGCAACATGATCTTGAAATGATCTCTATGGATACGATGTATGTTGTTGTATTGTCAACTCAGTGAGAGAAAGAGCTTCAATAAGATGTCTGAGAAGGGTGTTGTTATGTTGCTAAACCAGTAATCCAGAGTCATTCTTGCAGTAAGTGTTCTATAGCCATGCTTTATCCCCAAACGCCCTCACATTATTCTCTCTCAGGTGCCAATCCAACTCTCTTTCGAAGGTGCTTAATGATTCTCTTTCCAGCAGTGCAATGCCAATCATAACTGCACAGCATTAAAAAAAAATCCCTTGTACCTTTTGCCCAAAATGTACTGACTCAGTGTGGTCTACTGTCTTACACTTTTGTACCTAGTATGATTGTGGCTAATGTATAATAGGATTTGTCACTGAATTATATGCATTTAAAAAAGCACTCTATTTATACACATGACAATAAAGTATCATTGAACCATTGAACAACATTTCACTTCACTTTCCAATTTCAACAAGCAAAATCTTTTCTCTCTTCAAAGTATTACTGTTTGGTAGTAAAACAAAATTGGAGTGGAGAGGTAGCAGAGAAGATGCAATGGAATGATGCCTGAGATTGAATGTTTCATTGTAAGAAGTGACTGAATAGGCTGGGTTTGAAGAAGAGGAGACTGAGAAGGTAATGGGCCTGTCCCACTTAGTTGACTTTTTAGGAGACTGCAGGAGACAATGCAGTCGCCACATGCTCGCCACATGTTCGCGGGTGGTTGCCAGGGAGTTGCCTTCATGGTCGTGAGGAGTTCCCGCATTGTGCGAACTAGACGCGGCCTCATTATGGTCACCGTGAATTTTTCAACATGTTGAAAAATTAGCGCCGACTAGAATGAAGCCACCAGGGAGAGTAATGAGAATTCTCAAGCCCTAGGTGGGTCGCCAGGAGGTCCTAATGGGCTGCCAGGAGGTCGAAGGTTCTCATAAGTTGTAGCCGGTTAAATGTCCGCCGAGCTTCACAGACGTGTATCTCTGGCTTCTTAAAAGTTGTCTCCACTTCTTCTCCCCCCCCTCTCCCCCCTCTTTTAAAGGGCTTACTGTACACTGTGCTTTAGACGTCTTTTTACAGCGGCAACCTTCCTGTTCATCACTCTGTGTGTCTGTTTCACCTTGGCTTTGCATCGTGTGAATATTTTAGACAGCACTCCCCCCGCTTGCCCTGTCCCACACCTGCATAACGGGCTGGTGAAGGAAGCGACGTGTTTGTGTGGGTGTTCCACTCTGACAATCGCCATTCCAGTTGCTGGTTTCACTATGATGGATCACTAAACTAAACTAAACTAAACTAAGTGCTTTCACAATATTTAAGTTGCATCTGGACAATCAGTAAAATCACCAAGACATAGCAGATTATTTACCAACATTGGTGGTGGCATGGTGGCGCAGCGGTACAGTTGCTGCCTTACGGCGCCAGAGACCCAGGTTCGATCCTGACTATGGGTGTTGTCTGTATGGAATTTGTACGTTCTCTACGTGACCTGCGTGGAGAACGTACAAATTACTGTGAGATTTAGTTTAGTGATACAACATGAAAACTGAGTCCGCACCGACCAGCGATCCTCACACATTAAAAGGGCCTGTCCCACTGACGCGACCTTTCAGCGACTGTCTTCGACCTTCAAGCTCGAGGGCACTCGCCTGAAAAACCTTGAGCTGGATCGACTGTCAGCGATGAAACAGCGAGCTGGATCAACCGACCGCACACACACAAACACATCGCAAAGGCGGGGGCCAGGGAAAGCGGGGGAGCACTGTCTGAAATTCACACCCGCGATGAACAGGAAGGTAAAAGATGGTTGCACAGTGTACGGTAAGTCCTTTAGAGAGTGCGGAGGGAGAGAAGGGGAGAGAAGGGGAGAGAAGGGGAGGGAGAAGGAGGGGAGACACTTTTAAGAAGCCGGACAACTTTTAATAAAGTTTGGCGGGCATTTAACTTACTGGTCGATTTTCCTTGGTCCTGAAAACTCCAATGAACGAATTAAAATGCTCGGTCAGCGAAGGAGATTGCCTACGGCTGCCCTTGACTGCCTATAACTACATAGAGACCCCACTCCACTGCACTACGAGTTTAAAAGAACCACGCCGACCAATTTTTAGTCGCGGAAAAATTTTCAACATGCTGAAAAATTTTCCTCGACCAAACTGAGGCCGCGAGTATGCAGAAACGTCCCTCGAGCATGAAGGAGAGTTCCAGTGACCTCATAGGACCTCCTAGGGCCACGTGTCGACCATGCTGCGAGTTTGAGTCGAAGGCAAACTCTTCTAAACTCACAGATTAGGTCGCTGCAATGGGACAGCCCCTTTAACATTATCCTACACAAACTAGGGACAATTTAACATTTATACCAAGTCAATTAACCTACAAACCTGTACGTACTTAGAGTGTGGGAGGAAACCAAAGATCCCAGAGAAAACCCACGCAGACACGGGGAAAACATACAAACTCTGTACAGAACACCTGTATTTGGGATCGAACCCGGGTCTCTGGGGCTGTAAGTGCTGTATGGCAACAACTCTACTGCTGTGACACTGAGCCACCCTTAACCAAGATCTTTGCTTTCCTCTCGCAATCTAAAAACATACAGGTTTGTAGGTTATTTGGCTTGGTATAAATGTAAATTGGCACTAGTGTGTGTAAGATAGCGCTAATGTGCAGGGACCGTTCGTTAGTGCGGACTAGTTGTTTCTCCATCATGGTCTGGTTTGGCTCAGCCACCAAGCACGACACCCAGAGGCTGCAGCGAATCATCCGATCAGCTGAGAAGGTTATTGGCTGCAACCTTCCCTCCATTGACGAACTGTACACTGCAAGGGCCAGGAAGCGAGCGGGTAAGATCATCTCTGACCCCTCTCACCCTGGCCACAAACTCTTTGAATGACTTCCTTCTGGAAGGCGACTCCGGACTGTCAAAGCTGCCACAGCCAGACATAAAAACAGCTTTTTTCCACGAGTAGTAGCTCTACTCAATAACCAAAAATCTGTAGCCTCCTTATGCTCTGGTATTTTATTTAATTCACATGTTTAATCAATAATGTTTTATTATTAATGTTTAATGTTTTATGTATCACTCTTAACTGTCGCTGTATGTCATGTTGTCATTTGCGGGCAGAGCACCAAGGCAAATTCCTTCTATGTGAATACTTGGCCAATAAACTTATTTATTCATTCATTCGGCTCGGTGGGCCAAAGGGCCTGTTTCCATGCCGTATCTCTAAATTGAACTAAACTAAAATTGCAGATAAATGGGGTTAGTATAGATAGACACTAGACTGTGAGAATAGATGCGGTAGACTGAAGAGTTAGTTTCTACACCATTTGTCTCTATGACCTTATGTTTACGGTATATTAAAAATAATTATAGTTATTGTCAGGTATATATTTCGGCATTAATATAACCATACTTTGCATTTTGCATATGCTTAGACCCATTTTGCAATCTGTACAAAACTGACGTTCAATTAAAAACTATAAACTAAATTCTCTCTCTTACTTCAGGATATGAAATGTCAAGATTTATTGAGGTATTGTGGTTATGTTATAATTTTATATCGAAGTCACGTGAGTGACTACGTGAAGAGCCCGCCAGCCCGCATGCGCATCAATATGCCTAACGCTTGGCGCACAGACAGGCTGGGAGGAGCGTTGGTTCCTCCAGCGGTAAGTTTAAAAGCTTCTCAGGTAAGTGTAAACTTGCTCTGAGGTGTTTTGGTGTACGGTATTTTTTCAACAGAATCTCTAGGTTTGATTATGTAGAAACCTAATACCAAACCTAGACGGGCCGCGGTAAAACCGGCTGCAGAAGACCGAGGGAGTGCAGGAAGCTGGCGGCCATCTATTTCATCCTCAGAATCGTTGGCAGTCTGCTCAGCCACCTCGGAATTTGTTCCTGTAAGAAGCAGTTTGGCAACCCCGAAGGGGGGTAAATCCAAACAGAAAACAGTGAGGCAAGTCCTCTCAGATGATTCAGGCCAGGAGGATACTGCTCCCACATCAATGTCTGATGTGTTTGGCCGTTTGGCACAGATGGAGCATCTTATGGAGAGGATGCTGGCAGACAATATGCTCCGTGCTACGGAGGCATACTCAAGCAGTTCTATTCAAACACCTGCTGCAGCTCCTGGTACAGGGCTGCTTATTTTCTCCCACTCGGATGAGGGGAGTTTCGGAGATCTGTATACAGCTGACTCCGAATATGAATGTGTGCCGGAGGCTCATGCTGCAATGCATGATATGCGTGATTCGCATAAAGAAGAGTTGCCCGCTCTTGCCTCCAAATTTGCTGTTCCTTCGCGGACAGGCAAGCCACTTCTAGGGGAGTTGGCCTCAAGCATCAGCTACCTCACTTCCCACCAACTAAAGAAGGAAACTATGGTGGAAACGACTGCAAAATACACCAGTCCGAAAAATTGTGCAACTTTAAATGTGCCCCTAGTCAACGCCTCTATTTGGGGTTATATTGGGTCCAACATCAAAACCAAAGAAATGAAGCTTCAACGCATCCTGAGGTTATTGTCTGCAGGCATTACGGCCTTTGCCAGGTCGATCGATGGCGTTCAATTATCTGAAGTTCAGCAGGATGCTATGGCACTGATGTGCAACGCCCATTTTGAAATAAACTGTTTCCGGAAAGATGCCATCAGGCCAGTACTGAACCCAAAGTTCGCACATCTGTGCAAGGCCAGTAATATTCAGCCTCCAAAGCTCCTCTTCGTAGAAGACCTGAGAAAACAGGTCAAGGACTTGCACGAGGAGTCTAAAGCAGCGGGCATGATTAAAGCATTTCCTATGAGCAAGTCTCCGCTCTTGCGGCGTCAGCACCCTTACGCCTCTACCAGCAAGAAGCAGTTTTCTGAAGCCAGTGGGAACTCCAGATTTGTCCTACCCGGTCACAGGTCTTTTTTAGGCCTAGGCCCATCCCGCCCATCATGGAAGATGCGGCAGCCTCACGTCCCAGCAGCTCAACCTTTCAGAGCGAAGGGGAAAAAACAGACCCATAATTAGGGTTCTCTGGGCCTGGTATCAAACTACCTGTAACCTTTGAGGTAGGTGGGTCTGGTTCTATCAGTCACACGGGGTGTGCGGAGGAATTTCAAGTTGGTGGTAGGTTAAGTTTGTTCTTGCATGAATGGCGGCAGATAACTTCAGATCCGTTTATATTGCTTCAGATCCTTATACCCTGTATAAAGGGTTTCAAAATTGAGTTTTTGCCTAACTCATTTACGCCCACACAAGATATGCCAAGTCGGTCGTATACGTGCTCAAACAAGAGACTTTGGATATGCAAGCGAAAATACACGCATTGCACAAAAAAGGAGTAATTGAGAGATCAATTTATGAAAAAGATCAATACATCTCTAATATATTCCCTAGGGAGAAGAAAGATGGTGGATGCCGTATCATCCTTGATTTGGCTAAATTTAACTCATACGTGCAGTATAGACATTTTAAAATGGAGAATTTCTTTACTGTTAAGCAATTGATTTCTGAGGGCTGCTTTATGGCATGCATCGATCTCAAGGATGCATATTATTCGGTTCCGATCCACAAGGATCACCGGAGATATCTGAAGTTTAGTTGGATGGGGCAGCTGTGGCAGTTTAAAGTGTTACCTAATGGATTAAGCTCAGCTCCTAGGTTATATACCAAACTGCTGAGGCCAGTGCTCGGCCTGCTCAGAGCTAAAGGGCATATTGTTATGGGCTATATAGATGATATTCTGATCATCGGGAGAACACTGCATTTGGCAAAACTAGCTGTTTCAGCTGCGAAGCTCATTTTTGAGGAATTGGGGTTTATCATTCATCCAGCCAAATCCAGGTTGATACCAACGAGGTCTATTGATTATTTAGGGTTTACTATTAACTCAGTGGAAATGTCTGTTACCCTGCCCAGGGGGAAAAGACTAGATTTGATGGAAGCCTGTAATAACCTTTTGATTGCAGAAGAGCCATCTATTCGCCAGGTGGCTAGAGTAATTGGCAAAATAGTGGCTGTCTTTCCAGCCGCTCATTTTGGGCCTTTGCATTATCGAAATCTGCAGCGTGCAAAGGATCTGGCACTTAAATTCCACTTAGGTCATTTCGACAGACCTATGCAGTTGTCGCCTAAATCTAAACCGGAGTTACAATGGTGGACGCCCAATATTCAACATTGCTCTGGCGGGGTTTTGTCTAATAAACCTTTAATTACACTGCAGAGTGATGCAAGTGCACTGTGATGAGGAGCTACTAACACCATCTCTAGTTGTGGCGGCAGTTGGAACATGTATGAGTTACCATTTAGCCGTCAATATGGTATCAATTACCTGGAAATGCTGGGGCATTCTATGGTTTGAAGGCTTACTGTGGGAAACTACATGATGTGCATGTTAGACTTCAAATCGATAACACTACGGTGGTGGCATATATTAATCACATGGGTGGAAACAAATCAGTATCCTGTGATACTTTAGCTAATCTCATTTGGAATTGGTGTATAGACAGGAGCATTTGGATCTCAGCTGCTTACTTGCCAGGTAGATTTAACACGGTGGCAGATACTAGATCTTGTAAATTCAATGATCACACTGAGTGGATGTTAAATCAAAAAGTATTTAATGACATTATTGCTCGTTATGGAACACCTGATATTGATTTATTTGCCTCCAGGCTTAATCACCAATTACCAAGATATGTAGCATGGGAGCCAGAGCCAGACCCAGGGGCGGAGGCTATAGGTGCATTCTCTCTAGACTGGGGGGGAATGTTCTTCTATGCTTTCCCTCCTTTTTGCCTCATTGGTCGATGCTTGCAAAAAATCATGCAAGACTTCGCTTCGGGTATTTTAGTAGTGCTTAACTGGCCTACGCCACCATAGTTCCCTTTACTGTTAGGAATGCTAACGGAACAACCTATGGTTGTTCATAAACATAAATATTTGCTTATTCATCCCGTCTCTCGGGAATCTAATCCGCTACAGGACAGAATCAACCTGTTAATTTGCAGACTCTAAGAAGACCTTTCCTGGGGCTCGGATTATCCGACCGGACGGTGGACATAATCACTGCAGCTTGGCCGGACGGCACTAAGAAGCAGTACATTTCTTACATTAAACAATGGGAAGACTTTTGTGTCAATACACATATAAGTTATGTTACGGCAGATATAGCCGATGTGTTGGAATTCCTTTCAACTTTATATTTTGACAAAAAATTGAATTATAGTGCTATTAACACTGCTCGTAGTGCTTTGTCATCATATTTGCTGCTGGGATCAGGACACCATTCTGTCGGCTCTCACCCATTGGTATTCAAATTTATGACGAGTATTTTTTAACAAAAACCCTCCTAGGCCCAGATAGGGAGGTATGGGACATTAATGTAGTATTAACGCTGCTTCGCAGTTGGGCACCAGCTGCATCTTTATCTTTGGTCCAGGTCACCTATAAATTAGTCATGCTCATGGCGCTCGTTTCAGCGCAATGAGTCCAGTCGTTACAGAAATTAAGGCTGTATAAGGCAGTTATATCCAATAATAGGGTAACCTTTTATATAAATGAGCTAGTTAAGCAAAGTAGATCAGGTGCGCTGGGGCTTAAGCTGGAATTTTTGGCATATCCACCTGATCGCAGGTTATGTGTCGTTACATATATTAAACAGTATATAAAGGTTACAAAGGACCTTCGAGGCACCGAACTGGCTGTTTTCGTCAGTCATAAAAAACCACACAGAAGGGTATCGGTGCAGACCATTTCTAGATGGTTGAGACGTGTATTAGCATTTGCAGGAGTGGACACTGATGTATTTAAATCTCACTCTACCAGGGCTGCAGCTACGTCGGCAGCAAGAGTCATGGAAGTTCCACTGGACCACATCCTAGCGACAGCGGGATGGGCGAATGAGCGAACCTTTCAAACATTTTATAATAAGCCTATTACCAGGCCTGGTTTATTTGCTATTAAAATTTTAAGTTCTGTTAATTAATCTATTGTTTATCCCTGATGTAAGGGACCATTATTATTATTTCCATTAAAAGCATGGACGTGTTTACGTTAATATCATGTTTCAATGCAGTATGTTTCTTCAGCCATGTCTGATCAACTGGGGCAGTATGTCTGCATGGACTCCGGTTCACTGCATGAAACCACAGAGCTTTGAAGTCTTCACATAGTCACTCACGTGACTTCGATATAAAATAGAAAGATTAAACGAGAACTTACCCTTTGAAGTTTGATCTTTATTTTATGAGAAGTTGAAGTGAGGGATTACGTGCCCTCCACTCCCAACCCTACTTCTCATAAAGATCATTCGGTAGTTCTAGCTTGTTAATCTTCCTATAGCTTAGGTCAGCAACTATTTTGTGGTTTCATACAGCTGCTTTAAAGTTTGACGCGCATGCGGGCTGGCGGGCTCTTCACGTAATCCCTCACTTCAACTTCTCATAAAATAAAGATCAAACTTCAAACAGTAAGTTCTCGTTTAATCTTTCTATTTTAAAAGGTTTATTAGATATTTGGACTCAGCAGCTATTTTACCAGATGGGAACTATAGCTTCTCGAATAGCTTTCTCTTGGTTCAAACTGAAGAACAAATAGATTAGGTCCATTCTGTTGTGAGATAAGCTATTTTTTCTCCTGTATTATCTTGTACGAATCTCCATGTGCCTCTGCTAAAATCCTTTGCAGAATCTCAGTTTGTTATCTGCATCGGCACATGGATATGAATGGTTTAGAGCTCAAATGAGATTAGCATGGATGGAGCATCTTGTTTGGCATGGATGAGATGGGCCGAAGCACCTGGTTCCAACTCTCAATAACTTCTACAGATGCGCCGTAAACATTTTTTTATCGGGATGCATCACAGCTTGGTTTTGAAACAGCAAATAAATTGCAGCAAATTGTGGACGCAGCCCAAACCATCACACAAATCAACCTCTCTTCCATTGACTCCATTTATGCCTCATGCTGCCTCGACAAGGCCATTAGCATAATCAAGGATGAGTCGCACCCTGGTCACTTCCTCTTCTCCCCTCTCCCATCGGGCAAAACGCACACCTCCAGATTCGGGGACAGTTTCTTCCCAGCTGGTATCAGGTAACTGAATGATCCCACCACAACTAGAGAGCAGTCCTGAACGACTATCTACCTCATTGGTGACCCTATCGGACTATCTTTGATCGGACTTTACTGGCTTTATCTTGCACTGAACATTATTCCCTTATCATGTATCTATACATAGTAAATGGCTCGATTATAATCATGTATTGTCTTTCCACTGACTGGTTAGCACGCAACAAAAGCTTTTCATTGTACTTCGGTACATGTGACAATAAACTAAACTGACACTAAAACTGAACTGACTCTACGACTCCATTACCTTCATTGCATAGATGTACACATTTTGCATTCTAACAGGGGTGCCCCAAGTTTTGAATGACCTAACTTACAGAAATCTGATTTTATGGGCATTCTCCCATACAGTTTTAAATATTTTTTCAAGCTCGTAGTAATAATAATAATAATAATAATAATAATAATAATAATAATAATAATAATAATAATAATATTTTTTATGGCATTCATTAATGACTGAGTACAATATATTTTCCATTAGTTTAATTGTGGTTAGTGTTAGGGTAATTATAATGAAATGAAATAATTACAGCAAGTGTTTGCAGAGTGATACAATATGAGTAGGTGTAGAAAATTGATATTTTTAACTTTTGTAGAAATGGGTTTACAGCAACAGAACTCTTACAAAACCGTGTCCCTTACCTCTACAGCACTAGGGTTACTTTTACAACTATCCTTTTTTCAAAACAATACAAACGTCAGAAGTCTTCAAAACCAAGTCCTGTTTTTTTTTTCTGTTTTGGGGCTGGCAGAATGTGAATGATTGACTTTAGGTTGACATTTACCATTGGTTTCAGAGGAGCTTGTGCCTGAGGTGAGTCACTTCCATTATCTGCTGACAAAAGCTCCAAGAATAGACTTACCTTTCACAGGTTCCCAATAGCCACATACATATGGAACAGAACCCCAGTGGGGTATCCCTAGCTGCAAGCAAGACAATGCATGGCATACTGCTATCATAAGAGCAGGCCAGAACAAGCCCTACCCATCAAATGACTGAAACATATCTGATGTCTGCTTTAAACCATGCCCCAAAGATTTACATGCTGTCAAAGCTGCAAGGGTTGTGAAATTTGCCATGCATTCAGAAATATTCACACACACAATAAAATATTAACGATACAATTAAAAGAATCTTAACAGTTATTTAAACTTTAAAGAAGTTAAAAATGAAGACATCATTTAAAAGCAATTCTTCATTCTTCAAACACTTGTAAACAACTCAAGAGTCAAGTGTTTTATTGCCATATTTCCCGTAACAGAACAATGAAATTCTTACTTGCAGTAGCACAACGGTCATAGTATTCTGTAAAACCCACAATAAACAACCACAAAAAAGCCAAGCATATATATAAACAAACAGACAAATAAACAAGCAATAATAGTGCAAAGTCAAAAAAAGTGCCCTCGTCTATATAGTTCAAAGCCTTTCAGGAGGTTGTAGTGTTTAATAGTCTGATGGTTGTAGAGGAAGAGCTGCTCCTCAACCTGGACTATACAATTTTCAGGCTCCTGTTCCTTCTTCCCAATGGCAGGAGTGAAATGAGAGTGTGGACAGGGTGGTGTGGTCCCTGATTTTTGAGGCAGCGACTCCTGTAAATCCCTTTGATGGTGTGGAGGTCTGTACTCATGATAGACAAGGCAGTGTTCACCACTTTTTGCAAACTTCTTTGTTCCTGGGTGTTCGTGTTTCCGAACCAGGCCATGACGTAACCAGTAAATATGATCACTATTGTACATCTGCAGATGTTCAAGAGGGCATTCGTCGAAATACCGAATGTCCTCAATCTTCTAAGGAAGTAGAGGCATTAATGGGCTTTTTTTAATGATTGCATGAATGTACTGGGTCCAGGGCAGATTTCAGAAATATGCTTAGAATGGCAGGAATTTGAAGCATTTGACTATCATTACCATCCTGTCAATAATAGCAGGTTTGTGGATCCTCGTCTTTCCTATTCCAAAGTCTGCATTCAGTTCATTGGACTTACTGACATGGAGACTAAGTTTGTTGATCTGGCGCCATTTGGTTGGCCGATCTGTATTTCGTCCAACAATGGTGATGTCATCGGCGAACTTGAAGATGGAGTTTGAACTATGTCTAAATATTCAATTAAATTAAGTATAAATTAACCAACCACACTTCTCCCTTCCAGGTGTTCCTCTCCATTCAAATGAATAGGCTCTGCCACTGATGAATATCAGCAAGTCTGTGCTGCACCTCTGGATTCCAGTGTTGGAGCCCAACTGGTGGAATCGAACAATGTTTCCTGACATTTAAAGGGATTGAATGATGCCCAATTGACATACCGCTGCCAGGACTTCTCAGCAATGTATGGCTCATAAATTTGTTGAAGGTAATATGCCTCCATCATGGCAGTTCTGATGAAGGGTCTTCAACCTGAAATGATAACTCTGTATCTTTGTCTGAATATAACCAGTGAGAGTTTCCAGTGTCTTCTATTTTTTTCATCTCCATTATTTTTTGTTATCCATCTTGCCTTGCTTAACTTAATACAATATGAGATGTATTTAAGCTCATTATGTGTGTTGTACAAATTGCTTCCAGCATGATACATTGGATTGTGCCAGTGTTACACAGATGGACAAGATGCATTTTAATTTAACATTAATGATTCAGTGCATTACGTGCTGGATTTAACCTCACATCAGATTAGCGTTAATTAATCTTTGTTGCTCGGATAAGTAGATGAACTATTCATTTATTTCCTGCTCCAAAAACTGGGTTATTATCAGGGTTAGGATTGGTGAAAAATAAATTATATAGTTCTACTTACAAACATTAACAACATCGTGAAATATTTATATTATTTCATTCAAAATGTGAGGCACATTTCCATTAAATAATGAAGTGACGTATTCTTGTCCATTTCCTTTAGTTTGATATTGAGTCCATTGTATGAAATGGGCCATAACAGACATTTTCCAATCGTGCCAAAACATGAACATAATGTATATTAGCCAGTGCAGAATGAGCTATTCACAACAAATTGGCAATGTGAATGGCTGATTTATGCTTGCCAGTCTGGACAAGGCATGAGGTTTAAAGTAAGAGGATTAGCTGCCTTATGCCTGCAGGGCAGATGTTAACATGGTATCTCAGGCTACTTGTGCTATTTTCTTTGCAATAGCGGCAAGTGTTGATAGCCCATGATCTGAAGCCATGGTTGGAAATGCCAATGTTAGAAAGGTGTATTACAAGTTTCATAAGCAATAGCTAAATAGCCATTTTATCATTAACATCGACATCTCCACTTGATGGTGCCAAATCTGATGCAAGGCCAAAGCAAGGAATGCCTCATATGCTCACTAGGAAGAGGTAATGAGACAAATCAGATATTTGCCAAGGTTTGCTGCCAATAGACAAACTACAAGCAGTGTCCATTTGGCATCTTAAAAATCAGCTTATTTTACTTTCTAGATTCCAGTTCCCCCCCCCCCCCCACATTAGCAAATAGCACTCCAATTTTCTAATAACCCATTATCTTTTTTTAGATTTTTAACTTTATATCCATGCAAAAGTTATGAGCTGATTAATTTAAAAAGTAGTAGCATTTTAAATTGCATTACGACTTGTCATTGGGTATTACCTTTTCAGCATTCTGATTTTCTCATTCAGATGCAGCTGTCTGTATCGTTAAAAAAAATGTCAACACTCTTAGCTTTGTTAGGAAGTCGTCACTTTTGCTTGGCTGGCCTGGCTTCTTATCTCCTCATTTGAAAAGTCCACTGGATTACTCTGAAGAAGGATTCCAAACCAAAAAGTCACCTGTTCATCTTCTCCCGAGATGCTGCCTGACCTGATGAGATACTCCAGAATTCTGTGTCTATCTTCAGTGTAAACCAGAATCGCAGTTCCTTTCTACACTGGAGTACTATAGATGGTCTTTTAGTTTTGTATTGCAGATGAACAAGCATTACAGATTGTTCAACGAAAGGTATTCACTCCTTTTTGGTTGTTACATAAAGATAATGTGATTGATACCTCAGGAAAGCCTTCCCGCTTACTACAATGCAGGAGGAGGACATTCAGTCTATCCCGTCTCCACCAGTTTCTGCCAAAGCCACTACAAGCGTTCCAATACCCTTCTTCTTATCTCCCTGTTGTCCTGAAAATTATTCTCTCTCATGCTGTCCATGAACTCTCGTTGGATTCCTTTGTCACCTCTCTTCACTAGGGGTAAAATTCTACAGTTTCATACCACAATTTCTTTGCGATGCGAGAGAATATTGGAGTACTAAAATAAAGGTACTGATTGTTGACTTCTGTAAGGGACTTGTCTTCATCGATGGGACGGCGGTGGAAAGAATCCACAGCTTCAAGTTCCTTGAGGTGCATAACCCTGACGTCAATGGAGCCAGCATTGATGCAATCATGAAGAAAGCTCATCAATGTCTCTACTTTTATCAGGTTTGTGAAGATTCGGCATTTTGTCGAATACTCAATCAAATATTTACAGGTGTATGGTAGAGAGCATCATGACTAGTTGCATCATGACCTAATTCAGTACCTCAAGCACCTCAGTCAAAACCTAATTCATGACCTAATTCAGTACCTCAAAAGAATGATGGAGGCTACATTGCCTGGTCCATCACAGTTGTTGACTCCGCACCATTAAAGACATCTCCAGGAAGTACTGTCTCAACAAGGCAGCCAATATCATCAAAGACCCGCACCACCCTGACCATGCTTCCATTTCACTGTTACCATTGGGAAGAAAGTACAGGATACTGTGAACCGTGACCTCCAGGTTCAAGAACAGCATATTTCCATCAATCATCAGGATTTTGTACCACAACCCCAACCAAACCCTACCTCATCACCAACTTACCAAGGACTTTGTACAGATTGTACTACCTACTTTGGTTTGCACAATTATGATCTGGTTACCTAATATTATTAATAATGTATTAATAATGTATTGTATTATTCATTATTGTATTGTATCATATGTCGTGTTCTATTAATGGACTGTAAAGCTACAGCAGGTAAGAATTTAATTGTTCTGTTCCTGGTGCATATAACACTTAAACACTCTTGAGTCTTAACTCTTGAAGGGAAAGTGGTTGCAAATCTGGATTTAGATTTAGGGAATGAAAGTACACAAGTTGAAGGAATAACACTGGGAGGACACTTCTCTAATCATGATCTTGATTCAGTTAGATTTATGGCCCTGTCTCACGGTGCAAGTCCACCCACGAGTGATCCCGAGTGAAAGAAAAAATCACACTCTTGGTTGTCTACGAGATTCCAAGTTTATGTTCTCGAGTTTAAACGAGTTCCCACGTGTATGTCTAAGTTTGCCATTTACTTCTCATTTCTGCGATATACCATGTTCCTCTCCCGAGTTACTCTTGAGCCAACCATGAATGAAGGTCTGTTTTAAGTATCAAATAGAGGAGCTGGACAGCATCTCATACAGTAAGTATATTCTGATTCAGTATTGAAAGTTATTCAATTTCAGAACTTAAAAAAAATAGGCAGGATCTCGGCCCCGCACTCGCTGCCATTGTGCAGCAAGGAGGCGGTGGCGGCGAAGCAACAGTGTTAATGAAGACAGCTCCATCCTGAATTTACTGCCAGGTCTACACACTGCGGGGAGACAGGAGATTTGTTTTGTTTTTAAATAGGTGCAGTAGGCCATTCGGCCCTTCGAGCCTGCACTGCCATTCTTGACCTCAGTGCAGCATTTGATACTGTCGACCACACCATCCTAATTGACCGTCTCCGGTATGGGGTTGGTATTGATGGCACTGCCCTGAGCTGGTTCATCTCCTACCTCAAAGGTAGGAGTTTCTCTACTAACATAGGCAACTCTTTCTCCTCCCCAGCTAATCTCTGCTGTGGGGTTCCACAAGGTTCCATCCTTGGCCCCATTCTCTTCTCCCTGTATATGCTCCCCTTAGGCCAAGTTATTGAAAGGCACGGCATTTCCTTCCATTGCTACGCAGACGATACATAACTCTATCTCCCCCTGAAGCCCAAAAACCAATCAAATCTGTTTAACCTTAGCCACTGCCTCGAGGATATAAAGTGTTGGATGGCCCAGAACTTCCTCCAACTAAACGAGAGTAAGTCTGAGGTCATCCTTCTCAGCCCCTCGGACTCAATCAAAATGATAGCAGGCAGCCTTGGAAGCCTTACCCCACTACTCAAACCTCACGTCAAAAACCTTGGCGTGATATTTGACTCAGCACTGAAATTTGACAAACAAGTCAATGCCGTGGTAAAAGCTAGCTTCTTTCAGCTCCGGACGATAGCTAAAATAATACAATTCCTCCAGTTTGATGACCTCGAAAAGATCATCCACACATTCATATCCTCCCGCCTAGATTACTGCAACTCCCTTTACACTGGTATCAGCCAATCTTCTCTGTCCCGCCTGCAACTGGTCCAAAACGCCGCAGCGAGACTCCTGACGGGCACCCGAAAAAGGGACCACATCACCCCGATCCTGGCCTCTCTCCACTGGCTCCCTGGGCGGTTCTGTATAAACTTCAAGATCCTCCTCCATGTCTACAAAGCCCTCAATGGGCTTGCCCCCACCTACATAAAAAGTCTTCTCACCCGCCACTCCACCCCCAGGCCCCTCAGATCGGCCGACTTGGAGTTGCTGAATATCCCGCGGTCTAGGCATAAGCTCAGGGGCGACCGCGCCTTTGCGGTTGCAGCCCCTAGACTGTGGAACAGCATCCCCTTTCCCATCAGAACTTCCCCCTCCATTGACTCTTTTAAGTCAAGACTAAAGACTTATCTATATTCCCAAGCCTTTCCTGATGTCCTCTGAGTGAGGGCTACATGTATATATGTATGTAGTTTGTTTTGTTTATGCTATTCTTATAACAAATGTAAAGCACTTTGGCCAACGAGAGTTGTTTTTTAAATGTGCTATATAAATAAATGTGACTTGACTTGATTCAATATGATCATGGCTGATCATCCAACTCAGTATCCCGTACCTGCCTTCTCTCCTGATCCCTTTAGCCACAAGGGCCACATCTAACTCCCTCTTAAATATAGCCAATGAACTGGCCTCAACTACCTTCTGTGGCAGAGAGTTCCAGAGATTCACCACTTTCTGTGTGAAAAATGTTTTTCTCATCTCGGTCCTAAATGATTTCCCCTTTATCCTTAAACTGTGACCCCTTGTTCTGGACTTCCCCAACATCGGGAACAATCTTCCTGCATCTAGCCTGTCCAACCCCTCAAGAATTTTGTACGTTTCTATAAGATCCCCCCTCAATCTTCTAAATTCTAGCGAGTACAAGCCGAGTCTATCCAGTCTTTCTTCATATGAAAGTCCTGACATCCCAGGAATCAGTCTGATGAACCTTCTCTGTACTCCCTCTATGGCAAGAACGTCTTTGAATGTGGACGGATGTCTCCGCGCCTGCTTGTTAAAAGCGGAATATATTTTTAGTTGCCTTTCAAACCGGGCTTTGGTTTTATTCCTTGTTTTTGTTTATTCGCCCACACATTTCGTGTGTGAGGGTGTGAGAAGTCCATGCCGGGTGCCGGCGGGCCGCAGCCGCTGTTCTTTCACATCAGTTGCACATCAGATTGTTGGGAGACGGAGCTCAGGGTTCGCCTCCTGAGCTGCTTTGGTGCCCAGGCATGAGTTGAGGTGGAGGGAGGTTGCGGTGGGGTCTACCTCGCTGGGGCACAAGACCTCTGCCGCCTGCCCCTTGCAGCCATCAACTTGTTTGTTCCTTTGGTGCGCCTCATCTGCCCTGCTCCCATCCCAGCCCAGCCCCAGCTCTCTGCTCCATTCTCTTGGAAATGTCGTTTCCACCGCTGTAACAAGGAGGGGTCCGGCTAGCTGGCTTGGTGGGTGGGTGGGTGGGTGGGCAGGGAGGGGGGGTGGGTACAAACCACTGAATCCATTCTCAAAAGTCGGGCAGAGCCGTGTAGAAATCATGTTTCTCTCTGCTTCATATACGTGGGAATTCCCTCAGTATGGTCACTCAGCGGGACAGGCAGCATCGCTGGAGAGAAGGAATGGGTGACGGGATGACGTTTCCAAAATTCTGCTGCCTCTTTGTGTTACTCCAGCACTGTGTGTTCACTTTTTGTCAACCAGCATCTGCCCTTTCTTGTGTATGACATTATTTGTATCCGTGGCAGTTGACTGTCGCTCCCTTCAGTTTCCCAGGGGGTCGGGACGGGACTGGAGTTGGGAGGGAAAGGTGGCGGGGGGGGGGGGGCGGGGGAGGGAGTGGAGTGGGGTGGGGGGAAAGGGGGTTGGGGGTGACTTAGTACGGGAGACAAGTGTAGGAGAGGTGTACTGACTGTGTGGGCAGACACTTTGGTAGTGATTGCCCACCAGTCTCAAAAGATGCAGTGTCTCTCTGTCCCTGGGATAGCAGGGGGCGATCAAACAGCACAATACCCCCCTCCCCCTCCACGCCAACACGAAGGGCAACGATCCCAAGGCTTTAGCGTCAGAAACAGCGGGCAGGCGACAATCACCCGCCATAACGCGAGAGAGATCATGCACTATTTTCGGTGTTTCTGTCTTTCTCCATCTCATTGTTGGCCCTGTCTGTCGCCACCCCCACCCCCACCCCTCTGCTTCCCGGCCATGTGTGTGACCGCTTCCCTCCCCTCTCCAGCTCCCCGCCCATTGCACCGGGCGCGGGGGCTTCACACCGTCTTCACGTCGGCGATGCCAGCAGGTCAGTGCCAGTTATCCCGGGGCAGGTGCTCGGGGGCTCTCTCCCAGCGTGGCCCCGGACCGGGGGGGGGGGGGTGGGTGGGATGGGAGTCAGCGGGCACGCCGGCTCTGCCACACCATGGGCCGCCACCAACCAAGCCACCAGTCCGCGTCCACACGCTCGGTAGAACAGGAGCTGAGACTGGGAACTGTACCGCCCTTGCCCCCTCCCTCTGCAACTGCAAACAACCCCACTCTCCTGCTCACCTAACCCGCCCATCCCTTCTCTCTGGGTATTGAAGGCGCTTCTAGTCTGCCATGTGCAATAGTCTCCAAAATACACTGCATCTTTAGAAAGGAAAAATACAAAACATGTCAATCCCACTGGATAGGCCTTAGTCATGGTGCTGTACCACACGGAAACAGGTCCTTCAGCCCAGCTTGGCCGTGCCATCCAAGTTGTCGTCTTGGGGTAGCCCTATTTGCCTGCATGTGACCCATAGCCCTCTAAACCTTTCCCATCCATTTATCTGTCGTTAATAACCTCAAGAAAATATTAAGTCTACGTGAGCCTGCTTCAGTTTCCTGGGTCCAACTCAGAGAGAAGTCTCCCCCCTTTCCAGGGTTAATCGTTCCATTGTTTATAATGCTCTCTGCATTATGAAGTCCTCGACAGTGAACCCCATGGGCAATCACTACCAAAGTGTCTGCCCACACAGTCAGTACACCTCTCCTACACTTGTCTCCCGTACTAAGTCACCCCAACCCCCCCTCCCCTCCCCTCCCTCCACCCCTGCTCCCCCCCCCCACCTTTCCCTCCCAACTCCAGTCCCATCCCGACCCCCTGGGAAACTGAAGGGAGCGACAATCAACTGCCACGGATACAAATAATGTCATGCACAAGAAAGGGCAGATGCTAGTTGACAAAAAGTGAACAGACAGTGCTGGAGTAACACAAAGACGCAGCAATCATCCCGTCACCCATTCCTCTCTCCAGAGATGCTGCCTGTCCCGCTGAGTTAAAGAGTGCCCACGGTAGACTCAAGAGTCACTACGATAAACTCACGGGCCACTATGTTCTTACAACGAGTTTAAATGTTTCAATTTTTAACTTCAACAGTAAATTTGACTCGTGGAAAACTTTAAACATGTTTGAAATTTTTCAAGAGTTAACAAGTTTCACGGGTACCTGCCGTTAGCGCCACGAGTCGCTAAGTTGCGTCCACGAGTTCCGACGTTCCCGCTACGTTAATTGTACGTGATTACCACGAGTTTAATTTGTTTTAAACTCGGGGTCACTCGTGGGTCGACTCGCACCATGAGACAGGGGTTTTAGCATAGTAATGGAAAAGAATAAAGATAAAAAGATAAAACAGGAATAAAGCTTTTTAAATTTAATGCATGGGCAATATTGCAAAAGTGCAGAAATAATTTTGCAAAAGTGAACTTGAAGCAGCAAATTAGGTTGAAAGTAATGTGAGGTATTTAGGAAATTCAGTCGGTCAGGATAAACATGTTTTCATAAAATAATAAATGCCAAATGTAGTGCATCAAACAAAAAGGGGCATGTGAGGCTATTTTGGGGATGTGCTCATAGAAAGCTCATAAAGAAAAGGCCAGAAGTAAATCATTGGTGGCAATGCGGTGAAAAACTGAAAAGTATTTGTGCTCCACGATAAAAGTGATGATCATGTTAACATACTTAGGTAAAGCCTGAACTATAGAAACATGAGAGACTACAGATGCTGGAATCCTGAGCAACAAACAGTGCTGGAGGAACGCAATGGATCAAGTAGCATTTGTGGGAATGGACTGACAACGTTTTGGATAATGTGCACCAGCCCTCCATTTACGTGCCCCATAAAACACATTTGGATTCTTATTTGTTTTGGCAGTTAATTTTTCCTCATTTGATTTCATACAGCTGATGAAATAGGGAGGAGAAAGTTGTTAAAGAGAGGTAGGGATGGAACAAAACCTGATAGGTAATAGGTGGATTCAGGTGAGGAGAAGTGATTGGTAGATGGGTGGAGATAGTAGCTTTAGGTCTAGGTTTATTATTGTCACATGTGCTGAGGTACAGTGAAATGCTTTGTTTTGCATGCTATCCAAACAGGTCATATATAATGCATATAACATATCAAACTCAGGTACAATAGTCAAAGGGAGGAGAAGATACAGAATGCAGAATTTAGATTCAACATTGTAGCACATAAATTACATAGACAATGTCCAATGTCTGTAATGGTGTATAGATGAATCGGACAGTAGTCTAGCTTAAGGAAGAACTGATCAGAAGTCTTGTAACAGAGGGGAGTAAGCTGTTCCTGTGACTGGTGGTGCCTGGTTTCAAGCTTCTCTATCTTCAGAAGATAGACACAAAATGCTGGAGTAACACAGCGGGTCAAGCAGCATCTCTGGAGAAAAGGAATAGGTGATCTTTCGGGTTGAGACCCATCTTCAGACTGGATCTCCTGCTGAATGGGAGCAGGGAATAGAAGGAATGATTATGTTGGCTGCTTTTCTGAGGCAACATGAAGGATAAATAGAGTAAATGGTGGGAAGTCTGGTCTGCGTGATAGACTCGGCTACATCTACAACTCTTTTTGCAGTTTTGGGCAGAGCTGTTCTCGAACCAAGCTGTGAAGCTACCTGGAAATATGCTTTCTATAGTGCATCTGCAGAAGTTTGCAAGTGTAACAAAGAGTGGAGGTGAAAAGGAGTCAATGGGATGTCAAATTAGAGTATCGGGAAAAGGTTTGCCCACCAGGTCTGGGGGTGGGGGGTGGGGAGAGGTAATAAGAAGGGAGGTTGGGGAGTCTACTAGAAATTAGAGAATTCATTGTTCATGCCATTGGGTTATATGTTATGTAAGTGAAATATGAGTTGCTGTTCCTCTAGTTTGTCTGTAGCCTCAATCTGGCAGTGAGGAGGCCAAGGACAGAGAGTTTGGTATGGGAATGGGAAGGGAGGTTAAAATAGCTAGCAACAATGTGCTCCAGCAGGTCTTGGCGGACTGAATATGGAAATACATTATTATATTTAGATTATGGCTATATTGAAGAAACAATGAACTGCAGATGCTGGTTTACAAAAGAAGACACAGAATGCTGGAGTAACTCAGCAGGTCAGGCAGCATCTCAGAAGGACATAGATAGAAGATAGATAGAAAACCTTTTGGTTTGGGACCCTTCTTCAGACTATCCTCAGGGTCTGAAGAAGGGCCCCAACCTGAAACATTGCCTATCCCATGTTCTCCTGAGATGCTGCCTGACCCGCTGAACTACTCCAGCACTCTTACTGTGTCTTATTTCCATGGCTGGATTGAACCTTGAAATTGACAAATCAAAATGTTCTGACTTTATATAATAAATTATAAAGTGCAGAAATTGCAGAAATTAAAGCATTCACTCATTAAATGGAGGCAAATCCCAATGTTACAACTTAATTGGATAAAGAGCTAGCAATGTCGTTTATTTCAGGAACTAATTAGAATTAACTGGCAAGCATTTCAGAAAGCTTCATGTACATAACTTTTGATCTGTTTGAAACAAGTAATTGGCCAGGAAAACATTTTAGACTTCAAACTGTGATATCTAATTAATCTCTTATTAAAAGGCATAGACAGACCCATTAAAAAATGTGCTTGTTAAAAGATTTTGAAGAATTAATGGAAAGTAATAACCATTAGATTGGCAGAAATATGTTAGTTCTGTGCTTTCCTGAGTTGATGATTTGATATCGGTAAATTTAAGGTAGCACGGAAAGAACTATAATAGAAACAAGTGTGCAATTTTGCCAATTCCAAGTAAAGTACAAAAAGATAAAAGTAGATCATGAATGCAGTTATAAATGATACCTGGCACAGAGACTACAGGTGCTGCAATCTGTCACACAAAAAGAGAATAACTGGAAGAACATAATGGGTCAGGCAGCATCTCTGGAGGGAAATGGACATTCAACATTTCAGGTTGAGACTCTTCATCTGGACTGAAAGAGTAGGGGGGGGGGGAGTAAAACAGTATTAAGAGGTGGGGCAATAGCTAGCAAGCAGTAGGTGGTTGTAGGGGAAGAGGCGTTAATTGGCAGATACAATCAGGTGGATGCAGGTAGCGTGATGATACCAATAGAGGCTGGAGGATGATATGTGCAGACAAAATATGATAGGAATAAGGTGAAGAATGGAACTGAATGAGGGGTGATTGCAAATTGGAACAACAAAGGGCTGGCAGGGGTATGTACAAGTGAGAGGTGTGTCTCTGGGTGGGGTGAAAGAAATAGGTTAATAAGGGGCTGGGGGGATGTGGGGAGGTGGAGAGAGGGGTTGTGGGGAGGTGGGGAGATGGGAAGATGTGGGGAGATAGGGAGATGGGAAGATGTGGGGAGATGTGGGGAGAAGGGGAGATGTGGGGAGAAGGGGAGAAAGGAGTGTGAAAGAGGAACAGGGTAGATAGGAGAGGAGGTGCAATATAACTTGAAAGTGGAGAACAATGCTTCCCTCTCTTAAACATTAAAGGGAGGTTATATAGATTGAATAGTTGATTTCAACAAATGACTTTTATATTTACAAGGGGAAAATAAGTGAAGCATCTGTACAACTGAGAGAAGGGGCTGTTGTGGTCCCTATTTAACAAATTGCAGGAGACCAAAGTGCAAAATGTGCAAATCTCAATTTTTAATATAATTGGGTCATTGTGGAACCATTAAATACCTCATCTATAGTAAATCTTATAAAATATTATTATAGATATACAATTCAGCAAATTATTGTTAATTCATTAGCCAAATCAAAATTTATTTTAATTTTAGTATTATAGCTAACGGTGTATACACACACCTATTATACACTGTTTGCAATATTACTAAAATTCATTTTCGTATTAATTTCAGGCTGTTCAACTAGTTGATGAGTGGCCAGTAAACAGCATTTTTTAGCACTGAGCCAATATTTGCAGCAGATTGGAAAGGGTAAAAAGTATGAATACATTTTTTTTTCTGTCCTCACAAAGCACAAGGGATGAATCACATCCAAACACAACTTTTGCATCACTAATATCTTACTGAGAAAACTGCCAGCTGAATGTCCATGCTGTCTCAATTGTTGCTAATCAGATATTTTTTGCTTATTTCCTCTAAATTACTACATGATGTGTCTCTCCTATTTTCCATTCTCTGTTTTCTCTTTCATCAGTGAGATTGTGCTGGTTACATTTCAGTGTCATTATTTTCACATATTTAATCCAGCCATTAGACATTTCTAAGTCAGTAAATATTAATTATTTACATAAATGTGGCATTAACGTGATGTGTAGGCCAGGGTTAATGGGCCTTTAACTGTGTTCAAACATCAACTCTGTAAGAAGGAGGGTTGGGGTCATTGAAAGGACATGGTAAAACTATATTGTCCCATAAATCCTAAATCATTAGAATGATGTATGCTGATTAACCTCACAGTCTTGTCCAGGCCTATAGCTGATCAAAATACAAGGTTTTAGGATGTTAAATAAGATGGAAAGTTGAGGTCCAGCTATATTATGTTACCATATAAAATATGTATGACAAGATTATTCCTGATACTCCTCATACACCATGGAACCACTGTGAGTGCAGAGCCTGCATCTCTGGCTGCTGCATGCTCAGGATATAGGTCTCCAGTTTTGTAGGATTAATAAAGGCATTGCACTGAAAAAAACCCAGCTGAGAATAAGACTGATCCTGTGTATCCTCCCATGGTAACTCAGGTGCCCTTAGCTGGAAAAATAAAGTGAAAAAAAGATCTTAACACCCATTGGAAAAACTCAGCAATGAATACCCCCAAGAGTTTTGGGCATCTCTTGATGGGTCAAAATATATATTTTTTAAATTAAAGGAGAAGGGTAGGACTATGTTAGGACTGTAAGAGCCTGTGACAGGGTGGGTATTATATTTTGTGGGAAAACATAGAATTAAGAATCAGTGTTTATATTACTATGGACTATGCCATTTTTCCCCTTTCAATGTTTCTTCCTTAAAGGGCAGTATGTGCAGGATATTTGCATTTTTCAGGATGAGTTAAATAAGCAAGTGGGGACGAGGTTACTGTGGAAAGCAGAGTTGATGTTGCTGTTGAAGCAGCCATCATCTTATCAAATGGACCGAGGGGGCCCAGATTCCTATTCCTCATTTTAATGTTTGTGTTCATATGCTTGTATGCTCTTGCATTTAGAATATTCACTGTACCTGATGATTCAATGGAATTAACCAAGCCACCCCAAACGGTAAAAAGAATAGGGAGAAAAATAGTAAGGTGGCAGCATTAATGAGGGTGATTGAAGAGTTAAATTATGAGGATATATTTTGGGAAGTGAGATTCATTTTTCAATGTATATTTCAGGTCATCAAATAGTCAAGGTAAAACTGAGGTGATGGTCTATAAATTATTCAAAGAGATATATAAAGAACAACAGGGCATTAATATTAATGATTTTAACTAACGAGATAGGCTGAAATAAAAGCGAAATGTGAAGTTTATGTGAATTGGACGGCGGTATTATTTCCTCTGTGTACCTTTGCTGTACCATGATTATCTGAAGGAAACTCATCAGAAACATCAGAGTAATGACAAAATTCCTCTTGTCCAGTTTCTCTGGAATTCCATTAACTTTGCAACAAAGTTAGGAAAGCAAACGCAGCGGCTACAGTTCTGGAACCTCTGATTCACTAAACCCCATGGGAATTTTGATCCCTACTATATCTAATCACATTCTATTATGCTGAAAATCATATGACAGATTAATAATGGAACTGTGACTAATCATAACAGTTGATCTGTGTCAACAAGTTTATTTCATAGCAGGATTAATGAAAAAATTGAGTGATAGAGAGCTTTTCAAAACAACAATCCGGTCGTCCAGTGAAACATTTTGCACTTACTGCAAAGGGTTGATTAGGGCAAGTCAGCATGGTTCAGTGGCTGAGAAATTGTGTCTCAGAAATATGTCTTTTTTTGAAGAATTATTCAAGAACATTAATGAGGGCAGGGCCATAGACATATACACATTAGCAAGGCCTTTGATAAGATTCCATATGGTAGGTTGCTATGGAAGGTTAGATTGCATGGGATCCAGGGAGAGGTGGCTAGCTGGATACAGAATTGGCTTCATCTTCGGAAGCAGAGTGGTGGTTGCAATTTGTGTTTTTTCAAATTGGAGGCTATGAATTGTGGTGTGCTGGGCACATTGATAAAATAGGTTGAATTCACCATCGTTTTGTGAAAGGGAGATCTTGCCTGACATAGAAACATAGAAACATAGAAAATAGGTGCAGGAGTAGGCCATTCGCCCCTTCGAGCCTGCACCGCCATTCAATATGATCATGGCTGATCATCCAACAGTATCCTGTACCTGCCTTCTCTCCATAGCCCCTGATCCCTTTAGCCACAAGGGCCACATCTAACTCCCTCTTAAACCTGACGAACCTGTTGCAATTCTTTCAGGAAGTAAATAGCAAGACAGACAAAGGAAAGTCAGTAGATGTTGTTTACCTGGATTTTCAGAAAGCCTTTGATAAAGTGCCGCACGTGAAGCTGCTACAGATGAGAGCCCATGGTATCAGAAGGAAGATACTAGCATGGATAACAGGGCGGCTGAATGGCTGAAGGCAAAGAGTGGCAATAAAGGAAGCTTTTTCTGGTTGGTTGCCAGTGACTGGCAGAATTCCACAGGGGTCAGTGCTGGGACTTGATGGGCCAAATAGCCTCATTCTATATCATTAATTTGGATGAGCATGCACGAGGCATGATCAATAAATTTGTCAATTATATGAAACTAGGTACTATCATAGACAGTGAAGAAAATTATCAAGAATTACAGCAGGGTCTTGATTTACTGTGCAAGTCGCTGAAGAGTGTCAAACGGAGTTTAATTCAGATAGGTTTGAAGTGGTGCATTTTGGGAAGTCAAACCAGGACATGACCTTCACAGTGAACAATAGGGCTCCTAGGGCATATTGTAGAGCACAGAGATGTAGGAATGCAAGTTCCCTGAAAGCGGGTAGATAGGGTGGTAAAGAAGGCTTTTGCATGCTGTCCTTTATCTGTTCGGGAATTGAGTATAGAGCAAAAAACATTCCTGGAGTAACTTAGCACGTCAGGCAGCATCAGTGGAGAAATAGGTGACATTTTGGATTGTCACCTGTTCATTCCCTCCACAGATTCTGACTCGTTGAGCTACTCCAGCACTTTGCGTTTTGTTCAAGATTCCAGCATCTGCAGTTCCTTGTGTCTTCAATCGAGTAGAGAAGTTGTGCAAAACATTGGTGAGGTATATTCTGTTCTGTTTTGGTCATCCTGCAATAGGAATGATCTTATTAGAGGCTGGAAAGAGTGCAGAGATGTTTAGTACATTATTATTCACATGTACCAAAGTACAGTGAAAAGCTTTATTGCGTGCTTTCCAGTGGGAGAAAAGATGCTATGATTACAATCAAGCCATCCACAGTGTACAATAAAGGATAAACGGTACACCATTTATTGCAATATAAAGTCAGATAAACTCTGATTAAAGATAGTTCAAAAGTCAATGGAAGGTCAGGATAAAACTCTAGCTGGTGAGAGGACAATCCAGTTATCTGATAACAGCTGGGAATAAACTGTCCCTGTGGGAGGATGGTGTGGGCAGGGGAGTGGGTGAGGGGGATGTGGGTGGGGGGGTTGTGGGTTGGGGGGTTGTTGTGGGGGGGGTGTTGTGGGGGGTGGGGATGTGGGGGGAGGGGGGTGTGTGGGGGGAAGTTGTGGGGGAGAGGGATGTGTGGGCGGAGGGGGAGTTTTGGGGGTAGAGGGGTGTGTGGGTGGGGGGGGAGTGAACGTCGGAGAAAAGATGGGGGAGAGCCATGGGCGAGAGGGGGGGTATCACGGGGAGAGGGGGAGGAGCCAGCGAGGGGGACCAGAGTGGTAGTGGCTGGAATTGGCGGTGTGATGGGGGCTCACAGCTGGCGCTGGTCGCTGGTCGTTCTCCTCTGCCGGGGTCACAGTCTTCGCTTTCCATTTGGCGACATCGGCGACATCTCTGACTCCGGACTGGGCTGGATCTCTGACGCTGGGTCGGGTCTCCATTGCTGGGTCTCCGATGCTGGGTCTCCGACACTGGGGTTGGGGCTGGGCTGCTTGGGGCTGGGCTGCTTGGGGCTGGGCTGCTTGGGGCTGGGCTGCTTGGGGCTGGGCTGCTTGGGGCTGGGCTGCCTCGGATCCCTCTGAAAATTGTGTCTGGTTGGAAACTTCTGCCGGCCATCCTCAGCTCCAGTAAAGACGCGATGGCGCAGGAAGGGGCGGACCGTCCCGGTGAGTGACAGGGGAAGAGACTAATCCGCGCGGCGCTGAACGGCAGGAGAAGAGATCGATCTGCGCATGTGTGGTTTTTAAGATTTTTTAAACCTCGCTAACTATTACGACATTCAACCGATCGGAACGAAACTTGGTGCAATCGCAGTATAGGAGAACAGTGAGTGAACTGGCAAAAAATCGTAGCGCTATTGCGAACCATGTTTGCGCAAATAGAAAGACCGCACAAACTGGAAGATAACAATATCAGAGTTTTAGTTATGTTTAGATAGATATAGATATAGATAGATAGATAGATGTTGCCAGGAGTTCAAGGGCTGAGCTATATGGAAATGTGCAGCTAGGATTTTATTCCTTGTAGCACAGGGAGGCTGAGGGATGATTTTATAGAGGTGTATACAATCATGAGAAGAATAGGATAGGAATATCCCAGGATAGGAAAATCAAGAATTATGGGCATAGGTTTAAGATGAGAAGGGAAATATTTAACAGGAGCCTGAGGGTCAATACTTTCCACACAGCTGGTGCTGGGCATATGGAATGAAATGTCAGAGGAAGTAGTTGAAGCAGGTACTATAACATTTGAAAAACATTTGAACAAGAACATGAAGTGGAAAGATTAAAAGGGATATGAGTCAAATGTATAAATGGGACCAGCTGAGATGGGGTATCTTGGTCAGCATGGTCAAGTTGGGACTAAGGGTTATTTTCTGTGTTGTATGACGTTATGACACTGACTCTAATTCATATTTCAGATTATTCTGAAGTTCATTAACACCTTTACAAACTATTGAATATTTTTGACAATTGCTAAACTGCACCAAAATACATAATGGTCTTCTGTGACATGCAGTCCTCTGTACATTTACTGATGAAGTCTATTACAGCAGTGGCAAACTCATTTAAGTTGGCTAAACAGTGCTTGATAATGGACCAAGCACTGACTCGAACCTGAGACGTCAGTTTCCTCAGACCAGCACCGTACAACTTTCTATACTAGATTCTGATGCTTCGGTTTCTGCTTGTAGGCATGGAGTAGAAATTTCCACCACTTTTGAGACAGATTGTCTGCTGTGGAGTGGGCAGTAATCCTTGGAGTTCCCAACATTTGAAAACCACTGTATTATATTTAAAAATTAACTAGTTCTTTGCAAACCCTGAGATTACTCTGGGTACAACATGAAGAGTACACTATAGGTTCTTGGTTTCTCCAAAACAACTTATCCGTAGAAAATTCAATTTCACAAGTGAGGAATTTATTCTTCTTTAATTGCTATTGGAAATGTTGAAAAATAGAAAGACTATTAAAATGAAGGCAGGCCATCTCATCCCCATCTGTAAATATCCTTACGACTTCCAATGATGACCATGAAGTACCTTGTAAAAAGCTTCTCTCTGAGGAGCTGTAAGCATAAGCTCATTTCAAAGTTGCAATCAATATTTTACTGTGTTGAAGGCATCATCATTCACAGCTGTAATTTATGTGAAAAGAAGCTAATACTTATGATTCTGGCTTGACGTTGCAGCAAGTTGGTAAAGTCTCAAGATCTGTTATTGTGCCATTTGTAGAATGGGAATTGAGATTCAATCAGCAACATTGGTATTATTCTGCTAAAAATAAATTAACTTAAACTCAATTCATATCCTAGTTACTGTTCTGATATCTATGAGGTGAATTCAATAAATGGCCAATCTATATCCACTGTTCTAGCCAAGATGATGGGAAGACCATCTACGCCCAAGCATTTCCTATTGTTCCTCAGGGCCATCCAATGGTTGAAACGGTCAAAGTGGCAAATTCTCTCCAATTTTCTTTGCAAAAGTATTTGTGATTCATGTGTCATTTGGCATAACAACATGTCTGAAATTTGGAACTCAAGAAGGATTGTCACTTTAAGAAACATATCTATGATGTAATGAGCTGATATAATGAACTGTTTCTTTTCTACCACTGTTGTTTATCGCTATCAATTAATCCACATAAATCTGTCTGCCCTTACCACAGGTATTACTTAGAGTTTGGAGTTTAGAGATACAGTGTGGAGTCAGACCCTTTGGCCAACCGAGTGCATGCCGATCATCAGTCATCCGTACATTGGTTCTATGTTATTCCATTTTTCCATTTTACGCACTAGGAGCAATTTTACAGGTCAATTAATTTAGAAATCTGCACATAGAAACATAGAAAATAGGTGCAGGAGTAGGCCATTCGGCCCTTTGTGCCAGCACGGCTGTTCAATATGATCATGGATGATCATCTAAAATCAATACCTCATTACTGCTTTTTCCCCATATCCCTTGGTTCCTTTAGTACTAAGAACTAAATCTAACTCTCTCTTGAAAACATCCCGTGGATTGGCCTCCACTGCCTTCTGTGGCAGAGAATTCCACAGACTCACAACTTCTTCTTCTTCTTAAGCCCTTTGCTCCTCTAGAGAGCATAGGCCATTGACAAATGTCCTCCACCTCACTCGCTTGTTGGCAGTTCTTTCGAGATCTCCCCAGTTGAGCCCACTCTCAGACATTTCTGTCTGGACACCGCTTCTCCAGCTGTTCCTGGGTCAACCTCTTTTACTTTTTCCTTGGAGCTTCCATTTCAAGGCTTGCCAGGTGATGTTTGGGGCTGGTTTCCTGAGGGTGTGTCCAATCCAACTCCATTTTCTCCTTCAAATTTGTAAGGCAATGGTCTCCTGGCTTGTTCTTTTCCACAGGTCCACATTGAATTCTCCTAAGGCAGGTGTTAATGAATGTTTGCAGCCTGTTTGTAGTGTGTTTTGTTGTTTTCTATGTCTCATATCCATACAGCATCACCTGTTTCACATTTGAGTTAAAGATGCGTATTTTGATTGAGATGTGTTTTGAGCTCCAGATCTTCCTGAGCATGTTAAACATCACTTTAGCCTGATTGATTCTACTTTTTATGTCTGCCTCTGCCCCTCCGGTGATGTCCACAACACTACCTAGGTATTTAATTGTTTCTACATCCTCTGGAGCAGTGCTGTGTATAAGGATAGGGTTGCTGGTTTTAGAGTGGATTTTCATCACCTGTGTCTTTACTGTATTAGGTGTAAGACCAAGATTCACAACTCTCTGGGTGAAAAGTTTTTATCTCATCTCAGTCCTAAATGGTTTATCCCTTATTCTTAAATTGAGACCCCTGGGGAATTGGATGACCATCTTTGGGTATTAGTGGAATCTTTAGCACCTGGAGAAAACCTGTGCGGTCACAGGTATAACATACAAACTCTGCACAGAGAGCACCTGTAGTCAGGATTGAATCAAGGTCTCTGGCGCAGTAAGACAGCAGCTCTACTGCAGCACCACTGTGTCACACTAACGGATTAAACAATAGAATGGAATCTTATTTATGTCTTTTACAGGGGTATAAACATTACTTGTATAGCAAACTGGGTTGTGATTGTTCTACAATAAACTAATTTGCTCCTTTAGTATTTTCTTAAATGTGTCTGTCCCTTAAGGGCCTGTCCCACTTAGGCGACTTCTTTGGCATGTTTAGGAGATTCTGCGCTTGCCACAAGATCACCACATGGTCGCCACATGGTCGCAGGTGAGTCTCCTTCATGGTCAGGAGGAATTCCCGCATTCTGGGAACTGGTCGCGGCCTCAATATGGTCGCCGAAAAATGTTCAACATGTTTAAAATTGGTCGCCATGGAGAAAATCAATACATTTGTAGTTGTAGGTCTAGTTGTAGTGGGGTCGCCATGTTATCGTAGGTAATCGTAGGTAGTCTTAGTTAATCGCCTTTGCTGACCGGTCATTTTCATTGGGTCATTGCGAAAAAAAGTATGTAAACAGCAGCGTGATGCGCTGTCATTCCAGTGCGCGGTCATTGCGCAATTTTTCTTTCAGTGGATCAGACGGTGTGAGATATGACTCCGAGGAGAAGGCTTCAGTGCTGGGGCAGGGCACAACCCTCAACACCACCCACCAGGCTGTTATCAACATTTGTTTGTTTATAAGACTTTTGTATGTTTCATTACCAATAAAGGAAATCCCTGACTTTTTAACCTCAAATTGATGTATGAATATCATTCCTTTTCATAGTAGTCCCTCTTGTCATCACTTATATCTCATATTTCATTTCTCATATATTTAGATCATTGAAACACACACAAACGCAAAAAAGGAATGCACTGTATTTAAAGTGACTTCACATTTATTTTGATGAAGAAAACAGACACAAGCACTTCAAATGAACTGCATTTTAAATGATTTTATATTTTATACATCTCGATAAATCTAACACTAAAACAAGCAATACACTGAATTTAAAAGAACATGTTTGAAAAATCTAACGGCATTTTATTAGGTGATTTTACGACTATAGAGTCGTAGCCAGTCGTTGCTTGTCGTAGCTTGCTTTCTATGATCGTGGGTGTAGTCGTCTGTAAGTCGAAGGTGGTTGTCTTCAGTCCCCACTATTGGGTTGCCAATTGTCACGAGTGCATCGCCGATTAAGTCGTAGATAGTCGTAGCTTGTCCTGCATAGTCGTAGGATGTCTTCTATATAGTTGTCGGATGTGTTTGATACATTCACTTTTTCGGCAATTCAACAAGACTATGACACTCGCAAAAGAAGTCGCCTAAGTGGGACAGGCCCTTAATATGTTTTAAGAGTAATTCATGTGCTGCAGACAGGTACTACAGCAGCTATCTCTGGGACTTGGTCAGGATGAGTTAAAGTTACTGACAGCTATTTCAGTTCCTCCTGGGTCTGGCTGTACAACACTGAGCTACTCACAATTCAGATCTAATTAGAGAGTCTAACTCAGAAGAGCTGGAAGGATGACCACCGTCAACACGTAAGTGCCAGACAGGGTAGACACAAAATGCCGGAGTAACTTAGTGGGACAGGCAGCATCTCTGGAGAGAAGGAATGGGTGACGTATCGGGTCGAGACCCTTCTTCAGTCTGAAGAAGGGTCTCGACCCGAAAGGGCGCCTTCAGTCTGAAAAAGGGTCTCGACCCGAAAAGTTATCCATTCTTTCTCTCCAGAGATGCTGTCTGTCCCTCTCAGTTACTCCCGCATTTTGTGTCTATCTTCGATTTAAACCAGCATCTGCAGTTTTTTCTTACACATGTGCCAGAGAGTTTTGGGTCACGTTATTGGGGCAAAGTAGAGGGAACTTTGCACTGCATCTCGCACACCTTGGTGGAACATTTAATCTGGGATTCTCAATGATGCCATATGAGGGGGGAAAAGAAGCAAAACACTCTATTCCCGCTGAGTGTCCTGCTGAGTTACTCCAGCATTTTGTGTCTATCTTTGGTATAAACCAGCAGCTGCAGTTCCTTCCTACACTATTCATTATATCAAAATGGGTACAAAATTCACCTCAACGTAATTTCAAAATCATTACAGTAACCATGTATTTTATTATTTCAGAATCACCAAAAGGAAATAAAGAAATAAATAAAAACATTGAAATGGCTGAATGGTCTCCCGCATCCACAATTCACAGCACAAATACAAACAGACAATCTGTCTGAAGAATTGACTAATAATCCAACTCCACAGTAATTCATGCTGATCAGTTGTTTGTTTGAAATGTTAAGAAAAGCAGCATCTAATTATAGAAACCATGCTTGTTCACTACAATTGTTCTCAGATTTAATTTTCTGCTATTATTTCTGCTTCAGCTACTTTTACATTTATAATTCAACTAAAATAGGGTATCTGGTATTTCAAATATATTTTTTAAATGATTAGCAAGTATTTGTTTTCCACCTGTGGGAAATTACTAACACCATCTTCATATATTATATCTTCGTACATTATAGTGATTAATATCTCTTTGTTGAAATTACCCCAAATGTTGGCACTCATGCTGGTAGCATCCATAATAAAATACATTAAAGCAAGATCTTACAACATTTCTGTAATTATTTATGAGATTTATGCAAAGCAGAGGGACAGAATTTGGTTGTTAAAATTCTCAAGCCTATTCTGCCGTTTGATGACATCATAATTAATAGGGGATCATAATCTATAATTCAACCTTCATACTTTTGCCTTACAAAGAGTCTCAAAACCTGTGCGCACCAACTGGCTGACGTTTTTGCGGACATCTTCAACACCTCATTTACTGAGGTATGAGCTTCCCACCTGGTTTAAACAGACATCAATAATACCAGTGCCCAAGAGTAGTTATGTAATGTGCTTCAGTGACTACTAACGTCACTGGTGATGAAGTAATTTGAGGGATTTGTTATGGCACAAATCAACTACCTTATCAAAAACCTGGACCCATTACAATTTGCCTACTGCCGCAATAGATCAAGGGCGGAAACGATCTTGCTGGCTCTCCACTCTGCACTGCAACAGTTGGACAATATTAAGCATATGCCACATTGTTATTTATCATCTACAGCTCAGTGTTCAACACCATCAACCCTTCTAAACGTGTTATCAAACTCAAAGAACTGCGTGCCTGTGCATCTTTTGAGAACTGGATCCTTGACCTCCTCATCAACCACTATCGGTATGAAATAGCAACAACATTTCCTCATCAATAACCAGGGGGACCTCAGGGCTTTGTGCTCATTTGGCCGCTCTACTCACTCTATACCCATGACTGTGTAGCCGAACACAGGTCCAACTCCATCTTTAGGTTTGCCGGCGACAACATCATTATTGTTCTTCTTCTTCTTATTGAGTCCACAGACAAGACTAGAAGTTGTTCAGCCCGAGCTGAACACACTTCTCGGCATCTGCATGCAACGGTGTCTGTCTTGCGCTTCTTGTGCTTCTTGTGCGTGGTGGTGGAAAGATTGGAGAAAACAGGACCGCGACGTGAACGCACTTTCCTTGACCCCATCATTATTGTTGAATTATAGGTAATGATGAGTCAGAGTATATGAGGTAGATTGATCATCTGATTGAATGGTGCCAGAACAACAATCTTGTTCACAGCGTCAGTAAGACCAAGGAGCAGATTGATGACGTTAGAAGAGGAAGGCCCAGGATCCATAAACCTGCCTTCATCAACAGGTTGATGGTGGGATGTCAAAAACTTCAATTTTCTGTGCATGCATATCTTTGAGTATCTGTCCTGGACCCAACAATCATAAAGAAAGCCCATCAATGCTTCTTCTTCCTTAGAAGATTGAGGACATTTGATATGTCGACGATTACACACTTGAACTCCTACAAGCATACGGTAGAGAGCATAATAGTCGATTGCATCATGGCCTGATTCGGCATCTCAAATGCCCAGGAATGAAGAAGATTATAAAACGTTATGCTCACTGCTTGGTTCATCACAGGTACCGACATCCACACAAATGAAGGTGATCTATATAAAGCGCTGCCCCAAAAAGGCAGCCAGCATCATCAGGGACCCATACCACCCTGACCACACTCTCATTTTACCCCCTGCTATCAAGAGGAAGGTATATGAATCTGAAAATCTTGACCTCCAGTTTCAAGAACGGCTTCTTCCCAACAACCATCAGGCTATCGAACACTATAAATACCAACTAAACTCCGAATTACATAATGTCTTGGTTGCACTAAGGATTTCGAGCTTTTGTTTTGTTTTGCAGCAATATTATGTTTTTATTTATTTATTGAACTTCTTATTTTTTGTTTTTTGACACTAAAGTAGGCAGTATCATAGATAGTGAAGATGGTTATCAAATATTACAGCAGGATCTTGATTGGCTGGGAAAGTAGGGTGAGAAATGGCTAATTGATTTTAATGCAGATAACTATACTTTGGAATGCAGGAGGCTGAGGGGCGATCTTATAAAAATATATAACATCATAAAGGGAATAGCTAGGGTTATTCTGCTGAGTTCCTCCAGCACTTTATGGATTTCTCTGTAAACCAGCATCTGCAGTCAGATCTGGATACTGAATACAGATCTGGATACAGAATGGCCTTCATGTTAGCATGCAGAGGGTGGTTGTGGAAGCTGTTTTATTTGGACTGAAAACCTGTGACTAGTGCTGTGCCTCAGGGAAGTGTGCTAGGTCTATTGCTGCTTGTTATCTATATCAACAATTTGGATGAGAATGTATAAAGCATCTTTAGTAAGTTTATGGCACTGTCATGACGCTGATATCATTGTGAAGAAGCTTATCAAGAATTACAGCAGGGTCTTAAGCAACTTGCCATGTGAGCTGAGGAATGGCTAATGGATTTAATGCAGGTAAGTGTGAGGTGTTCCATTGTGTGTCAAACCTGGGCAGGTCTTCACAGTCAATGGTAGGTCCCTGAGCAGCATTATAGAGCAGATGGATCTGGGAGTAAATCCCTGTAAATGGATTGATTTTAATTATGTATTGTCTTTCTGGTGACTGGTTAGCACACAACAAAAAGCTTTTCAATGTACCTTGGTACACGTGACAATAAACTAAACTGAACTGAACTGAACTGAGTACAGGTACATACTTTCCTGAAACTGGCACCATAGCTGGATCGGGTGGGAAAGAAGGTTTGGGAACATTGAGTAGAGAATTTAGGATGTTATGTTATCATCGAACAAGGCATCGATGAGACAATATTTGTAGTATTATATCCATAGAGAATGATTGAGCCCTCACAGGTGTTGTGGAGCAGAGGGATCTAGGAATACAGGTATGTAGTTCCCTGAAACTGGCGTCACAATTAGATAAGGTAGTAATGAATGTTTTTGGCACATTGACCTCCATCAGTCGGGGAAGTGAGTGCTGAGTTGAAACAGGTGCAGGAAAGATTTATAAGGATGTTCCCAGAGGGGCTGAGCTAAAGGGAGAGATTGGGCAGGCTAGGACTTTATTCCTTGGAGCATAGGAGGCTGAGTGGTGATCTTATAGAGGTCTATATCATGAGGGGAATTGATTGGGTGAATAGGGTGAGAAAGGAAAGATTTGGAACAGGACAGCACAGGAGCAGGCTCTTCATCCCATAAAAGGCATTTTGGTGGACCTTAATAGGAAATTGCAGAGCAACCTTTTCATACAAGAGGGTGGTGGGTATATGGAAGTTACCAGAGGAAGTAGGTGAGGCAGGTGCAATAACATTTAAAATACCTTTGGAAAGGAACATGGATAGGAATGGTTTAAAGTTAAATGAGCCAAACACACACAAACAAGACTAGCTTAGATGAGGCATCTTGGTTAGCATGCATGAGTTGCCGTTAAAGGGCCTATTTCTGTACAGTATGCATCTATGACCCATTGACTCATTGAATTGATCACAAAAAGATAAATTGTCTGCACCATAAATAATGCTGTCAACTTTACATTTTGAATCTTATTTCACATCCTTCACCAAAGTACTACGGCCTGGTTCAGCAACTCGAATGCCCAGGAATGAAGGACATTATGGAAATTGGTAGACAGTGCCAGATCCATCATGGGTACTGACCTCTCCACTGTCAAAGGGATCTATAGGTGTTGCTGCCTCAAAAAGGAAATCAGCATCATCAAAGACCCACACCACACTGGCCACACTCTCATTTTGCTCCTACCTTTGGGAAGAAGGTACAAGAGTCTGAAAAATGTGACCTCCAGATTCAAGAACAGGTCGTTTTCAGCAACCAACAGGCTCTTGAACCGAACACAACTCTAATCTCAGCAAATATGATCTTCTATGCATTGTGTTTTTGCTTGCATTACAGGCATTGTTTATCTTGCATTATTATGGTTTCCTGGTATTGTGGTTATTAATTTATTGTATTGTTTATTATTGCATATTATCTGTGTATTATTGTGTTTTCAAGCCTGTTAAACTGCAGCACAGAGAATTAATTGCTTTATTGATGGTACATATGACAATTAAATACTTGACTCTTGATGTCATGCTTACTAATATTATCAGCATCATTGTTCATTTAAAGAACAGAAATGTAATTATGTGCACATTGAAGTGGTATTGTGAACCTGTAAAGCAGTGTTTAATGGTAAATGTTCCTGAACACTTCACAGGGATAAAATCAATGTTGAGTAAAGAAACAAATAATAATTGACAGCATTTGATCCAAAAAAAAGATAAGCTTGAGGAATCTTTCAATGTTATGAAAATGTGTGGAGATTTAAAGGAGTTAAAAGGTATAACAGAAATAGCTGAATGGTTGTAATCAACAGTAGATTATGGAAAGCGTGGGATGTGCCAAATAATGGGATCACTTTCATTAACGACATTTAAATGGTAAACTGCTGGATCAGATTGACCCTTGTTCTGAAACGCATCTCATGCCCATGTGAAAGCAGTAGAATTGAAAGCTATAAACCAACCCATAATGAGCGCTGCTGGGGTCTGGTATCCATGGGGTCTGGTATCCATGTGGTGAATGTGAAAGTGATCTCCTGCATAATTTTAAGTAAAATAAGAGGATGAGGTGGATTAGTAATTCTGCAGGACAGAAACTCCAAAGATTATGATGCATTCATAGCGATGGAATGTTAACAACATGAAAACATTTAGGCACGGCACAGTGGAAACTATTTCACCATCAATTTGCAAATCCTTTCATTCCAGCAGGATATAGTATGGTTTGGTAATTTACGACCTAAAATGGGAAAGGAACAAAACAAGTTATGAAACATAAAACAACCTCAAGTCATTTGTAGAAAAAACATACATAAAAAGCTGGAAATACTCTGCAGATCAGGCAGTATCTTGGGGTGGGAAACAGAGTTAATATTCCAATGTGACAAAATGTTAATTTTATAACTGTCTGCAAGTGCTGGCTGACCTATTGATTAGTTACAGCATTTTTGGTTCCATTTTCATATTTCTATCATCTGAAGATTTATACTACTTGATTGCTGGCAAAATTAAGAGTTGTGACACTATCCAAACACTCCCGATTTGTATCTGAATTTGACTTGAAAGGAATGAAATCACTATTGTACAGTGTAGATTCAAGAAAATAGTGCAAAGAAGAGGAAATAACATAAAAGATTTGTTTAGTGATTTTTTGCAAATTGTAATTGTTTCCCCGTTACTTTGCTGCTATTTTCTTTTCATTGGCAGCAAACAAACACATTAATATCTGTGGTTATGAATACCACTGACTGAAGAGGAGTTGCCTGCTTACTTCTCAACAGTGCAGAATAGAAATAAATTGATGGGATAGAAGCTAATAATTCAGATTGCAATACAAGAGATTAAATGTTTAATGCATTTTTCAGACTTCTGGTAAAGTGCAGACACAATATTGTTTCCTTTAAATTGCTTCATCATGCAGAGCTTTGCTTGTTTTTATTTCAAATTTTGTCCAGAAACGCTGCAAGACAGCAATACAGTTGCACCACTTCACTAAAGCCACCGTCAGTCTTAAAGGAACTTATTTGGTCCATTGAATCAATGCTGGTGTTTTCAATAACCTGCTGCAAACATATCTTCCATCAAATATTTATATATTTCCATTTGGAAGGATACTGTTGAATCTTTTACCACTATGCATTTGATAAGGTCCCACATAGGAGATTAGTGGGCAAAATGAGGATACATGGTATTGGGGGTAGAGTGCTGACATGGATAGAGAAGTGGTTGGCAGACAGGAAACAAAGTGTAGGGATTAATGGGACCCTTTCAGAATGGCAGGCATTGACTAGTGGGGTACCGCAAGGCTCGGTGCTGGGACCGCAGCTATTTACAATATACATCAACAATTTGGATGCAGGGATTCAAAGTGCATTAGCAAATTAGCAGATGACACAAAGCTGGGCGGCAGTGTGAACAGTGAGGAGGATGCTATGAGAATGTAGGGTGACTTGGACAGGTTGGGGGAGTGGGCAGATGCATGGCAGATGAAGTTTAATGCGGATAAATGTGAGGTTATCCACTTTGATAGCAAAAACAGGAAGGCAGATTACTATTTAAATGGCGTCAAGTTGGGAAAAGGGGAAGTACAACGGGATCTGGGGGTCCTTGTTCATCAGTTTATGAAAGTAAGCATGCAGGTACAGCAGGCAGTGAAGAAAACGAATGGCATATTGGCCTTTATAACAAGAGGAATCGAATATAGGAGCAAATAGGTCCTCCTACAGTTGTACAGAGCCCTAGTGAGACCACACCTGGGGTATTGTGTGCAGTTTTGGTAACCTAATTTGAGGAAGGACATTCTTGCTATTGAGGGAGTGCAGAATAGGTTTACAATGTTACTTCCCGGGATGGATGGACTGTCATATGCTGAGAGAATGGAGCAGCTGGGCTTGTACACTCTGGAGTTTAGAAGGATGAGAGGGTATCTCATTGAAACATGTAAGATTGTTAAGGTTTTGGACATGCTAGAGGCAGGAAACATGTTCCGGATGTTGGGGGAGTCCAGAACCAAGGGTCACAGTTTAAGAATAAGGAGTAAGCCATTTAGAACGGAGACGAGGAAACACTTTTTCTCACAGAGAGTGGTGAGTCTGTGGAATTCTCTAACTCAGAGGGCAGTGGAGGCAAGTTCTCTGGATGCTTTCAAGAGAGAGCTAGATAGGGCTCTTAAAAATAGCGGAGTCAGGGGATATGGGGAGAAGGCAGGAACGGGATACTGAGTGGGGATGATCAGCCATGATCACATTGAATGGCGGTGCTGACTCGAAGGGCCAAATGGCCTACTCCTGCACCTATTGTCTATTGTCCATTGTCCATTGTCTATATATCCCTAATTCTAACTTCTTATTTTTCATATCAACCCTGGTAGTTATTCTTGTCACTTTAGCCCTTTGGTTATGACCCTTAAGGTATTTGAAACAATTTTGGTTTATTCACGCTGTCTAAATCATTCCTGAATTTAAATACCTCTATAAATTTTCTCTTAGTATTTTCCATAGCTGTAATTCCTCATCCCTGTAAACACTCTCATAAATCTCTTCTGAACCCTTTCCAAGGCCTTCAATTCTTTCCTAATGTAATGTTCAGAAATGGCCATTATATTCTAGCAAATGCAGAGCTATAACTTCAGAGGAATTTAAGATAATATTGTGCATGCTATGGATTCTTAAAAAGCTTGTAATTCCAAAAGATTTGTTGATTACTGTTGAATCTTTAAATTTCAAAGGTTTGCTCACAAATTTGCTCAGCTCTCAACTTTTTTTGCATCCTGTTTACAATTGTATCTTTTATCCTATATTGGCCTTCATCTGTCTTCTTATAAAAAATCAACTCACACATTTCCCTATTGAATTGCATCAATCATACTTCTGTTTATTCCATACACCTGCCTTTAACCTCCTGAAACCCATCAGTATTACCGAGTTTTGTGCTGCCATCAAATTTCAAATGTGTCCCACCGTTCCCTTAAGCCAAAGAGACTTGTGTTTATCAAAAGTTGCTGATGTCCCTTGTTCTGAACCATGGGACTTCATCTTCCTCCATCTGGAAGGAGTGATTTCCTCAAGCAACTGGGATCTGCCTGCATTTGAAAGTGTAAATGCCAACCCACAGATGCTCAGCAAAGAATGAGAGGCAAGAAGTGGCTGGGGAGAGATGGGGCATCATCTGATCCCAGAGGAGGGTGAATAAAGGAAAGTATTTTTAAGCAGTATTTAGAAAAGGACTGTGCAATATTCTTATAGAATCCATTCCTTTTGGATTCATAGAAACTCCAGCCACCAAAAATGTTGATCTTTTTTTCATGATGTTTATGATGAACATTTCAGTTCATTGAACTCTGGTCAGTTCATATCCTTTCATATCCTATCATATCCTTTCACAACTTTCAGGAATGAGTAGTGTAGATTGGTTATTGCATGTGAACCAATCAGAGTAATGTACTACCACTAACTCCGCCCTATTGAACACTTCATATTAACACTCACTTCCTAAATTACGTAGTCGCACTAGTGGTAGAGTGGAACTAACATGTATTGTACTGTGCCATTATGACTGATGATTTTACTTCGGAGTCACGTTTGTAACTACGTGAAGAAGACCCGTCAGGGCGCATGCGCGTCATTATGCCGGTCGCATTGGCGCACAGACAGCGGGAGGACAGAGCTCCTCCCGATGTAAGTACTTTTAGGGTATTTTTTAAAGAGTTTTAAAGCTCCAGCTAAGTCTGAAACTTTTCAGAAACTTAGTTGGAGTAAAATAAGTTTTAAAGCTCCAGCTAAGTGGGAAGCTTAGCTGGAGGGGAAAGTTTATTTTGTGGTGCTCTGTGTTTTTTATTACAGGCAGCACCATGATGAAGACGACCAGGGGGAGGGCAGCCGCAGGTAAAGCACAGGAGAGCCGCGGGAATGCGGTCTGTCAGCGGCTGCCTCGTACCCCTGCACAGTCGCCGACTGGGAGCGGGGCGACTTCAGACTCAAAAAGCACCAAAGCGTAAGGCACGGAGAAGTCTGGGAGGCCCTTGGACTCAACTGAGTCAGGCCACAACGAGCCTGTATGGGGCTGGAGACGTTTTTTAAACGGTTCTCCCAAATGGAGCACCTCATCCAGAGGTTGCTCCAGAAACGCACACTCCGGGGAGGAGTCGTGTGGGCGGTAGGCTGCAGAAAGGCCACGCCGGCAGCACCTGGTAGAGGGCTGATTAAAGCACCCTCATGCATGAGGTGAGTGCAGAGGGTCAGCTAAGGTCTGACCCCGACTCTGACTGAGACTTGGAAATAGCGAAGAACGGCCGTTGTCAGAGGTCCATTCTCTGGCAGCACGATTCGCTGTCCAGTCAGAGTATGGAGTGCCACTGGGAGAAGAGCTGGCCTTCACGATAGGGTCAGCTCAGTTCTGACCCGATTCTGACGGAGACTTTGTTGAATAGAGAAGAACGGCCGTTATCAGAGGTCCATTCTCTGGCAGCACGATTCGCTGTCCCGTCAGAGTATGGAGTGCCACTGGGAAAGCGAAGATGGCCGTTGTCAGAGTTCCCATCTCTGGCAGTACGATTCGCTGTCCAGTCAGAGTCTGGAATCACCAAGAGACGGGGCAACTGCGAGTTGCTGAAGGTGCCAGCAGTGAACCGGGTGATATGGAGCCAGATGGGCGTGGGCGTGCAGTGCCCAGGAGATGAAGCTGCAGAGAATCCTGAAATTACTTGGCTCAGGAATCACGGCGTTCGCGAGAACGGTGGATGGAGGGCGTGTGTCGGAGACACAGCAAGAGGTACTAGGGTTGCTTTGTAGCACCCATTTTTTAGATAAATTGTCTCAGAGAAAGTGCCATTCGGCCCACCATTAATTCCAAGATTGCAGTCCTCAATTAGATTTAATATGTTTGGTATAGTAATTTGAGGTTTTGTAATGTACAATAATATATCATCCGTGTATAAGGATATTTTATTATTTGAGTATTTAGTATTATACCCATGGATATCTGGATGTTCTAATTTTTTCTGCTAAAGGTTCAATTATGAGAGCAAACAACTGTGGTGATAATGAGCATCCATGTCTGTTTCCCCTTGATAGTTGAAATTTCGAGGATAATATGTTATCAGTTAATATTCTAGCTGTAGGTTTATTATATAATAATTTAATCCATAAAATAAAATTCTCTCCCAGTCGGAATGTTTGTAATATTTTATCCATATAATTCCATTCTACTTGATCAAATGCTTTTTCAGCATCCAGCGAAATAATTGATAATTCTTGTTCTTCAATTTTGTGTGAGTGCATTATATTGAGTAGACGTCTCATATTATTAGATGAATATCTCTTAGGGATAAACCCCGTCTGATCTGGGTTTATTAATTTGCTACTATATTTACTTAATCTTCTAGCTAATGTTTTCGCTAATATCTTTTTATCTGTATTTAACAATGCTATAGCTCTATATGAACCCGGTTCTTCTATATCTTTGTCTTTTTTAAGTATTAGTGTGATCGTTGATTCAGCTAATGTATCAGGTAATATTTGTTTTTTAAAAGCATATTGATACATTATTTGTAACCGTGGTATAATTTTGTCATAAACGCTTTTATAAAATTCATTAGTAAATCCATCAGGACCTGGAGTTTTTCCATTCTTTAATGAATTTATTGTCTTCTAATTCCTTGATTGAAATTTGTGCACCCAATTCCTCTTGTTCTTTCAACTCTAACTTTGGAAGATTACAATTATCCAAGAACTCTGTAATTTTATTGGAGTCCGTTGTCGTTTTAGATGTGTACAAGTTCTCATAAAATTGCGCAAATCTTTTATTAATATCCTTCAGTATGGTTAGTAATTCCCCTCTATCTGATGTAATCTTTTGGATCGTATGTTCTTTTTCTCGTTTTTTTAGCTGACGAGCCAAAGGTTTATGCGGTTTATCCCCAAATTCAAAGCGTTCCTGTTTTGTAATTTGGAAAAGTCTTATAAGTTTGGCTGATAATAGTTTATTTAATTTAAATTTCAAAATTATTATTTTATTATGTTTATCTATTGATGGATCTTTAGCATTATCTATATCCATTTGCCTAATAAGTTCTTCTAACTGTCTTTGTTCATTCTTATACTTTTTATTTTGAAAAGCTTGGTATGAGATTATAACACCTCTAATAAATGCTTTAAAAGATTCCCATAGTAAAGTAGGCAATGTATCTGGAGTGTCATTTATTTCAAAAAAGACGTCCATTTGTTCTTTTAAATATATACTCGCTTGCGGATCTTTTAGGATTTGAGAATTGAATCTCCAAAACGATTTATTCTTAGACATTCCTACCAGTTTTAAAAAGATAGTTAGTGGTGAATGGTCTGAAATCAAATTTGTATGGTATGCTGGGTTCACAGTGTGAGGGATTAATTTTGTATCCACCAGGAAATAATCTATACGTGAGTATGTTTTGTGTACCATTTAATAAAACGAGTATTCCCTGCCAGTCGGATTAGCAATTCTCCAAACATCTGTTATATTGGTATTGTTTATATAAGTATTTAAAAGTTCACTAGTTTTAGATTTCGTATTCCCTCTCTGTTTTTGGCTTGATTTGTCTAAATACGGATCTAAAACACAGTTAAGGTCTCCTCCTATTATAACATTTTGATAATTAAACTCTGCGATTATGTTCAGAATTTTATTGAAAAAAAGAGGATTGTCAAAGTTAGGCGCGTATATATTTACCAAGGTAATTGGAGTATCATGAATTTCTCCGGTAACTATCAAATATCTCCCTTCAATGTCTGTTATGGTATTCTTTGCTTTGAATGGTATACCTTTTCTAATAATGATGGACGTACCTCTAGATTTCAAAGTATATGAAGAATGATATATTTGACCTATCCATTTCGCCCTCAACCTAGCTTGATCCTGGGATTTTAGATGAGTTTCTTGTAAGAAAATGATGTCAGAATTGTACAGTTTCAGCTGAGCTAATATCTTACCCCCTTTTAATAGGTTCATTAATACCTCTTATATTCCAACTGCAGAATGAGACTCCTCCTAGGTTCTTTTGTTTAACATCTTGCATTTTGAATAATTATAATGTAGCGGCACCAAACGTGGTGAATAAAGGTGAGACATCAGGCCAGTTCAAAGAGTCGTTTATTCAGTGCTGACATGTTAGGTTGGTGCCGACTATCATAACAGTGTTGCTGTAGCTGAGCGAGGTTGTTCCCTCGGGCTCAGCTATGGGTTGAACTCCTCAAGGTCTCGAGGTGAGATGACCTTAAGTACCAGGACACTCCCTCTAGCCCATGACGTCACGTGCCTGCCCTCGTACTTCCTGACGAGGGTTCGAGCATAAGTGGCCCGTGTATAGGCTTCTGCCACAGGACCCCCCCCAGAACCGGAGGAAGGAATAGCATGGTCGAGGGCGGCTACTGCATGTGGGGGACACCCCTGGCGTGGGTCGGGATGGAGAGCTCCACCGGCGCTTGACGCTCTGCGTGGGCTCCAGGGGCGCAGTGATGCTCTGCGTGGGCTCCCGAGGTACCGAGGGGTGCGAGGGGACCGATGCAGAAACCGCCGGATGGAAAGAATAGCATCGTCAAGGGCGGCTACTGCATGAGGGGTCGGCGAAAAAATCGAGGGCGGCTTCTGCATGTCTGGGACACCCCTGGCGTGGGTCGGGTTGGAGGGCTCCACGGGCATTTGACGCTCTGCGTGGGCTCCACAGGCGCAGTGACGCTCTGCGTGGGCGATCCTGAGGTACCGAGGGGTGCGAGTGGACCGATGCAGAAACCGCCAGACAGAAGAGACCAGTCGCATCTCCTCGACCAGCTAAGGGAGTTTGTCCTGTGAAATGCGGCCCCCAGGAATGGCTGGGAGACGTCGGCATTAATGAGGGGAAAAAACAAAATAAAATAAACAAACCAATTTCTGAACCGGGCGTGGAGATGCAGTGAACACAAAAGGAACAGTAACAACACAAATTACAGTGCAATCAGTGTCCAAAGTTCAAATTGTCCAGTGTTCATAGTGCAGGATAGGAAAGCTGTGCAGCGTTGCAGTGAAAGCCTCCGACCCGATGGTGGCGCTGTTGCCGGTGGTCGGGCTGCAGGGACTGCATCCAGCTGGAAGGTGGCGCTGTGGACGGCGGTGAGGCTGCAGTGACGGCATCCGGCTGGAAGGTGGCGCTGCGGATGGCGGTCAGGTGAGTTCGCGCTTCTCAGCGGCCATTTTTGTTGTAGTTTTGTGTGGCCGCTTGCTTTGGAGGCCGCGGCGGCCATTTTGCCGGCCGGTTGAGGCGGCCTTCACCAGCAATTGAATCCCTGGGCCGGACAGGCAGCCAGCCAGCACCCAGGGATCTTCGGAGTCCACGCCGGTGAGGAGGAGAAGGGCGTCTTCGGCAGGCGCTCCAGGTAAGCCCTCCCTATCGGGTGGCCAGGCCCTCGGCAGCGGCCGGCGGGGCCAGGTGCGGTGCAGGGCGTGGAGCCGTGGCTGCGGTGAGGCCAGGTGCGGTGAGGCCCGGTGCAGTGCAGGGCATGGAGCGGTGAGCCTGTTGCAGTGCCGGGTCCGCGGTGAGGTGAGGCCGGGGCAGGGCCTGGAGCGGAGAGGCCCGGTGCAGTGCAGGGCATGGAGCCGTGTTCACGGTGCGAGGCCAGGGCCAGGGCCAGGTCCATTGTCAGGAGCGGGAGAACGGCAGGTACTCTCTCTGCTCCCGGGGCCGTCGGGCGTGTGTAGGCGTTGCTGTGGGCAGGAGGCTGCTACACTCGCAGCTCCTGCAGCAGCTTGTGGGGCAGCGGTGGCTGGTAAAACCTCTCCGCTCCGGTAGTCGGCTCCGGGCAGGTCATGCGGGGGAGCTCGGTGGCCGTCACACAAGGCGGCCTGCCCCGTTGCCGGGAGCGGGAGAGCGGCGGCAGCAGCAGCTGGTGGGGAAGAGGCGGCATCCCAGATGTAGCGGCATACCTCACTGCAGGGCCGGTTTGGCAGCAGCGTAGTTCTGCAGGGCTCGGCAGCCGGCTGTAGACATCAGGTCTCCCTCCCGAGGCTGCGTGCGTCAGGTAAAATCCAAATTTCAATTTGGACAGTCGGGGGTCACCAATCTAGCGGCACCAAATGTGGTGAATAAAGGTGAGACATCAGGCAGGTTCAAAGAGTCATTTATTCAGTGCTGACACTTTAGGTTGGTGCCGACTATCATAACGGTGTTGCTGTAGCTGAGCGAGGTTGTTCCCTCGGGCTCAGCTACGGGTTGAACTCCTCAAGGTCTCGAGGTGAGATGACCTTAAGTACCAGGACACTCCCTCTAGCCCATGACGTCACGTGCCCGCCCTCGTAATTCCTGACGAGGGTTCGAGCATAAGTGGCCCGTGTATAGGCTGCCGCCACAATAATACCTTTAAATCTTGCGGTGCATCAATGTCCCAGGTCTTTGAGTATTGGGGGAACCTTAGCATTACTAGGTTTTGTTGGCATATCCCTTTTATGCTTGTCACTAAACACAAAACACAAACATGTGACTTTATCTGGTAATAGTAATAATTTAAAACAATTGAAAAAGTGAAAATACATTGTCTAAAATGGTCGACACTGTAACAAGTGGCCCACCTGTAGGTGGGAGAAAACCTTGTTTCGACTTCCATTGTTGATGTTAAACAAATAACTCCGCACCCTTGGTTAATCATAACATAATAGGACGGGGCCTCACACTCAGTTATATAATACAAATTTACCCTATATATTTCATTATAACATATATATATCGCAATTTTAGCTACTAATTATTAAACGAATTTTACCTTCAATAATAATCAACTGTTGGTTGAAGGGGTTAATGAAACGCGCTCCTGGACCTGAGCCAGGTGCTCGCTTCTCATCCCCTCCTCCCAGTTATAGATAAGGTTTAGATTTAGTAAAAATTTATGTTAGTTATGTTAGTTCGTTATTTTTTTTATTAGTCTATTATTGATAACTTGTTAAATTGTTAAGTTGTTAATAGGATCAATTCTTACAATTGGATTTAATATTATAATCTATTAAACAATTAATGCTTCTGGTATAGTCCATTCTCTTCGGTTCGGCTGTTTACTTCGTTTGGAACACAGAATGTCCTTGAGTTAAAATTCCACAGATAACCAGTCTCGCCATCCTAAACAAAACACTACATGAAATGGTTCTGAGCTGCCGATCCTCCATTAACTGTGGAATTCTAATAAAAAATAAGTTTGTTCATACCATTTAGTTCTCTACTTTTCAACGATGCTCTGGGCATATTTGTACGCATCCTCCGGGTTTACAAATGATCTTTCACGTCCATTATAAGAGATGCGCATTTTACCTGGATAAAAGACACCGTATCTAACATCTTGTTTCCCTCTTAAAAGTTCTTTTGCCTTTCCGAATTGATTTCTCTTTTGCACAATTTCATACGGATAGTCCCTGAATATTTTGATAATGTCATTATCAAGCCTCAGTTGCACTCCATATTTGATTTTACTCATCACCTCTTCCAGTTCTGAAATGTCTTGAAATTTCACAATAATCTGTCGTGGGTGGTCTTGTCTAGCTTGAGATCTCGGTTTAAATCTCTGTACATGGTGTGCCACTTCAATTTTTGGTTCTTTGGAGAGATTAAGCATTTGTTTAAGTAAGCCCATGGCAAACTCACGAATGTCCCTTCCCTCAGTTCCCTCTGAGACTCCAAGAATTCTCAAATTCTGGCGTCATGAGCGAGTTTCCAGGTCCAGGCATTTATCTGAAACTTTCCCCAGTTGAGTCGTCATCTGTACTGAAGTTTGCTCATGTTCTTGCTTCATTTGATCATGTTCATGCCTCATTTTCACCATGTCTTCAGCCACTCGAGCCATATTTTTCTCCAATTCCGTGATTGTAGCCATACTTGCAGCTATTGTTTCAAGCACAGCCGTGAACCTGTCCATAGTAACTTTTTCCACCTTATCAATTCTCCCCGATAGTCCAACTTTCACATCATCAATTTGTTTATTTATAATGTCAAGTGAATCAATCACCTTCTGATTACCAGCATCAATAACCTTCTGATTACCAGCATTCGAATCCTGCATCATCTTTTCGATTTTTTCCATCATATTTTCCATCAGAGTTTTATTTTCATCCAGAATTTCATCTTTCATTTCTTTCAATGATTTCTTCAAATCCTCAAATTCTTTATCCTTAGCCAGCTCTGTCTTAGATCTTGTATCCATTTCTGCAGCCACTTCAGGAACTTCAGAGGTAACTTCTCCTTCAGGATTCTTCAGGTTTTTCAGCAGCTGTTTTTTAACTGTTCTCTGAGGACTCTGAGCTGGAGACAGTCTTTTCATTTAAAAGTCCTTAAGCCACCGTTTAAAACATCACGCTTACTGATGACGTCATCAGCACGGCGACCAGAAGCTCCGGTAAGGTTTTTTAATCAATTCCGACTTATAGACCCGTTTTAACATGAAAAATCGTGAATTTTTTCGAGAGCTGAGATAGGTGCACGTCTGTTAGTATAACATGGCGCCACCGGAAGTCATAGTTGTGATTTGCACATTCAGCATGTTCTTGGTAGAACTATTCAGTTTTCATTAACAGAACAGATGGATGTTCAGACTGTGCTTGCAAGCTTATGTGATAAAGGTGTAATTATAAGTTTGTTCACCAACCCATCAATTTGTGTCTAATATTTTCCCAGGCCAAAAAAGGATGGGGGATGTAGTATGGACATTGTAAGATGGAATTGTCACTGCCAAGCAACTGGGCAAGAGGTTGCTATATGGCGACTCTAGAGCTTAAAGATGCGCATTACTCAATGTCTGTTTATTTGCAGGATATTTGAAATTCACCTGGATGGATCAACTATGGCAACAAAATTGTTAAAAACCTATAATAGGCATGCTGAAAGGCCAGGGTACAGGTGTTCATGGCTTATCTCGATGATATCTTGATTACAGGGTTATCCAAGAGAACAGCTGAAGTAACAGGTGATAGTTGTTAAATCCAATTTTCAAAAATTGGGCATTATCCATCCAGAGGGATCCAAATGAACACCTGACTATTTGGGTCAGAATTGATTCAATTAACTGACTCTGCCCAGGGAAAAAAGGGTAGAGCTAATTGACAGGTGTATCAAGCTAATTCAGGCATTAAGGATACATTCGGGTCATTATAATAGACCTATGCAGTTATCAGTAAAGGCTATTTCTGATTTGCAATGGGATTCACCATGTGTCCAGAAGTTATAGCAAAGTAATGCTTGACCAGCCTTCCATGATTTTGCAGATGAATGTCAGTGCACTCGGGTGAGGTGTCACGGATACGAGTTTCAGCTGTGGAGGCAGATGGACTGAGCAAGAGGCATCGCTTCTGCAGACATGGGCAATTAACTATAAAGAGGCTTATTGCTCTAACAAATGTAATCTGCATGATCAGTTTCAGATTGACAATAATAAGCAAGTGGCATATACATTAATGTGACAGATTGGCTAATCACATTTGGGCTTGGTGCATGGAAAAATATATTTTCAGCTATTTATCTACCAGGTAGATTCTACATAGTAGCAGACGCCAAGTCACGAAACTTCCATGACAAAATAGATTGGATGTTGAACCAGGAGGTGTTCAATAATATAGTATATGAATGCCAGATATCGATTGGTTTGCATCAAGGTTCAACCAAAAGCAGCCTAAATAGGTTTCATGGAAACCAGACCAGTTGGCAGTTGCAATTGATACTTTGACGTTACATTGGGGTGGTATGTTTTATATATTTTCCTACCATTTTGCCTAATAGGTCGGAGTCTGCAAGAAATCAAGCAGGATGCCGCTTTGGGGATGCTTGTAATACCTAATTGGCAGAATCAAGCATGGTTCCCTTTGATGTTACAGTTAGGGATCCAACCTCTTTTTGGTGGTTCCCAAGCGTAGGAATTGACTGGAGCATCCGCTAACAAGGGAAAGTCATCTGTTATGTGATTGCATTGACTTGTTAATTTGCAGCTTTTAAGAAGGCCATACCTGGAGCAAGGACTGGCTGGGTGAACGGTGGACATGCTCACTGTAGCCTGGAGAAAGAGTACTCAAAGGGGGTATATTACTTATGTAAAAAATGGGAGCAATATTGTGTACAAAATAATATTGACTATAGTACTGCAGGTATTGTGGATATTTTAGAGTTCCTGTTGACACTACGATGATGAGGGGCTCAGTTATAGCACCATTAATACAGTTTTAAGTGCTTTGTCATCGTATGGTTTTGATGGGGTCAGGAAAGATCCTATTGAGTTTCGTCATATCATAGCTGGATTGATGAAAGGAATTTCAACTCGAAACCTCCTAAACCCAGGTATATGGATGTAAGTGTGTTCCTCAAGATGCTTCGACAGTAGGTTCCTGTCATGTCTCTGAATTTTCCAAACTAATCATGAAAGTGGTTATGCTCTTGGCATAGGTTCAGCATAGCAAGTGCAGAGTTTGCAAAAGCTTCTGCTAGACAGGATGGAAGTTCCTGAAGAGAATGTTATGTTATATAATTGCATCCTGTTTAAGCAGAGCAGGCCAGGTGTCACAGGGTTGTTAATATTGTGTTTCAGCATAACCTACTGATCCATGTTTATGTGTAATGGCACATTTATTTTCATTATATTGAAGCTATAAAGAGCTTAAGAAATGTGGAAACAGCATTGTTTATCAGTTACATGAAGCCACACAGGAGAGTGTTAGTGCAGACTATCTCAAGGTGGTTTAAAGCAAATGTTGATTAAGGCAGATATTAACACTGGTGTATATATCCATTTTTACACTAGTGCAGCAGCAACGTCATCGGCTAGAGCGATGGATGTTCTCAGCAGCCATATTTTTATAGGTGCCGGGTGGTAAAATGAAAATTAAAAAAAATTTTTTTTACCATCGGCCGATCGGAGAGAGGTTGTTTGCAAATTCAGGATTAAGTCCTGTTTAGTTTCCCCTGGGATAGAGGGGTTACTGGTTGCTTTGATTATTCAAATCAATTGTTACTGCATTATATTCACATTTCATGTTTAATGCATTATTGATTGTTTCTCATCGAAAGTCAATCAATACAGTGAGAAGCCGGGATTTGGATCTGCGGCATAAAATCACAGAGCTTTGAACCCTTCACGTAGTCAGAAACGTGAATCCGAAGTAAAATAGTAAGATTAAACGAGAACTTGCCAAGTTTGAAGTTTGATCTTTATTTTATGAGGAGTTACGTTGGTGATTACGTGCCCGCCACGCCCAACCCTCTCTCATAAAAAAGGTCATATGGTAGTTCTCATGTTGCTCATCTTAATATGTTACTTCAAATATTGTGTTATCTGTGATTTCATACCGCTGCTTTGAAGATTGACGCGCATGCGCCCTGACGGGTCTTCTTCACGTAATCACCAACGTAACTCCTCATAAAATAAAGATCAAACTTCAAACTTGGTAAGTTCCTGTTTAATCTTACTATTAAAGCTGACTTAAACACCAGACAGTGTCTGTACAGTTGTTTACAAAAGCTGGAAATTACCCACTGCGTCAGTTTATCGGGTTTTATTTGCGTTTTATTGATTTGATCTTTTGATATGATGGCTCAATCGTGCCGCAAGCCAGCCCAACTAATCTTTGAAACAGACGTAGGTGAGCGATGGAGGCTCTTTGATATTGACTATGAACACTACATCAATATCGCCCATCGCAATGACCCAGATGATGTCAAGGCATCTCTCCTGCTCAAACTGGCTGGACCCGAGGCTATGATTCGCGCGCAGACCTTCGAGTTTGCGCCACCTGTTCTCGACGTGAACGGCCAGCTGGTGGTCGCAGCTGAGATGGTGCGCAACTCAAATGTGCTGCTACGAAAATTCCGTGAGTTATGTGACATACCATCTAACCGCATTCTAGAAAGAGCTAAGTTCTTTGCACGACACCAGCTTCCAGATGAGCCTGTGGAACATTTCATTTGTGATTTAAAGTATATGGCCCCGCGATGTCGCTTTGGTGAGATAACTAATGAGTTAATACGCGACAAGATTGTTAGCGGCATGTCTGATCGAAAGTTAAAAACAGAGCTACTACGAAATGCAGACCTGACTCGTGAACAGGCTGTACACGCCTGCCGCATGTCGGAGGTCGCAGCCCCGCTGAGTGATCAGCTTGACACTCAGCCTGCTACTCAGAAACTTAATGTCAATCTGACCAGTTTCAGTAATCGCACCGCATCAGCCGCTACTAAAAGATTCGTGAACGAGCCACCACAGAGGTGCACAAACTGCAACTATTTCCATAATAAGGATCGTTAATTCGGCCCTGCAAACGGAAAACCTTGCTATTACTGCAAGAAAATGAACCACTTCACTGCCTGCTGTCATTCCCGTGGGAACCGCAATGCGAAGTCAGAGTCTAATCTTCACCTGCTGCAGCAAGACCCCACATTCTTTGACTCCCATGAAGCCGCCCATGAAACAGAAACAATTAGCTCAAAAGATGAGTCTACTGTTCACACTCTCCTACGCACATCTGGTAAGCTCCTGGACCCTTCTGTTACTGTGCACATTAATAACAAGTCTCTACTTGCTAAATTGGACACGGGAGCGCACGTGAATGTGATGTCCCTGAAAGTCTACAACAAGATAAGGAATAATGAGATCTTGGCTAAGGATTCCTCCACCTTGCACGCCTACGGGGGGGGGGGGGGGGGAGGTTCTGCACCCTCTCGGAAAAGCTGATTTATAATGTGTAGTGGACAATATCGCTAAAAACCTGATTTTTAATGTTGTGAAATCAAACTCTGAGACTTTGTTAGGAATCCATGCATGCCAAGACCTGGGACTGGTTTCCTTCGGACGTGCTGTTCACAAGCTACGCCTATCTGACGAACCAACACAAATCTATCAGGATTTGTTTGAGGACAAACTGGGCAAACTGCCAATAACTTATAAGATCACTATTGACCACGATGTTGTCCCAGCAATCCATGCTCCTCACCGCGTACCCCATGCTATGCGTGACGGAATCCAAGCCGAACTTAGACACATGGTGTCCATGGGGGTACTGGCTGAAACAAGTGAACCCACATACTGGGTCTCCACCATGGTTGTTACAAAAGACAAAGACGAGCTCCGTGTGTGCATCAATCCAAGGGTCCTGAACACAGCTATTAAACGACCGCACTACCCGATGAGGACCATCGAAGACGTTGCAGCTCAAATCGGTCGCGCAACATAGTTCTCAGTACTAGACGCCAAAAGCTCGTTTTGGCAGATTCCTCTGGATGACGCATCCTCAAAACTAACCACATTTGCCACACCATTCGGCAGATTCAGGTTCCTCAGGATGCCATTTGGAATTAACTCAGCCAGTGAGGTTTTCCAGAGAGCTATGGAACAGTTGTTCACAGGTTACCCATACGCCATCATCGTTGATGACATTCTAGTGTATGGTCGCGACGTAGCGGAGCACAACTCAAACTTTAAAATGATTCTAGACAGAGCACGCGAGATCAACCTAAAGTTCAACCCAATTAAGTGCAAGTTCCGTGTCTCAGAGGTTACCTATGTCGGACATGTGTTCACCAGTGAAGGGTTAAAACCGGACCCCAAAAAGACTGCAGCCATCAACGAACTGCCTGCTCCCACAGACGTGAACAGCATTCAGCATTTTCTGGGTATGGGTAACTCTCTGGGGAAGTTCATACCCAACCTCAGCGAACTAGTCTCGCCACTAAGACAACTCACTCACAAAGACACTGCCTAGCCTGGTACCAGCAACACCAGCTAGTGTTTGACTTTTTAAAACTGCAGCTGGCTAGCGCCCCCACCTTGATGTATTTTGACCTCATGCAGCCGGTCACTATCACCTGCGATGCCTCACAATATGGTTTAGGCGCAGCCTGCCTGCAAACAACAACCGATGGTACCGTGCTACCCATATCGTACGCCTCTCGAACCATGACAGAGACCGAGCAGCGATATGCCCAAATCGAAAAGGAGCTGCTAGCTGTCGTATTTGCATGTTCCAAGTTCAAAGACTTTATCTTCGGGACAACATTCGGGACAACATTTACAATTGAAACTGACCACCATCCTGAATAAAGCTATTCACGCAGCGCCTGCACAATTGCAGTGCATGATGATGCAGCTCCAGCGCTTTGATTTCCAGATTGTCTACAAAAAGGGCAAAGACGGGATCATCATCAAGGGCCACAAAGTTGTGATTCCCTCATCCCTGCAAGAGGAATACTACAAAGACGTCCACAACGGCCACCCAGGTACTAAGGCCACACTCGCCCGTGCCCAAAGCATGTTTTATTGGCCAGGAATGGCCAAATACATATGTGAAAAAACAGCATCCTGCTCCACTTAGCTTGGCGCCCCACCAACAGAAACAACCTCTTCTGCAACAACCTGCTTCAGCACTACCCTGGACTTCCCTCGCTGCGGACTTTTTTGAATGGCATGGTAAACACGACCTAGTCCTAGTCGATTCCTACTCCAATTGGTTTGAACTTAACCATATAACCATATAACAATTACAGCACGGAAACAGGCCATCTCGACCCATCTAGTCCGTGCCGAACACGTATTCTCCCCTAGTCCCATATACCTGCGCTCAGAGCATAACCCTCCATTCCTTTCCCGTCCATATAACTATCCAATTTATTTTTAAATGATAAAAACGAACCTGCCTCCACTTGATCTGCTGCCTACCATTACGTCTGAGATGGTTCTACAAAAGCTTCAGAGACATTTTTCTGTATTCGGTGTATCGGTTCGATTACAAACTGACAACGGAAGACAATTCACGCCCCCTCCAACTGTAGCACAGGTGGAGGGGGCGTCGCCACTGGCAGAGCAACAGCTCCAGAAGTGGGTTGTTGTGCTGGTGCAGGCAGATCAATGCCTCTGGACACAGACGGAAGTACCAGACAAGCATTTAAATACTTTGCAAGACAATGGAACTTTCAGCATGTTACCTGCAGCCCTGAATACCCTCAATCCAACGGTCTCGCTGAGTGTCCTGTCAGAAGCGCAAAGCAACTAATGGAACATTCACATCTTGCCAAATCCAATGTCTACCTAGATCTGTTAAACTTAAGAAACATCTCCAGGGATTGTGTTCTAGGCTCTCCCGCCCAGCGCCTGATGTCTCGCATGACAAGGCGACAGCTCCCCGTTGCCCAGCAACAGCTGAAGCCACAGGTGCTCAAACCAGCTGCGGTCCAGAAGAGCATTCAGGAAAAACATGATGTCCAGAAGCGCTCCTATGACAAGTCGAGCAAACCACTGACACCGTTACTGCAAGGTCAAGTGGTTCGCCTGCAGACAGCAGTTGGACATACCCGACTGGGTTTCATTGAGTGACCATCCAAGGAACCTAGTTCTTACCTTGTCAACGTTGATGGTGCTCTATACCGGCACAGCCGTCAACATCTTCTGCCGGTGACTGAGCCGCGACCAGCTCCTCCTGGTCCTCGTGCCCCGCCGTTGGTTTTCAAGACACCTGCTGCTGTTGACCGTCCCCGACCCCCTGACCCCAGCATGTTTTCCCCGTGTCGTTCGGCTCCCCCACTCCCCAGTGCCCCTGGTCCTCCATGCTTGCCCTGTCGTTCATCTGCAGGTTCCCCGGCTGCGTTCTCATTCTCGGGTTCTCCACCACCCAGCCCTACTAACTCTTCCGGAACGGAGGGGGAGGGGTTTGTCCGCACGCGCTCGGGTCGTGTTAGTAGACCGCCGGACAGATACGGCGAGTATGTTTAACCGCACGTATTCTAACAACAGACTAACAACTCTTTCCTCTTCGGGGAAGGATGTAGATTGGTTATTGCATGTGAACCAATCAGAGTAATGTATTACCACTAACTCCACCCTATTGAACACTTCATATTAACACTCACTTCCTATATTACGTAGTCGCACCTGTGGTAGAGTGGAACTAACATGTATTGTACTGTTCCATTATGACTGATGATTAAAGCTGACTTAAACACCAGACAGTGTCTGTACAGTTGTGTACAAGTAGGTTAACATATGATGAGCATTTGATGGCACTGGGCATATACTCGCTGGAGTTTCGATGAATGAGGGGGAACCTCATTGAAATGTATCGAATAGTGAAAGGCTTGGATAGAGGGGATGTGGCGCGGATGTTTCCACTAGTGGTAGAGTCTAGGAACAGAGGTCATAGCCTCAGCATTAAAGGACGTTCTTTTTGGAAGCACATGAGGAGGAATTTCTTGACAGAGGGTGGTGAATCTGTGGAATTCTTTGCCAAAGAAGGCTGTGGAGGCCAAGTCAATTGATAATTTTAAAGCAGAGTGTTGAGCTCTGCTGTCAGAATAACTTAAGTCATGCACAGTGATTAAGATCCAAAGACTTTATTAGCATTGCAGCATAGGTAACTTCATCTTAACACATAACTCAAGACTGAGGGAGAAAGGGAAGAGAAGCTTTCTGTTAAACTAGTGGGCGGAGCTTCAAAGCATGATTCATAACATGAGTGACACTGATCTACATCGTCCCTCTTAAAGAATTAAATGTCAGAACAAAACCATTGACTAAATAAGGCATGCATAGCAATTGATAATAAGCTGGAGGAAAGTCAAACATAGCCCGGGTACTTCACGGTGGGCTTGCAAACACGACCAGCACGTGTGCGATAAAAAACATCTCCGTCTTTCCCCACCGGGGACAGAGTCGGTGGCTTGACTGGTGACGGAGATTGAAACAACATTCCCGGTGATGAATCAGGGGACTGTAGCACAGGTGGAGGGGGCGTCGCCACTGGCAGAGCAACAGCTCCAGAAGTGGGTTGTTGTGCTGGTGCAGGCAGATCAATGCCTCTGGGCACAGACGGAAGTACACTTGTACGGTCCGGATAATACGAAGGTGGAGCCGGCTCATTTACAGGCAGGATATGTTGTCTGTTACGCCTGTAGGTGCCGCCATCAGCACTGACCAGATATGAGCGTGGCTCAGAAGCAGTTCCAGAAATTACATCGCTACGGTCATGGCCTTTGTCAGTTTGCAAATGAACCACCTGCCCCTTGGTTAATGGTGGCAGCGGCCTACTTGTTTTGTCATACCACTGTTTTTGAATGTCATGCTTTTGTTGCAGCCTGGACTGGACTTCCGATGGTGGAACCACCTGTGGGATCAATGCCTGATCAGCCACAGGCACCGTGGCACGGGTCTGCCTTGACAGTAAACGTTGAGCTGGTGAAACCAAAATGGAGTCGCTGGAGATGTTGCATAAGTTGAGTAGATCCAGGAACACATCGGAATTAGTTCTGTATGAATGTTCCCTGAGCTGTTTGGCACTTTTTACAGCCCGCTCAGCTAGTCCATTCGACTGTGGATATTCACGGCTGCTGGTAATGTGGCGAAAACCCCAGCATGCAGCAAACTCCTTGAAGTGTTGACTGGTAAATTGACTGCCGTTATCAGATAACAGTATGCAAGGAGCTCCGTGGTCTGCAAAATGGCGAGCAAGCATTAAAACTACCCCGCGAGAAGTGGGGTTGCCAAGAACATCGATGTCAAACCATCTGGAATATGAATCGACAAGCACCAGGTACTGCTTGCCATGCCATTCAAATATGTCAGTTGCCACTGTAGACCAGGGGAGGGCAGAAGCCGGATGTGAGAGAAGTGGTTGCTTTTGTTGATGAGGTGCCAAGCTGTTACACACTGCACAAGATGCCACATTCTCACTGATGTATTCAGCCATAGCAGGCCAGTAAAACATGTTTTTTTGCTCGTAGGACAGTGGCTTCAGCGCCTGGGTGCCCCGCATGGACAGCGTTAAAATACTTGCTGTGCAGTGAAGCAGGGACCATAGCCTTGTGGCCTTTTACGATCATGCCACCCTGCAGTACTAGCTCACCGCGGACGGCAAAGAAAGGCCGAACTGGCAGCGGTACATTGTAGTGTTTGTCTGGCCAGCCGTGCTTAATTACCGTAACATACTGTCAGCAGCAGTGTGGGCAATCAGGTCTTCCACACAGGATGAGGGAATAAAGGACACACTCATTACGATAAAGTCATCATCCGGTGAGGACGGACCCTCACAGGTTTTTCGGGGTGCATGCGAGAGAGTGTCTGCCAGGTGCATATCCTTACCACGTTTGTAGGTCAGAACAATGTCATATTTTTGAAGTTGCAGCAGCATCCACTGCAAGCATCCTGGAGAAGCATGAATCAGTTTGTTAAAGATGCTGACCAGAGGTTGGTGATCAGTTTCAATCGTGACCGTATGTCAGAAGATCAAGTCATTAAATTTCTTGCAGGCGAAAACAACCGCTAGCAGCTCTTTTTCAATTTGGGCGTAGCTTTGTACTGTGTCAGTCATGGTGCTCGAGGCATAGGCAACAGGCTTATTGCCTCTACCGTCATTTTGAAGACATGCTGCGCCAAGTCCATGCTGTAAAGCATCACAAGTCAGTGTGACTGGTCGTTTAGGATCAAAATAAGCGAGAGTAGGAGCACAAGACATCTGCTGCTTAAGAGTGTCGATCGCCCTCTGCTGTTGCCAGGTCCAAGCAATGTCTTTGTGTGTAAGCTACCGCAACGGGGCTGATATTTCACTGTAGTCCGGAATAAATTTGCTCAAGTAGTTAACCATGCCAAGGAATCTCTGCAAACTGAGCACATCTGTGGGTGCCCTGGAGCTCATTGATAGCACTGGTTTTCGCAGATCCGTTTTTAGGCCGTCCTTAGTGAACACATGGCTTATGTATTTCACCTCACTTACCCTGAATTTGCATTTTTGAGGGTGTAGCTTGAGGTTAATGGCCTTGGCGCGATCCAGGAACTTCGTCAGATTAGCATTGTGTTCTTCCTTAGTTTGTCCAGCAATGAGGATGTCATCCACTACAATGGAGCATGGGTAACCTGCAAACAACTGCTCCATAGCTTGTTGAAATACTTCACTAGCAGAGCTTATGCCAAAAGGCATGCAAATAAATCTCTATCGCCTGAACGGTGTGCTGAAGGTAGTTAACTTAGAGGAGTTGCGTTCCAGCGAAAGCTGCCAGAATGAACTCTTGGCATCTAGTACTGTAAATACAGTTGCTTCAGCCAGCTGAGCTGCAATCTCATCCACAGTGCGCATGGGATAGTGAGGTCGTTTAATGGCTGTGTTTAAGTCCTTGGGATTGATACAAATCCGTATTTCATCTTTATTCTTCATCGTTGCCACAACCATGGTGGAGACCCAGTCTGAGGGGTCAGCGATGGGAGCAATTACAGCTAGAGACACCATCCTGTTGAGTTCACTTTGAACACGGTCCCGCATAGCATGGGGAATCTTGTGTGCTGGATGGACAACTGGAATTACCTCAGGGTTAATGGTAATTGTGTACTTAATGGGCAATCTGCCCAGCTTGTCGTCAAACAAAGTTTTGTATTGTGTCAGGATTTGTTGAGTAAAGTCACAGTAGTGGTCAGATGACAAACAGAAGATCTGAAAGAGACAAGCCCTAGGTCACGACAACCGTTGACACTCAGCAGGGATGGCACATCCTCATGAACAACATAGAAACTCAGGTTATGGACACGTGAGTTAAGACAGCAGCGTAACTCGACTTGACCGATAGGGTGCACTGGACCTCCTGCAAATGGGAGATGGGAGGCAGCCGTAGGAGTGACAGTCTCTGTTTTTCGTATCTTTTTCAACTCAGCAAGACACATCACGTTACACCTGGCCCCTATGTCAACTTTGAGTTAAAATTCTTGCCATTAACGAGCAAAACAACCTTGTGATCTAGTTGTTTGTGCAGTAAATCAGACAAGGAGTGAACAGCCACGTCAAAATCTTCACCAGCAGCCTGAAAATCCGTGGGAGCTGGTTGAGAGCGTTCCGAGAGCGGACTGTCTCGTTTGAACTCTGTTCCTACGCGAGCGGCAGCATCTGAAGAAATGGTTCCTTTTGTTTCAAAACTGACACCGTTTTCCATATGCAGGGTAACGGTCACGAGCAGCAGGATGCGAACCCGCACAGTTAAAACAATTGTCTATTAGTCTAACTATAGAGCTGTCGGGCACTTGAGCAGAACGGCGAGAGATTTGATAAGACGTGCCGGCAAAATTAATGTCATGAGCTGAGTGGGAGTCTTGCCCTAAAACTTTTGCATGAGCATCAGCCATTTCAGCAATGCAGCAGCGGTTTTCAGCAGTCTCTGGAGTGAGCTCAGTATCTCGCAGTAACTCGTCACGTAATATATCATTGCGGACACCATAGACCAGACGGTCACGGACTAGGCTGTCACATATATCCCTGAAATTACAACGACTGGCAATGTGCTTCGAAGCACTAACATACATTTTCACAGGTTCACCCTGTCTCTGGCTTCGAGAAAAGAACAAATGCCTCTCCATAACTAAGTTAGTTCTTAACTCACATGACTGTCGGAACTTGCGTAGCAGGCAGTCAGGGTCCCGGATAGATTCAGCAGCAGAGATCTGGACACCAGCCGGGTCAAGCCAAGCTGATACATAATTAAATCTTCTGGCACGTCGAGTGCATTCTAGATTATGAAGAATTGAAGCACGAACACCTGGAGCAGCAGCAGGGTGAGCCGTTGTATAGGGCTCTGCAGTTGTATAGGGCTCTGGTGAGACCACATCTGGAGTATTGTGTACAGTTTTGGTTTCCTAATTTGAGGAAGGACATCCTTGTGATTGAGGCAGTGCAGCGTAGGTTCACGAGATTGATCCCTGGGATGGCGGGACTGTCATATGAGGAAAGATTGAAAAGACTGGGCTTGTATTCACTGCAGTTTAGAAGGATGAGGGGGGATCTTATAGAAACATATAAAATTATAAAAGGACTGGACAAGCTAGATGCAGGAAAAATGTTCCCAATGTTGGGCGAGTCCAGAACCAGGGGACACAGTCTTAAGGCCGTGTCTTACCTGTTTGCGGTCATCGGCGGTGAAGCGCGGCATCGCCGGTAGCGAGGACCGCGCGGCAACGGCGAGAGCGTCGAGCCTATCCACCGGAGCGCCGCACGGATGTTGCGCGGGGGCCGAGTTAATTCAAACACGGCGGGTCCCACGTGCTTGCGGTAAGTTAAAAAAGGGCGGGCCGACTGCGATGACGTCGGCCCCCCGCACGTGACTCACCAGCGGCGGCTGTGGCGGCGGCCATCCTGATCGCGGCGCTGTAGCGGTGGCTGTGCCTGTGGCCGCGCAGCACACGTGCCTCACTGGCGGCGGCACGTGCGTCACTGGCGGAGGCTGTGGCAGAGGAGGTTTGACGCACGGCGCTCGACCCACACTGGCGGCGGCCCGTGCGAGCGGTCGTGCGCACTCGTGCATCACTGGTGGAGGTTGTGCGGTGAGTATAGTGTTTTCGACATTGTCGATTTTATTTTTGCACCGTCGCACGGCCCGGGAATTGTTCTTTCTCACGAGTGCGCGGTCTATGGCGGCAGATTCTTCCCGTTTCGCCGCCAATGACCGCAGATTCGTGAGACAGACCTTTTAGAATAAAGGTCATTTAAGACTGAGGTGAGAAAAAACTTTTTCACCCAGAGAGTTGTGAATTTATGGAATTCCCTGCCACAGAAGGCAGTGGAGGCCAAATCACTGGATGGATTTAAGAGAGAGTTAGATGGAGCTCTAGGGGCTAGTGGAGTCAAGGGATATGGGGAGAAGGCAGGCACGGGTTATTGATAGGGGACGATCAGCCATGATCACAATGAATGGCGGTGCTGGCTCGAAGGGCCGAATGGCCTCCTCCTGCACCTATTTTCTATGTTTCTATGTTTCTATGTGTATGAGCCGCTTCTATGTAAATTGAGAAATCTTGTTCAAACATGCGCCACCGTTCTGCGAGGTCTTCGTCAAACACCAGGATCTCAGGTTTTTTGAGAGCAGAAGCCATAGTATAACATATACTGGAGAAAACAACAAACTAAAATGAAAGCAATATAATTAGGCAAGGAGTGAGTCCGAGTACTCTGACACCATTTTGAGCTCTGCTGTTGAAATAACCCAAGTCACGCACAGTGATTAAGATCCAAAGAGCTTATTAGCATTACAGCATAGGTAACTTCATCTTAACACATAACTCAAGACTGAGGGAGAAAGGGAAGAGAAGCTTTCTGTTAAACTAGTGGGCGGAGCTACAAAGCATGACTCATAACATGAGTGACACTGATCTACACTGAGATAGATAGATTCTTGATTCGTACGGGTGTCAGGGATTATGGGGCGAAGGCAGGCGAATGGGGTTAGGAGCGAGAGAGTGATCAGCCATGATTGAATGGCGGAGTAGACTTGATGATTCGATTGGCTTAATTTTGTTCCTATCAGTTATGACCTTATGACCTTATGACTGTCCTCTCAACCTTGAATCGTTAGAACATAGAACATGTAACAGAACTCTACAGCGAAACAACAGGCCCTTTGGCTCACAATGTCTGTGCTGTACATAATGATAAGACCATCTCTTATATGCCAGCACATAATCAACATCCCTCCATTCCCTGCATATCCATACGTGTATCCAGAAGTCTCTTAAATGCCACTATCCTATCTGCATCAACAACCACCCCTGGTGGCACTAACCAGGCACTCACCACAGTGTTTAAAATACTTGCCCTGCACATCTCCTTTAAACCTTGTCCCTCTCACCTTAAACTCAAGACTCAAGAGAGTTTATTGTCATGTGTACCTGATAGGATTATGAAATTCTTGCTTTGCTTCAGCACAACAGAATATAGTAGGCATGAATACAGAACAGATCAGTGTGTCCATATACCATTACACAAATATATACACACATCAATAAATAAGCAGATAAAGTGCAAATAAACAGATAATGGTCTATTAATGTTCAGAGATTTGTTTCAGTTGAGTTTAATAGCCTGATGGCTGTGGGGAAGTAGCTATTTCTGAACCTGGACATTGCAGTCTTCAGGCTACTGTTCATAGATACATAGATACATAGAAAATAGGTGCAGGAGTAGGCCATTCGGCCCTTCGAGCCTGCACCGCCATTCAATATGATCATGGCTGATCATCCAACTCAGTATCCCGTACCTGCCTTCTCTCCATACCCCCTGATCCCTTTAGCCACAAGGGCCACATCTAACTCCCTCTTAAATATAGCCAATGAACTGGCCTCAACCACCCTCTGTGGCAGAGAGTTCCAGAGATTCACCACTCTCTGTGTGAAAAAGTTTTTCCTCATCTCGGTCTTAAAGGATTTCTCCCTTATCCTTAAGCTGTGACCCCTTGTCCTGGACTTCCCCAACATCGGGAACAATCTTCCTGCATCTAGCCTGTCCAACCCCATAAGAATTTTGTACGTTTCTATAAGATCCCCTCTCAATCTCCTAAATTCTAGCGAGTATAAGCCAAGTCTATCCAGTCTACTACCTGAAGGTAGCGGGGAGATGAGTTTATGGCCAGGATGGTGTGGGTCCACTGCCAGCCTTTTTGAGGCAGCGACTACGATAGATCCCCTCGATGGTAGGGAGGTCAGAGCCGATGATGGACTGGGCAGTGTTTACTACTTTTTGTAGTCTAGTCCACTCCTGGGTTGGAGTTGCCGAACCAAGCCACGATGCAACTGGTCAGCATGCTCTCTACTGTGCACCTGTAGAAGTTAGAGAGAGTCCTTCTTGACATACTGACTCTCCATAATCTTCTCAAGAAGTAGAGACGCTGATGTGCTTTCTTAATAATTGCATCAGTGTTCTTGGACCAGGAGAGATCTTCAGAAATATGCACGCCCAGGAATTTGAAGCTCTTGACCCTCTCCACCATCAACCCGTTGATATAAACGGGATTGTAGGCCCCCATCCTACCGCTTCCAAAGTCCACAACCAGTTCCTTGGTTTTTCTGGTGTTGAGGGCCAGGTTATTGTGCTGGCACCATTTTGTCAGTCGGTCGATCTCACTTCTATACTCCGACTCGTATCCATCAGTGATACGTTCCACAACAGTGGTGTCGTCAGCGAACTTGATGATGGAGTTCACACTATGACTGGCTACGCAGTCATGAGTATAGAGTGAGTACAGCAGGGGGTTGAGCACACAGCCTTGAGGTGCTCCCGTGCTGATTGTTATCGAGGCTGACACATTTCCACCAATACGAACAGTCTGTGTTCTTTGAATGAGGAAGTCGAGGATCCAATTGCAGAGGAATGCGCAGAGACCCAGATCTGAGAGCTTGGTAACCAGCTTGGAGGGGATGATTGTATTAAATGCCGAGCTGTAATCAATGAATAACAGCCTGACATGAGTTTTTGTTGTCCAAGTGGTCCAGAGCGGAGTGGAGAACCAGCGAGATCGCATCCACCGTTGATCTGTTGTGGCAATGGGTCAGGTTTTTGTCGAGGTAGGAGTTGATTTGACCCATGATCAACCTCTCAAAGCACTTCATCACCACCGACGTTAGTGCCACTGGTCGATAGTCATTGAGGCACGTCACCTTGCTCTTCTTGGGCACCGGTATAATTGATGCCCTTTTAAAGTAGGTGGGAACCTCAGACCTCAGAAGTGAGAGGTTGAAAATGTCCGCAAAAATTCCAGCCAGTTGGTCCGCACAGGTTTTTAGAACACGACCTGGTATACCATCAGGTCCAGGCGCTTTTCGAGGGCTCACCCCTCTGAAGGATTTTCTGACATCGGCCTCTGTGACTTAGACTGAAATACCATCACAGCGAATAGGGGCTCGGGAAGGCACATCAGTGTTCTCCCTATCAAAGCGTGCGTAAAACGCATTGAGCTCATCAGGGAGTGATGTTTCGCCAACATTCGAGCTACCTCCTGATTTTGCCTTGTAGGAGGTGATTGCATTCAGGCCCTGGCACAGCTGCCGAACATCTGTCTCATCCTCCAGCTTGGAGCAGAATTCCTTTTTGGCCTTTTTGATGGCCTTACCAAGGTCATAATTGGACTTCTTGTAGACCACTGTATCATCAGACATGAATGCCCGGAGTCTGGTCTTTGATCTCAGAGTTCATCCAAGGCTTCTGATTGGGAAACACTCGGAAGGTTTTTGTAGGGATGCAGTCCTCCACACATTTCTTTATGAAGTCTGTAACGACTGTGGCGTATTCGTTCAGGTCGGTTGCCAAGTCCCTGAACATTGCCCATTCTACATACTCCAAACAGTCCTGGAGTTGTTCCTCTGCCCCCCCCCCCCCCCCCTGACCAGCTCTGTACAGTCCTCACCTCTGGGGGTGCGCTCTTCAATTGCTGCCTGTAGGCAGGAAGAAGCAGCAACGCGGTGTGGTCGGATTTACCAAAGTGAGGGCGAGGGATAGAGCGATAGGCATCCTTGATGGTGGTGTAGCAGTGGTCGAGGATGTTTTGGTCCTCTGGTGCAGCAGGAGACATGTTGGTGGAAGTTAGGGAGTGATTTCTTGAGGTTTGCTTTATTGAAGTCCCTGGCTATGGTGGTAAATGCCTCAGGGTAAGACATCTGGTGTTTGTTGACCATGGCGTGCAGCTCCTCCAGTGCCAGACGGACGTCTGCCTGGGGTGGGATGTAGACCGCGGTCAGGATGATGGAGGTGAATTCCCTTGGAAGGTAGAAGGGACGGCACTTCACCGCCGGATGTTCGAGGTGTGGAGAGCAGGACAGGACTGCCACATCTGAGCACCACGCAGAGTTGACCATGAGGCAAACGCCCCCTCCTCTCCCTTTCCCAGATGGCTGCGTATGGTCTATACGGTGGATGGAGAAACCTTCAGGCTGGACTGCTGATTCTGGGGGCTAGCCATATCTCTGTGAAACAGAACACAGAGCATTCCCTCAGCTCCCTTTGATAAAGCAGCCTTGCCCTTAGGTCCTCCACTTTATTTTCTAGTGACTGTACGTTGGCCAGTAGGATAGTAGGGAGAGGCGGCCTAAGTCCCCTCCGCTTCAGCCTGACCTATAGTCCTGCCCGACGGCTACGTTTCCGTACCCCATGGAGCCCTCCTCGCTGTTTACAGGTACAGTACTTACGGGTCTCCGCGAGGTCGGGGTATCCCCTGAGATCGGGAATTCCCATACAGTCTTCATCTCCAGCTCCATTGCTGCTGGGGGATCCTGCCCGACGGCTGCGATTCCTGATTCCCTGAAGGCCTCCTCGGTGTTTGCAGGTAAGGTTCTTGCTGTGCCTGCGCTCCTCCGCGCGGCTGGGAAATCTCCTCTGACCGGCGCTAACCTCGGGGATTCCCTTACAACGGGAGTCCTCAGTAGCGCTAATGCATTTAAATGCATTAGCAGCTCGCTACTTACGCCGTTGATTCCAGGTAAGTTCATAAATGCTGTATTTTACTGTTTTTCTTTGTGCTGTTATTTGTGCTGTTTGCAAAATGTCGCCGCAGCTATGCTTTCTAGTATTTGATGTTTCCATCCTGGGAAAATTAGTTCTATTTAAGTTCTGGGAAAACTGTCTACCCTGGCAATGCCTTTTATAATTTTATATAATTCTATCAGGTCTTGGCTCAGCCTCCAGCATTCCAGAGAAAACCATCTAAGTCTTTTCAACTTATCTCTCTAGTTAATACTCCCTAATCCAGTCATCATTCATGTAATCCTCTTCTGCACCCTGTCCAAAGCCTCCACGTCCATCCTATAATGGCCCGACCAGAACTACATGCAATACTCCAAATGAGGCCTAAACAAAGCTCTATAAAGGTCCATCATAACTTCCTGATTCTTACACTCAATGCCTCAGCCTATGAACACCAGATGGCTTCTTCATCCTTCTATCTTCTTATGTTGCCGCTTTCAGGTAGATATGTATTTGGACTCCAAGATCCCCCTGTACATCAATGCCGTTATTATTTCCTATTGAGGAGTACAGAGTAGGTTCACTGGTTTAATTCCTGGGATGGCGGGACTGACATGTGTTGAAAGAATGGGTTAACTGGGCTAGTATTCACTGGAATTTAGAAGGATGAGAAGGGGTCAGAGAAAAAAATCAAATTCTTAAAGGATTGGACAGATTATATGCAGGAAAAATGTTCCCCATGTTGGGGGAGTCCAGTACCAGGGGACGACAGATGGCGCAATGGGCTAAGTGTTCGGCTGGCAACCGGAAGGTAGCCGGTTCGAATCCCGCTTGGAGTGCATACTGTCGTTGTGTCCTTGGGCAAGACACTTCACCCACCTTTGCCTGCGTGTGAATGTGTGTGTGTGTGAATGTGTGTGAGTGATTGGTGGTGGTCGGAGGGGCCGTAGGCGCAGATTAGCAGCCACGCTTCCGTCAGTCTGCCCCAGGGCAGCTGTGGCTACAGAAGTAGCTCACCACCACCGAGTGTGACTGAGGAATGAATGAATAATGCGATGTAAAGCGCCTTGGGTATTAGAAAGGCGCTATATAAATCCAATCCATTATTATTATTATTATTATTAGTACCAAGGGTCACAGTTTAAGAATAAGGGGTAGGCCATTTAGGACTGAGATGAGGAAACACTTTTTCACCCAGAGAGTTGTGAATATGTGGAATTCTCTGCCACAGAAGGCAGTGGAGGCCGATTCACTGGATGTTTTCAAGAGAGAGTTAGATTTTGCTCATAGGGCTAACGGAATCAAGGGATATGGGGAAAAAGCAGGAACAGGGTACTGATTGTGGATGATCAGCCATGATCATATTGAATGGCGGTGCTGGCTCGAAGGGCAGAATGGACTACTCCTGCACCTATTGTCTAAGTTTCTATGTTTCTAAGGCTCATTCCATTTGTTGTAGGTTTCCACCTTACATTCGACACCCCAAAGTGCAGCATCTCGCAATTGCTTGGATTAAACTCCATCTGACATTGCTCCACCATTTCTGTAGTTGATCTACATCCCACTACATACGTTGACAGCCTTGCTCGCAGTTCGCAAGGCCAAAGGGACTGATTTCAAGAGGGCTACTATGGACATTGTGGGCCGAATGGATTCTTGGACTCAGAGTTCAGTCACTCACGGCTGGTGGACTCACAGTTCAGTCACTCACGGCTGGTGGACTCACAGTTCATTCATTCACGGGTGGTAGACTCACAGTTCAGTCACTCACGGCTGGTGGAATCACAGTTCACTCACTCACGGTTGGGTGGACTCACAGTTCACTCATTCACGTCTGGTGGACACAGTTCAGTCACTCACGGCTGGTGGACTCTCAGTACACTCAATCACGGCTGGTGGACTCATAGTTCACTCACTCACGGCTGGTGGACTCACAGTTTACTCACTCACGGCAGGTGGACACAGTTCAGTCCCTCAAGGCTGGTGAACTCACAGTTCAGTCACTCACGGCTGGTGGACACATTTCACTCACTCATGGCTGGTGGACTCACAGTTCACTCACTAACGGCTGGTGGACTCATCCATCACACACACACACCCTCCATCACACACACACACATCCTCCATCACACACACACACATCCTCCATCACACACACACACCCTCCATCACACACACACATACCCTCCATCACACACACCCTCCATCACACACCCACACACACCCTCCATCACACACACACATCCTCCATCACACACACTCCATCACACACACATACACCCTCCATCTCACACACACACACACCCTCCATCTGTCACACACACACACACCCTCCATCTCACTCACACCCGCCATCTCACTCACACACACACACACACACCATCTCACACACACACACTCACACCCTCCAGTTCAGACAGTCACGGCTGGTGGACTCACAGTTCAGTCACTCACAGCTGGAGGACACAGTTCAGTCACTCACGGCTGGTGGACTCTCAGTACACTCAATCACGGCTGGTGGACTCACAGTTCACTCACTCACGGCTGGTGGACTCACAGTTCACTCACTCATGGCAGGTGGACACAGTTCAGTCCCTCAAGGCTGGTGAACTCACTGTTCACTCCCTCACGGCTGGTGGACTCACAGTTCAGTCATTCCCGGCTGGTGGACTCACAATTCAGTCACTCACTGCTGATGGACACAGTTCAGTCACTCACGGCTGATGGACACAGTTCAGTCACTCACGGCTGGTGAACTCACAGTTCAGTCACTCATGGCTGGTGGACTCATCCATCACACACACACACCCTCCATCTCACACACACACAACCTCCATCTCACACACACACACCCTTCATCTCTCTCACATACACCTCACACCCTCCATCTCTCACACACTCACACTCACTCCGTCTCACAAACACACACCCTCCATCTCACACACACACACACACCCTCCATCTCTCTCACACACACTCACACACACACTCCATTTCACACACACACACCCTCCATCTCTCACACACAGCCTCCATCTCTCTCTCTCTCACACACACACACACACTCACACACACATACCCTCCATCTCACACACACACACACCCTCCATTGCTCTCACACACACACACACCCTCCATCTCTCACACACTCACACACTCACACACACACACCCTCCATCTCTCACACACTCACACACACACACACACACACACACACACACACACCATCCATCTCTCACACACTCACACACACACACACACACACACACACACACACACACATACCCTCCATCACACACACACACGTCCGGCACATATGACAGTAAAACTCTCTTGACTACTCATGCCCTCAAACAGGATACTCCACCTCAACACAGCCTCTCTCCCCCAACATGGCTGCTCCCAATAGGCCACTCAGCTAAACCTTCTCTTATTTGCTTGGGCAGTCTACATCCTGGGGGTTTGAACATTGAATTCTCCCAATTCTGCTAGCCGTTGCTGTCCCCTCCCCTTCATCAGCCATCTGGTTGTCTCCTCCCCTCCCCCAGCCCTCGGGCTCCTCCTCCGCCTTTTCCCTTTTTTCCTTTCTTCTCCCCACCCCCTATCAGTCTGAAGAAGGGTTTCGACCCGAAACGTTACCTATTTCCTTCGCTCCATAGATGCTGCTGCACCCGCTGAGTTTCTCCAGCATTTTTGTGTACCTTCTCTTATTTGTATTGACCACTGGGCCTCTCACTGAGCCAACCAATTGCCTGCTTTTTAAATGTCTCTCCTTTTATTTGAGAAAAAGCTCTTTGGAATCCCAAAGGCTCTTCTCTCAAACGTCCCACCAATTTTTCAAAAATGTTCTCTTTCATTTCAAAATGGCTGCTGACCAACTCTCTCTTCAACTTCTGAGGATTAAAAAAAACAATTGCTTTGGTGATTCTCCTGTCCTTCCATCAAACCAAACAATAAATTCAATAATCACCAGTCATCACATAATATTCACGAACTGTCGTACTTTTAATTAATTGCGTTTGTTAATCCATAACTAAAATCTGATATTGCTTAGTCAACTCAATAGCATATTCTTCCAGAAAACTGTTTTCCAAACATTGGATTTTTTTTTCTTTTGCCTGTGGTACTTGAACTGTGCTTCTTTCAGTATTTGCGAAAAGTAAAATGAAATCTCTCAATGTTATTACACTTTTGATAGACGTATCAACCTCACCTCTTCAGTACTTCCAGGTGATATGTAGAAAATCCTTTCAACTGTTCTAAAATATTTTTCTTCCTTCTTCCTGCTGATGCTTCTTTGCCCTTATTTATGTACTTTTTTTCAAATGCTGGGATTGTGCCTTAGTGACAGCAAGAATGTCATCATATGCCTGGCTGAAATGGGTAGTAGGTACTCAGTTCTGCAGGGCCAACATCTTTCACCTCAATGAGCACATAGAGACAAACAAAAAATAATTTGAAAAATTGTTTGGAATCATGAATGATTCATGTTAAATAAAACCTGAGGTATCTTTCAACTATTATTCTGAATTTTCTCCCCGCAAGGCACATCCATAAATTTCAGTGCAAATACTTGACTTATCCACATGCAAAAACTCTCTATTTTACAGAAGACCGGGAGAAATGCGGAATAACTCCATATATATGTTGAACAATGAATTCACTTTTCTTTGCAAGGGTTCATTTTATAGCATTAGTATGAGAGTGTGGACATGCTCAAGCCATCTACAATGACTTATTTGTTTTACCTTATACCTTATACCTTGAGAAAGAACTCGCAGATTGAGATTATTGGTGCTCTAAATGACTACCACAGATGTTAATTTGGATTGTTGGAGACCATATGATCTAATTGACCTCTGAAATAATATCCATAAGCTATTTAATGTTTAATCATCTTGTTCCATGGTGTCTTTGTTGAGAAGTAAAGAATATGTCAAAACACTGATATTTCATTAATGCCTATTCCAACATGAATTGATTTACAGCCAATAAAGTACTCTAAAACAGTTTTAATGAAGTAAATAGTAAATAGGAAGCACAGGAGCCAAAATGCGCATAGCAAAATCCCTCAAATTTGGGATCAAAGACCAGATAAATAACTGCTTCAAAAGAGGATAATTTCCCTTTTCTTTAGGGTGGTTAGAAAGTCATAGAGTTATACAGAATAAAAATCACTTCGGCACAACTTGTCCATAATAGCCAACCTATGTGACCTAGTCACATGTGCCTGTGTTTGAGTCATATCCCTCTAGATTTCTTCTTTCCATTTAGCTATCCAAATGCGATTTAAACATTGTAATTGTACGCACGTCTACAGCTTCCTCTGGCAGCTTTTTCCACATACCCACCGTCTCCTATGTGAAAAAAGGTTGCCTCTCAGGTCCCTCTTAAATCTATCAACTCTCACCTTAAATCTATGTTCTCCCGTTTTAGACTCCACAAATCTGGAAAAAAAGACTGTAGCTCTCCACCCTGCTGATTTTATATATCTCGATAAAGCTGCTGTGCAAGCAATCCAATGTAGAAAAAGTGATTTCTCAAATTTCAGGCAAATTGCTCCACACCTTCTGACCTACCCAGCTATCCTAGGACCGTCAGACCGCCCTGCAGAAGGGACAGTCGGGCAGTGGCCATACAACAGCAGCAGGCCTGCTCGCCCGCAGTGGAACTGGGAAACCTACGTGGAGAGAGAAGCCACCAAGCCCGACCTGAGGACTGGAGAACCAGAGAGGAGGGTGGATGGAGTCAGAAACGGCAGACCCAAGAATGAAAGGGTGGTAAGAAGAACTGGGGGTCTTACCGTCCGCACCATCAAGGTCGGCTGCAGGAGGCACATGGGCACAGAGGCTGAATGGTGGCCGGGTGAGGAGAGGGACAATGGATCGCCGGACAATCCGGATGGAGGCGATTTCTCTCTGCCATCAACATCCAGTTGCTTTCTTCTCCCCCACCACCTTTATCTGCACATCAACCACCCCTCTCTACTTAGGATTCCCCTTTTTACTTTCTACACACCATCCCACCCTTTGGTTCTATGTTTCACTCCCCACTTTGTTTGATCAGATCCAACCATTTATCCAACGCCCTTTTATCTTTCCAATTACCACTTCCATCCTTGGTTGTTATCTTCACCCTTCTCTGTCCCACCTCTCATCTGCTAATCAACCCATCCTTGCATGGATCATCCGATCACCTGTCAGAATAATTCTCAACACCCATGCCCCACAGGCCTGCGTCCTCAGTCCCCTCCATACTCCCTATACACACACGACTGTGTGGCCAAGTTCAGCACTAACTCCATCAACAACTTTGCAGATGTTTCCAATGTGGTGGGCCAGATCATGAACAATGACAAGATAGTGTACAGGAAGGAGAAAGAGAACTTGGTAACCTGGCGTCCCTTAATGTCAATAAAACGAAGGAGCCAGGTATTGACTGCAGGATGTACGTTGGAGCACAGGCGCCAATCATCATCAAAGGTCCTGAAGTGGAAATAGTCGGCAGAGGAGCGACAGTTGAAGGAGTGAGTGCAGGGATTGACTGAGAAGGGGAGCCGCGTGTCGGGGAGCGGTCTTGTCAAGGGAAGTGCAGCATAGGTTCACAAGGTTAATTCCCGGGATGGTGGGACTGTCATATGCTGGGAGAATGGAGCGGCTGGGCTTGTACACTCTGGAATTTAGAAGGATGAGAGGGGATCTTATTGAAACATATAAGATTATTAAGGGTTTGGACATGCTAGAGGCAGGAAACATGTTCCCGATGTTGGGGGAGTCCAGAACCAGAGGCCACAGTTTAAGAATAAGAGGTATGCCGTTTAGAACGGAGATGAGGAAACACTTTTTCACACAGAGTTGTGAGTCTGTGGAATTCTCTGCCTCAGAGGGCGGTGAAGTCAAGTTCTCTGGATACTTTCAAGAGAGAGCTAGATAGGACTCTTAAAGATAGCAGAGTCAGGGGATATGGGGAGAAGGCAGGAACGGGGTACTGATTGTGGATGATCAGCCATGATCACATTGAATGGCGGTGCTGGCTCGAAGGGCCGAATGGCCTACTCCTGCACCTATTGTCTATTGGCTTTTGGCTATAAGTGCCTTGTGAGAAAAGTGCGAGTATTTGGCTCGAGAGTCTTCGGCGAGGAGGCTGAGGGAGGAGACTACGCCAAAAGTTGGAGAGGGTGAGACGCAGTGAAGAAATGACAGGTAAACAAATTCAGTGTGATGCTTGCAGGGTGTGGGAGGTCAGGGACACAGCTGGTACCCCTGGCTGCTACAACTGGGGAAAATGTGTCCAGGTTCAACTCCTGAAGGACTGTGTTGGGAGGCAACTGAATGACCTCAGGATCATCCGGGAAAACAAGAGTTTCCTGAACTGGACCTACAGTGAGATCGTTACACCGAAGATACCAGAAGAGAGAAGATAGGTGACGATGAGGAGGGGAAGGAAACTTGGAGTACAGGAGACCCCGGGGGATGTACCTCTTGAAAACAGGTTCATAGGTACATAGATACATAGAAAATAGGTGCAGGAGTAGGCCATTCGGCCCTTCGAGCCTGCACCGCCATTCAATATGATCATGGCTGATCATCCAACTCAGTATCCCGTACCTGCCTTCTCTCCATACCCCCTGATCCCTTTAGCCACAAGGGCCACATCTAACTCCCTCTTAAATATAGCCAATGAACTACCCTCTGTGGCAGAGAGTTCCAGAGATTCACCACTCTCTGTGTGAAAAAGTTTTTCCTCATCTCGGTCTTAAAGGATTCCCCCCTTATCCTTAAGCTGTGACCCCTTGTCCTGGACTTCCCCAACATCGGGAACAATCTTCCTGCATCTAGCCTGTCCAACCCCGTAAGAATTTTGTACGTTTCTATAAGATCCCCTCTCAATCTCCTAAATTCTAGCGAGTATAAGCCAAGTCTATCCAGTCTTTCTTCATATGAAAGTCCTGACATCCCAGGAATCAGTCTGGTGAACCTTCTCTGCACTCCCTCTATGGCTATAATGTCCTTCCTCAGATTTGGAGACCAAAACTGTACGCAATACTCCAGGTGTGGTCTCACCAAGACCCTGTACAACTGCAGTGGAACCTCCTTGCTCCTATACTCAAATCCTCTTGCTATGAAGGCCAACATACCATTCCCGTTCACCCTCTTGGAAGCTGTCGGGACAGAAGGCAGGATTCAAGGGTGATGTGTTGCCTCCCTGTTGCCAGGATCCAGGACGTCACAGACCGATTGCAGGGCATCCTCAAGGGTGAAGGTGAGCAGAAGTGGTAGTGCATCGGCACAAATGATGTCGGGAAGAAGAGGAAATAAATTCTGTAGTGTGACTTTAGAGAGCTCGGACGAAGGCTGAAAAGCAGGACTTCGAGGGTGGTTATCTCCAGTTTGGTTCCAGTTCATCGTGCTTGTGAGGAAGAACAGGGAGATAGGGGATCTGAATGTGTGGCTGAAGAGTTGGTGCAGGGGGCAGGGATTTAGATTCTTAGACCACTGGGATCTGTTTTGGGGTAAGGGTGAATTATACAAAAGGGACGGGTTGCACCTTCACAGGCAGGGGGCCAGCATTCTGGCAGGCAGGTTTGCCACTGCTACATGGGTGGGTTTAAACTAAATAGTGGGGGAGGGGGGGAGTGCGACAAATTGGAAATACAAGGATGGAGTTAAAGGGAAAGAGAGTATAGAACAAGTTAAGAAAGACACCAGAATTAAGGGAACATAAAGCTCGTGAAGGGATAGGAGAGTATGGCCAAGTGAAATAGGAATCAATGTGAAAGGTAAGGTGAGTAATGGATTAAAAGTATTATATATGAATGCACGAAGTATAAGAAGTAAAGTGGATGAACTTGAGGCTCAGTTAGAGATTGGTAGAGATGAAATTGCGGGAACTACAGAGACAAGGCTGATGGAGGATCGGGACTGGGAACTGAATATTCAGGGTTATACGTCCTATAGAAAGGGCAGGCAGGTGGGCAGAGGAGGTGGGGTAGCTCTGTTGGTGAGGGATGAAAATCAGTCCCTTGCGAGTGGTGACATAGGGACTGACGATGTAGAGTCGCTGTCGATAAAATTGAGGAATTGTAAAGGTAAGACACTAATGTGCGTCATCGACAGTCCCCCCAAACAGTAGCCTGGATATAGGGTGCAAGTTGCAGCAGGTTAAAATTGGTATGTAACAAAGGTAATGCCACTGTGGTTATAGGAGATTTTACTTCGGAGTCACGTGAGTGACTACGTGAAGAACCCCGTCAGGGCGCATGCGCATCATTACGTCTGACGCATTGGTGACAACGGCAGCGGGAGCACGGAGCTCTTGCTGCAGGTGAGTAATTACAGCTCCACCAAAGTCGGGGAGACTTTGGGGAGTTAGAGAAAAATAAAGAAATTGTTTCTGTGTGTTTTTTCCCCACATACAGGAACAAGGAAAAGGTGCAGGTCTGCTGCCGACCAGGAGGAGTAGTGCAGGCGGGAAGCCATAGAGAAGGCTCCGCTGGCAGTGCCTAGGAGAGGTCTGCTTCATAAAGCCACACTCCAGGAGGAGTAGTGCAGGCGGGAAGCCTTGTGGAAGGCTCCGCTGGCAGTGCCTACGAGAGGTCTGCTTCATAAAGCCATACTCCAGGAGGAGTTGTGCAGGCGGGAGGCCATAGGGACGGCTCCGCTGGCAGTGCCTAGTAGAGGCCTGCTTGAAAGCACCCTCTTTGCAAGAGGTGAGTGCAGAAGGGCAGATACGCTCTGACCCTGAGTCCGACGACTTCCAAAGGGAGGGCAGGCAGCTGTCAGAGCTGACACCGTGTGCAGCACGGTTTGCCATGTCGTCGGACGCTGGTGAGCCTCTGGGTGAGGAACTTGCCACCAGCATAAATTACCAAGTCTCACATCAGCTACAGGAGCTGATAATGGATGAGACAGTAACGAAGTATGAAGCCCCAATCAACTGTGGACTATTAAAAGTTCCTGTTGGGAACAGGAAGAATTGGGGCAAGATGGGCATACTAATGAAAGCCCAGGAGCATGTGAAGCTCCAGCATATTTTTAAAGTTGCTGGCATCTGGTATAACGAGCTTTGCCAGGATGGTGGATGGAGAGGCCATGACAAATTACAACAAGGCGCTATTGTGGAGTGCCCACTTTGAGATCAACTGCCTCCGCAAGATGCGATTAGACCAACCATCAATGCTAAATATGCTTCACTCTGCCAGCCTGGCACAGTGCAACCGGCACAGCTGTTTGGCGAGGATTTCGCACAGCAGGTGAAGGAGCTGGAGGAGGAGGCTAAGACGGCAGTCACATATTCACCAAAGCGGAAGTATCCCTATAAGGGAGCAGACTGGTCCGGGCAAGGGACGAGTCCAGCTACGATGCAGCGCAGTTGGCGTTCGGCTGTAGCACCGCCACGGAGGTGAGATATCCAGCTCAAGGCCGGGGAAGAATGCCAGGTGGTAAGGAGGTAAGAGGGTCTGCTTCTCATGTAGACAGATCTAATGTGATACAATTAAATGTTTACCTCAGATATGTTTATACTGAAGGTTATTCAAGGGCATCGAATAAAGTTTAATGCTAATTCTGATTTACCCATGCAACATGTTCCAAAAAAGGAGTTTGACTTCAGTATCACTGAACAATTGGAAGTTCAGCTGGAACTTGCAAGCTTATGTAATAAAGGTGTAATTGCTAAGGCAGTTTACCAAAGCCATCAGTTTGTGCCCAATATCTTTCCCAGACCAAAAAAGGATGGGGGGATGCAGAATTATACGGACCTGAATAGTCTTAACCCTTTTGTACGGTATAGACATTTTAAGATGGAAACGTATGTGAAGGAGATCTTAAAGATGCGGATTCAGTGTCTGTTCATTTGCAGGATAGAAGATTTAAAATTCAGCTGGATGGGGCAATTATGCCAATACAATCCACTGCCTGATGGTTTCTCTTCAGCTCCTAGAGGGATTACAAAGTTGTTAAAACCTATTCTAGGCATGATGAGAAGTCAAGGTCATGTCCTCATGGCTTAGCTACATAGTATCTTGATTGTAGGACAATCAAAGGAAACAGCTGAAGCATCAGTGGCAGTTGGTAAAAAACATGTTTTAATTGGGCTTTATAAGCTATCCAGAGAAATCTAAATTTATACCTGTGACACAAATTGACTAGTTGGGTTCACAATGGACTTAATCAACATCATTGTGACCTTGCCCAGGCAAAAATGGTAGAGCTAATTAAGAGCTATATCAAGTTAATTGCTGACACACAGCCTTCAATTAGCCAGGTGACAAGTCTGCTATGGTAATGGCTGGCAGCATTTCCAGCAGTTCAATATGGCCACTTTATTATCTACAATTACAAAGGTCAAAGGAACAAGCATTGAGGATACATTGGGGTCATTATAATAGACCTATGCTTCTATAAATAGAGGCTGTTGCTGATGTACAATGGTGGAGTCAGCATGTGTCCACTAGTAGTTCCAAAGTGTTATTGGACCAAGCTTCCATGATTTACAGACAGATGTCAGAGCACTTGGGTAGGGTGCTACTGATACAAGATCCAGCTGTGGAGACAGGTGGACATTGCTTCTGCAAACATGGGGAATTAACCAAGAGTATTTTATGGACTCAAGGCTTATGGCACTAACTAAACTAGTTTGCATGTGCAGTGCAAAATAGACAACACTACAGCAGTTGCTGATATGAATCACATGGGTGGAATCAAATCGTTATCATGTGACAGGTTGGCAAATACAATTGGACCTGGAGTAGGGATAGAGTGATTTGGATTGGAGCTATCTATCTGCCAGGGAAACTTAATGTAGTACCAGATGGCAGCTCACGAAAATTCCATCATAACACAGAGTGGATGTGGAACCTGGATGTGTTCAAGAACATAGTACTTCTATATGGAAGGCCAAAGTATGTTTCATAGGCACCAGATCCAGGGGCAGTGGCAATTGATGCTTTTTCACTAAATTGGGATGATATGTTTGTGTACATTTTCCCACCATTCTGCCTCATAGGTCGGTGTTTGAGAAAATCAAGCAGGATGCCGCTTCAGGGGTTTTGGTGATACCAAATTGCCTGATTCATCCATGGTTCCCTTTGATGTTACAGATAGCGATCCAACCTCTTTTTGCTGATTCCAAACAGTAGGAATTTGCTGGAGCATCCAGTAACGCATTAAGTTCATCTGTTATGTGATGGTATGGATCTGTTAATTTGCAGGTTTTAAGAATGCCTTACATTGGTCGAGGACTTTCTAGGCCAACGGTGGATATACTCATTGCTGCCTGGAGAAACAGTACTCAAAAACAGTATATGACTTATGATTTATTTATTTTTTAAATGGGAACAATATTGTGTTCAAAAGAATATTCAATATGATACTGTAGTTATTGAAAATGTGTTAGAGTTTATCTACACTTTATTATGATGAGGGTCTTAGCTATACTGCTATCAATACAGCTAGAAGTGCTTGGTCGGCATATCTTGTAATAGGTACACGGACACAAAGTATAGGTTCTCACCCTCTCATATCTAGGTTGATGAAAGAAATCTTTAATTTTACTTCGGAGTCACGTGAGTGACTACGTGAAGAACCCCGTCAGGGCGCATGCGCGTCATTACGTTGGACGCATTGGTGCGAACGGCAGCAGGAGCACGGACCTCTTGCTGCAGGTGAGTAATTACAGCTCCACCAAAGTCGGGGAGACTTTGGAGGAGTTAGAGAAAAGTAGAGACATTGTTTCTGTGTGTTTTTTCCCCACATACAGGAACAAGGAAAAGGTGCAGGCTGCTGCCGACAAGGAGAGAGAGAGCTGCGGGAGTGCAGTCTCTGAAAGGCAGCCTGTCAACTCGGGGGAGTCGCAAGCCGGTAGCGGTGCGGCGACAGACTTGGCAAAGTGCCCAGCTGGGTACACAGCCAACGCCAGTCGGGCGGTCGGCATAAGCTAAGTCTGTCAGGGCTATAGACTCCGCAGAGTCGGGCCACGAGAGTCCCGTCGGGGACAGGATACCGTTCCCCAGCGGTTATCCAAAAGGAGCAGCTCATACAGGGGCTGCTCCACAGAGACGCTCCAGGAGGAGTTGTGTTGGCGGGAAGCCATAGGTAAGGCTCCGCTGGCAGTGCCTAGGAGAGGTCTGCTTCATAAAGCCACACTCCAGGAGGAGTTGTGCAGGCGGGAAGCCTTAGGGAAGGCTCCGCTGGCAGTGCCTAGGAGAGGTCTGCTTCATAAAGCCATACTCCAGGAGGAGTTGTGCAGGCGGGAGGCCGTGGGGACGGCTCCGCTGGCAGCGCCTAGTAGAGGCCTGCTTGAAAGCACCCTCTTTGCAAGAGGTGAGTGCAGAAGGGCAGATACGCTCTGACCCTGAGTCCGACGACTTCCAAAGGGAGGGCAGGCAGCTGCCAGAGCTGACACTGTGTGCAGCACAGTTTGCCATGTCGTCGGACACTGGTGAGCCTCTGGGTGAGGACCTTGCCACCAGCATAAATTACCAAGTCTCACACCAGCTACAGGAGCTGACAATGGATGAGACGGTAACGAAGTATGAAGCCCCAATCAACTGTGGACTGTTAAAAGTTCCTGTTGGGAACAGGAAGAATTGGGGCAAGATGGGCATACCAATGAAAGCCCAGGAGCATGTGAAGCTCCAGCATATTTTTAAAGCGGAAGTATCCCTATAAGGGAGCAGACTGGTCCGGGCAAGGGACTAGTCCAGCTACGATGCAGCGCAGTTGGCGTTCGGCTGTAGCACAGCCACGGAGGTGAGATATCCAGCTCAAGGCCGGGGAAGAATGCCAGATGGTAAGGAGGTAAGAGGGTCTAGTTCTCATGTAGACAGATCTAATGTGATACAATTAAATGTTTACCTCAGTTTATACTGAAGGTTATTCAAGGGCATCAAATAAAGCTTAATGCTAATTCTGATTTACCCATGCAACATGTTCCAAAAAAGGAGTTTGACTTCAGTATCACTGAACAATTGGAAGTTCAGCTGGAACTTGCAAGCTTAGGTAATAAAGGTGTAATTGCTAAGGCAGTTTACCAAAGCCATCAGTTTGTGTCCAATATCTTTCCCAGACCAAAAAAGGATGGGGGGATGCAGAATTATACAGACCTGAATAGTCTTAACCCTTTTGTATGGTATAGACATTTTAAGATGGAAACGTTTGTGAAGGAGATCTGAAAGATGCGGATTCAGTGTCTGTTCATTTGCAGGATAGAAGATTTAAAATTCAGCTGGATGGGGCAATTATGCCAATACAATCCACTGCCTAATGGTTTCTCTTCAGCTCCTAGAGGGATTACAAAGTTGTTAAAACCTATTCTAGGCATGATGAGAAGTCAAGGTCATGTGTTCATGGCTTAACTAGATAATATCTTGATTGTAGGACAATCAAAGGAAACAGCTGAAGCATCAGTGGCAGTTGGTAAAAACCAATTTTAATTGGGCTTTATAAGCTATCCAGATAAATCTAAATTTATACCTGTGACACAAATTGACTAGTTGGGTTCACAATGGACTTAATCAACATCATTGTGACCTTGCCCAGGCAAAAAAGGGTAGAGCTAATTAAGAGCTATATCAAGTTAATTGCTAACACACAGCCTTCTATTAGCCAGGTGACAAGTCTGTTGTGGTAATGGCTGGCAGCATTTCCAGCAGTTCAATATGGCCACTTTATTATCTACAATTACAAAGGTCAAAGGAACAAGCATTGAGGATACATTGGGGTCATTATAATAGACCTATGCTTCTATCAATAGAGGCTGTTGCTGATGTACAATGGTGGATTCAGCATGTGTCCACTAGTAGTTCCAAAGTGTTATTGGACCAAGCTTCCATGATTTGCAGACAGATGTCAGAGCACTTGGGTAGGATGCTACTGATACAAGATCCAGCGGTGGAGACAGATGAACATTGCTTCTGCAAACATGGGGAATTAACCAAGAGTATTTTATGGACTCGAGGCTTATGGCACTAACTAAACTAGTTTGCATGTGCAGTGCAAAATAGACAACACTACAGCAGTTGCTGATATGAATCACATGGGTGGAATCAAATCGTTATCATGTGACAGGTTGGCAAATACAATTGGACCTGGAGTAGGGATAGAGAGATTTGGATTGGAGCTATCTATCTCCCTGGGAAACTTAATGTAGTACCAGATGGCAGCTCACAAAAATTCCATCATAACACAGAGTGGATGTGGAACCAGGATGTGTTCAAGAACATAGTATTTCTATATGGAAGGCCAAAATATGTTTCATAGGCACCAGATCCAGGGGCAGTGACAATTGATGCTTTTTCACTAAATTGGGATGATATGTTTGTGTACATTTTCCCACCATTCTGCCTCATAGGTCGGTGTTTGAGAAAATCAAGCAGGATGCCGCTTCAGGGGTTTTGGTGATACCAAATTGCCTGATTCAACCATGGTTCCCTTTGATGTTACAGATAGCGATCCAACCTCTTTTTGCTGATTCCAAACAGTAGGAATTTGCTGGAGCATCCAGTAACGCATTAAGTTCATCCGTTATGTGATGGTATGGATCTGTTAATTTGCAGGTTTTAAGAATGCCTTACATTGGTCGAGGACTTTCTAGGCCAACGGTGGATATACTCACTGCAGCCTGCAGAAACAGTACTCAAGAACAGTATATGACTTATGAAATTTTTTTTTTTTAAATGGGAACAATATTGTGTTCAAAAGAATATTCAATATGATACTGTAGTTATTGAAAATGTGTTAGAGTTTATCTACACTTTATTATGATGAGGGTCTTAGCTATACTGCTATCAATACAGCTAGAAGTGCTTGGTCGGCATATCTTGTAATAGGTACACGGACACAAAGTATAGGTTCTCACCCTCTCATATCTAGGTTGATGAAAGGAATTCCAAACCGCCTAAGCCTAGGTATATGGTAATCTGCGAGGTAAGTGTTGTTTGTAACATACTTCGTCATTGGGTCCCTGTCACGTCTATAACTTTGTTAAAATTAACCATGAAATTGGCTATGCTAATGGCATTAGTGTCATTACAGAGAGTGCAGACTTTCCAAAAACTTCAGTTCGAGAGAATGGAAGTGAATACAGAGAATGTTCTGTTTTATATTTCTGACCTGCTCAAACAAAGCAGGCCAGGTGTGACAGGTCTTAAGATTGTGTTCTCAGCATATCCTACAGCTCCATGTTTATGTGTAAGGACACATGTGTTTCATTACATTGAAGCCGCAAGGGCTTTAAGACAAGAAGAAACAGGATTATTTGTCAGTTACAAGAAGCCAACATAAAAGAGTGGCAGTTCAGACTATCTCAAGGTGGTTAAAGCAAGAGTTGGTTCAGGGAGGAATTAACATTTATGTGTTTACATCTCATTCCACTAGCGCAGTAGCAACATCCGCGGCCAGGGCGATGGACGTTCCCATCGACCATATATTAAAAGCCGCAGGTTGGAAAAATGAACTTGTGTTTCAGCAATACTACCATCGGCCGATTGCCGATGGAGGGCTGTTTGCCAACTCAATATTGAGTGCTGTTGCTATTGTTTAAAGTCTGTTTTCAATACTGTTTCATTCTGTTTCGCTTGTTGCCCTACATTAAGAGGGTTTATTGGTTGTTTTATGACCAAAAATAAAACTTTGTTTTTGCATGATATGCAATGTCATGTTTACAGCATTATTGATGATACTCAGAGTCAATCGATGCAGTGAGAAGCCGGGATTTTGATCTGCGGCATAAAAATCACAGAGCTTTGAAATCTTCACGTAGTCACTCACGTGACTCCGAAGTAAAATAGTAAGATTAAACGAGAACTTACCAGTTTGAAGTTTGATCTTTATTTTATGAGGAGTTACGTTGGTGATTACGTGCCCGCCACGCCCAACCCTCTCTCCTAGAAAAAAGGTCACAATGGTAGTTCTCATGTTGATCATCTTAATATGTTACTTCAATTAGGGTGTTGTCTGTGATTTCATACCGCTGCTTTGAAGATTGACGCGCATGCGCCCTGACGGGGTTCTTCACGTAATCACCAACGTAACTCCTCATAAAATAAAGATCAAACTTCAAACTGGTAAGTTCTCGTTTAATCTTACTATTTCTATATGCAGGTAGACTGGGAAAATCAGGTTGGTTCTGGACCCCAAGAAAAGGAGTTTGTAGAGTGCCTCCGAGATGGATACTTTGAGCAGCTTGTACTGGAGCCTGCCAGAGAGAAGGCAATTCTGGATTTAGTGTTGTCTGATGAACCAGATTTAATAAGGGAACTCAAGGTAAATGCCTGGTTTCAGAAAAAGCTTTTCCTGAGTATAGTGGAGCATGTTTTCAAGCTTCTGTTCCTTCTGCCTGATGGGAGCTGGGAGAAGAAGGAATGGCCGGTGTGGCTCAAGTCTTTGATTATGTTGGCTGTTGATGTAAGGCAGTGTGTAGTGTAGATGAAATCAAAGACGAGGAGTCAGGTCTATATGATGGACTGGGGTTCATCCAAAAATCTCTGCAGTTTATTGTGGTCTTGGACAGAGCTGTTTCTAAACCAAGCTGTGATGCAACACAACAATATGCTTTCTATGGTGCATTGTAAAAGTTGGAGATGACTCCTGATGAAAGTAGAGGCATTAGAGTGCCTTTTATGCTACACTGTAGCTTCAATGTGGTTGTTGTGGCATTGAGAAGGAGGTGATGGGATCCTTGTGATGGATTGGATCGTTGGTGAAGCTACATCACAAACTAACAATCCATGAGCCATAAACAGTCATAACTGCATTAGCACAGAAAAGGCAATTGGGCAAACATCTCTCAGGCTCTGACCGAGAAGTAATTTTAATCCCATTATTATTTGGAGAATGATAAAATTAAATTATGCATTTCACTTTGAGCTGAGCACCATATCTTTATCCAAAGATACCATGTTTCATACACTGATGCTTCTCAGCATAAGACAAGCTTCATGAATAAGCAGAAAGTTAAATTACAGCTCTTCCATCATTATCAACTGTGGTTATGTAACTGTGACTTTTAACTCCATTTCCTCAGGATTTGTCATAAAAAAAATTAATAAGCAACAAAAGGCAGAAATATATGAAAAAAGAGATAGGAAATATAAACAAAAGAATATGAATGCCACAAATAGAACATACTTCTTTACCTTAAAATTGTATTTATTTCTCAATTACATAAGACCTGATTATTACATATATATATATTTGCTTTACTATAAAATGAACACAAATATGGTAACTCATAATGTTCTCCATCTGAACAGTTCAATTTAACCTGTGACTACAACACATGCTATGTAGGAAGGAAGGGCAGATCCTGGTTTAAATCGAAGATAGACACAAAATGCTGGAGTAACTACAACACATGTTTACTATTTGAACACATTTCAGGATTTTTTCAGTCTCTCAAGTTCATGTCTACTGGAATCAGTTAGATTTGCAATAAAATCAGTGAATCAGGAAAATATGGTGTTAGGCAATAAATATACTTGATTACTTTGCATAAATGGGTTATCAAAAGCAATTGATTTTGTTGTATAATGGTGTATTAGTTAGGGAATAATATTCAATACCAATATTTGGCAGGTGTGTTGTCAATTGCAGAGCAGATGAATTCAACTATAGAATATTAAAATCGGAAAATAGATTATTAAAGTCAATATTTTAATGCCACATACTCAAGGACCACAAAAGTTGGCTGTGGGTCACCCCCTGCTTGGGATCTATAAACGTTGTGTGCTTTGAATTTGGCCCCCTATTTTCCCAATCTAGCCCCAACCTTCTGATTTTACTCTTGACCCACCAATCTTGCTCAAGAGCATACTCTGACATACTCTTGATAATCTGTGATCCATATCCTGACCCCACCATTATTCAATGATAATTTATCATTAAATGCCCAGTTGGGTTAATCGGCTCTGACCATCAACGGCTCTGACCTCCCCACCATCGAGGGGATCTATCGCAGTCGCTGCCTCAAAAAGGCTGGCAGCATCATCAAGGACCCACACCATCCTGGCCACACACTGATCTCCCCGCTACCTTTAGGTAGAATGTACAGGAGCCTGAAGACTGCAAAGTCCAAGTTCAGTAATAGCTACTTCCCCACAGCCACCAGGCTATTAAACTCAACTCAAACAAAACTCTGAACATTAATAAACCATTATCTGTTTATTTGGACTTCATCTGTTTATTTATTCATGTGTGTATATATTTATATAATGGTATATGGACACACTGATCTGTTCTGTATTCATGCCTACTATATTCTGTTGTGCTGAAGCAAAGCGAGAATTTTACTTCGGAGTCACGTGAGTAACTACGTGAAGAAGGCCATCAACCCGCATGCGCGTCATTATGTCTGACGCATTGCGCAACGACTGACTGGCGGGCGCGTCGCTCCTTCCAGCGGTAAGTTTAAAACGCTCCGGTAAGTGCTTATACTTTATCTGAGGTCATTGCTCCTGGATCATTTACTATTTTTTCACAGAGTACTCGAGCTTTGCGGAGACTATGTCTAAGGTGAAGAGGCAGGACGCAGCGAAGCCGGCTACTGAAGACGGCGGGCCTGCGGGTAGCGGGCGGCCGCCGATTTTGCCTTCAGGATCGCTAGCAGAGGAGCCAGCGGCTCCAGACTTGGTGCCGACAGTAAGCACCTTGGCCACTCCGCAGGGGAGAAAAGCTACTAGGAAGTCTGTCAGGGCCCTGGACTCGGATGAGTCGGGCCAGGAGGATTCTCCTCCTTCTATGGGTAGTGTTTTTGGGAGACTGACCCACGTGCTCCGAAGAAGGGAGCTATCTGAGCCCGGGTATTATGGAGAGCCGGCGGCAGCGGCACCTGTCTCAGGGCTGCACAATGTCTCCCTCTCTGAGGAGGGGAACGTACGAGGCCAGTTTTACACTGACTCAGATTGCGGAGGCACAGCTGGGGAGCATGCTTCAAGGCATGAGGGGCAAGCCTCGGGAGTACCCCCCATGGAACCACTGGGAGAGGAGTTAGCCATGAGCATTAATTATCTGGCCTCTCACCAGCTCAAAGATCAGGCCATGGTGGAAACCACTACCAAATACCGTACCCCAGTAAACTGTGCCTCATTGAATGTCCCGGCAGTGAATCACTCCATCTGGGGACACATTGGAGGGGGCGTCAGAGCCCAGGAGGTAAAACTACAAAACTTTAAGTTTACTTGCCTCAGGCATCACGGCCTTTGCCAGGTCGGTGGATGGGTGGCCCCTCTGTGATGTTCAGCAGGACGCCATGGCATTAATGTGCAATGCACATTTTGAGATTAATTGCCTCTGAAAGAATGCCATCCGTCCTGCTCTGAACCCAAAATTTGCAGCATTGTGCAAGGCCGGGAACATCCAACCACCAAACCTCCTGTTTGGGGAAGATCTGCCTAAGCAGGTCAGGGAGCTGGATGATGAGGCTAAAATGGTCGGCCTTATGAAGGCCCCAACACCTTCCAAGACTTCATCCTTCCGGCGGCAGTACCCCTATCCTCTTCTCTACACCAGACGGATCGCCGGATATGGTGGGCATCACGAACAAGAAGCACAGAGGCCTTTTTTAGGGCAGGGCCCAAACCGGGCCATGTTCAAGATGCACGGATGGCGCCGTCCAACAGCTCTACCCCCCAGACCTCGGGGGCAGAAGCAAACACCATACTGCCGATAACCACTGAGGTAAGTGAGTCTGGTTGTTTGCGTACTACATTTTCGATGGATCAGTTACAAGTTGGGGGAAGATTACAATTTTTCGTGCATGAATGGCATTGGATAGCATCTGACCCGTTTATACTGCGCAGTATACAAGGTTTCCAAATTGAGTTCCTTTTCAATTCGCCTCCACCCACACAGCATTCACCAAGCCGCACTTTTGTTCCTTCACAACAGGAGTGTGCGAATGCACAAGCTGAAATCAAATCTTTACTCAAGAAAGGGGTAATTGAGAAGTCGAGTCATGAATCTCACCAATTTGTGTCCAATATATTTACTAGGCAAAAGAAGGGTGGAGGATGCCGAATCATCTTTGATTTGACTGAGCTTAATACTTTTGTGCTGTATAAACACTTCAAAATGGAAACCTTTGTTACTGCCAAACAACTGGTTTCCAAGGGATGTTACATGGCATGCATCAACCTCAAAGATGCTTACTATTCGGTGGCTATTCATGAAGACCACAGGAGATATTTGAAGTTTAGCTGGATGGGGCAATTGTGGCAGTTTAAAGCATTGCCTAATGGGTTAACCTCAGCCCCCAGACTATTCACTAAATTGCTAAAACAGTCCTGGGGCTACTCAGGGCACAGAATCATATAGTCATGGCATACTTGGATGACATCTAAATCATTGGGAAGACTATGGAATTAGCTGAATTATCTGTGTCAGCTACCAAACTCATGTTTGAGAGACTGGGGTTCCTAATCCATCCAGTTAAGTCCAAATTGGTACCATCTAGAGTAATTGATTATTTGGGATTCACCATTAACTCAATTCACATGTCAGTGACTCTGCCTTGGGGCAAGCAATTAGAATTAATTGAAGCCTGCAGCAACCTCATTGTTAAGAACCAACCTTCTATTAGACATGCGGCTAGTATAATTGGCAAATTAGTGGCTGCTTTCCCAGCTGCTCAGTTCGGGCCTTTGCACTACCAAAACTTACAATGTGCAAAGGAGCAGGCACTCAAACTTCATAGAGGTCACTTCGATAGACCCATGCAGTTGCCAGCTGAAGCCATTGCTGAGTTACAATGGTGGGTGACCAATATTCGGTATTGCTCTAATACTATTTTTTGTTGATACACCATCAGTTACCCTGCAAACTGATGCCAGTGCGCTAGGTTGGGGTGCTAGCAACACCGTCTCAAGCTGCGGTGGCAGATGGAATCTGCAGGAATCATCGATGCTTCAGTCACATGTTATTAACTACTTGGAGTTGTTGGGAGCACTCTATGGGTTAAAGGCTTATTGTAGCATGCATCATGTGCATGTTCAACTTCAGGTTCAACTTCAGGTTGACAACACTACAGCAGTGGCATACATTAATCACATGGGTGGAAGTAAGTTTGTATCCTGTGATAAATTGTCTAACCTCATTTGGCACTGGTGTATTACGAGAAACATCTGGGTTTCAGCTTTCTACTTAACAGGTAGATATAACATGGTGGCGGACACCAGGTCACGAGAATTCAATGACAACAAAGAATGGATGTTGAATCATGAAGTGTTTAACAACATTGTCGTTCGGTATGGTGTACCGGACATTGATCTGTTTGCATCCAGACTAAATCATCAGTTACCAAATTACATTTCATGGGAACCAGACCCAGGGGCAGTAGCAGTAGCAGTAGATGCATTCTCGCTACACTGGCGTGGAAAGTTCTTGTATATGTTTCCCCCATTTTGCCTCATCAGTCGATGCTTGGCCAAGATCAAGCAAGACTCCGCCTCTGGCATATTGGTAGTACCAGACTGGCCTACTCAGCATTGGTTCCCACTCGTCCTAGCTATGATTACACAGCCTTTTTGGCTGTCCACAAAGGCAGAAATCTGCTGGTACATCCTGTGACAGGGGAAAGCCATCCTCTTCATGACCGAATAAATTTATTGGTTTGCAGATACTGAGGAGACCATTCCTGGGGCTCGGACTTTCAGATCGTACGGTAGATGTGATCACTGCGGCCTGGAGGAAGAGCACCCAGAAACAGTACATCACTCATATAATGAAATGGGAGATGCACTGCTCTCTCTCGCATATTTCGTATGACACGGCTTCCATTACGGATGTTTTGGATTTCCTTTCTACACTATTCTACGATCAGAAACTCAGTTATAGTGCCATAAATAGTGCTAGGAGCGCTTTATCATCTTAATTATGGCTGGGGTCAGGGAACCACACTGTCGGATCTCTCCCCTTAATAACCAGATTTATGAAGGGCATTTTTAACTCTACTCCCCCTAGGCCCAGATATTCACAGATATGGGATGTGAGCATGGTCCTCACGCTGTTCCGTCAGTGGGCACCAGCTTCATCTCTGTCTCTGCCTAATCTCACACTTAAGGTAGTCATGCTCATGGCGCTGGTCTCAGCGCAACGGGTCCAGACGTTAAATAAATTTAGACTGGACAGCATGGTAACATCTTTTGACTACATCACCTTTTTTGTTGATGATCTAATAAAGCAGAGCAGACCAGGGATGTCGGGGCTCAAATTAAGTTTTATGACTTACCCCTTAGACCAACGGTTGTGTGTGGTATCTCACATACTACAATGCATTAAGATCGCTAAGAGCCTCAGAGGCTCGGAATTATCCTTATTCATCAGCTACACCAAACCTCATAGGAAGGTTACAGTGCTGACCATTTCAAGATGGATAAAACAGGTTCTGGCATGTGCAGGAGTGGACACTGACACTTTTAAACCTCATTCCACCAGGGCTGCATCTATGTCAGCAGTGAGGGATATGGACGTCCCTCTCGACCACATTCTAGCGGCTGTGGGATGGTCTAATGAACTGACGTACCAAAGGTTTTAGAACACACCTATCGCCAGACCGGGGACTTTTGCTAATTCTGTTTTAGGTTCTGTTTTACAGTTTCCCCCTGGGTGAGAGGGGTCACTATTTTCTTTGATTATTAAAGCACAGCATTTTTTAAAAATCTATGTCATGTTTGAATGCATTAATTATTCTCACTCATCCTGGTCAACTGATGCAGTGTGTGACGCATGGGCTCGTTTCCACGGCATGAAATCACAGAGCTTCAAAATCTTCACGTAGTCACTCACGTGACTACGAAGTAAAATAGTAAGATTAAACGAGAACTTACCAGTTTGAAGTTTGATCTTTATTTTATGAGGAGTTACGATGAACGATTACGTGCCCTCAGCTCCCAACCCTCGTAACATAAAGATCTTCTGGAAGTTCTAGTTAGCTCTAATCTTACTATTTTAGTTCAACAACTGTTATCTGCAATTTCACACCGCTGCTTTGAAGATTGACGCGCATGCGGGTTGACTGCCTTCTTCACGTAATCGCTCATTGTAACTCCGAATAAAGTAAAGATCAAACTTCAAACTGGTAAGTTCTCATTTAATCTTACTATTACATTGTCCTATCAGGGACACATGACAATAAACTCTCTTGAATCTTGAATTTTGAATCTTGGGTTAGTCTAAAATAAAGACACAGAATTTATTATGCCACAACGTCTTTCCCCAGGCCTGGCATGCCAAATCTTCTCACACACCTAAGAAAATAAATACATTGATGACCTTTCTATTTCACCTCATCATTTTGGAGGGATAAGTTTAGGACGCTGGTGATGTGGATGCCTCAAAACTTAAAGCTGTTGACCACCTCTACAGTAGGTCAGTTGTTGAGGACAGGGTTATGCTCAACAACACTCATTCATTTTGCTGATGTTAAGGTTTGGCTTGTTGTCCCGACAGCATGCCACGTGACTCCCAATCTTTTTGCTGTACTTTGTCTCATTGGCTTTGCAGATCCAGCTGACAACAGTGAACAAAGATTGAGTTGGTGTACTTGCCCACACAATTATGGGTAAACAGGGAGTAGAGCAGGGAATTGAGCACACAACCCTGTGGAGCACCAGTCTTGAAGGTCAGGGTGGATAAAATGTTATGACCAAAATATCAGTTTCTGAGGTCCAAGACCAAGGTCCATAAATTTAGGGACAAGCTTATTTGGTATTATGGCATTGAAACCTATGATCCAGTCAATGAATAGAATTTTCACCTAGGTGCTCTGATTATCTAGGTCATCCAGACATGAAAGCAGTGCAAGAGAGACGGTCTCCTCCATAGACCTTTTATTCCTGCTATTTGCAAGGAGTCTAGATTATCTGCAAAACTAGCACAATTTTGCCAGTATCGGTCTGACAATGCACTTCATTATGGTCGATATTAAAACTACTGGGCAGTAATGATTGAAACAAATCCCTTTATTTTTCTCGAGAACTGGTTGATGAAGGTATCCTTGAAGCAGATAGACTCAGTAGATTGTTGAAGTGAGATGTTGAAGATGTCAGCAAATAATGCGGGGAGTTGATTGGCAACATTAGGTTCAAATTAGGAACTGACTTTGCGATGGATCTATCTAGCTGACTCGACTAACGCTGGACTTTTATTATGACCACTGCCGATATTGATTTCTGCAATCAAACATGGAATGATCTGTTTATTCTATGTTTAATTTGGGTTTTCCACCAAAAGTTAATTATTGAGCAAGAGAAAACAGAAGCAATGTGTTATTCCGAAGATACACAAAATGCTGTAATAACTCAGCGGGACAGGTAGCATCTCTAGAGGAAGGAATGGGTAACGTATCAGGTATTTTTCCTTCTATTTGCAGCAATAGTATATTGCATCACACAACATCAATATATCCAATTATAAATGAATACATGCAATACGTTGTAATATTGAGTGTGATATTCAGACAGAGTACCATTTCTTTAGGAGAATTATTGGGCTGACATCAGACACTGTAAACAAACAATCTATTCTACGTTATGTCACAATAAAAGGTTACCAAGTAGACTGAGGAAGAGATTCATAAGATCATAAGTGATAGGTGCAGAATGAGGACATTTGGCCCATCAAGTCTACTCCTCCATTCAATCATGGCTGATCTATTTCTCCCTTCTAACCCCATTCTCCTGCCATCTCCCCATAACCTCTGACACCCATACTAATCAAGAATCTATCTATCTCTGCCTTAAATATATCTACTGACTTGGCCTCTACAGTGTTCTGTAGCAAAAAACTCCACAGATTCACCACCCATATTGCAGGACAAGCCTCCTCAAAAATGAACCATTTTGACCTACTTTGCACAACGATCACTCATTGTCCAGAAAGAGCATTTTGGAAGGGATTAACAACCTTGAGTCCATACACTTACAAGAAGCAGAATCATGTGTAAGTTAAAAATACCTCATAGATTACTCAGCCAGCCTGTATGACCTCTCTTGCCAAATCTATGGATGAGCTTGTAGTTAAGACAATCACCTGAGAATTCAAAAAACAGTGAGTGGAATCAAATGATTTTCTATCCCTGTGGACAGCCTTCTTCTTCTTATTGAGTCCACACACAAGATTAGAAGTTGTTCAGCCAGAGCTGAACACACTTCTCGGCATCTGCATACAATGGTGTCTGTTTTGTCACTGCTTGTCCTTCTTGTGCGTGGTGGTGGAAATATTGGTGGAAACAGGGCCGTGACATGAACACTCTTTCCTTGACCCCTATGGACAGCATAAGAAGACAATATTCATATTCGTAAGTGATAGGAGCAGAATTAGGCTGTTCAGCCCATCAAGTCTACTCCGCGATTCAATCATGGCTGATCTATCTCCCCCTCCTAACCCCATTCTCCTGCCTTCTCCCCATAAACCCTGACACTGGTACTAATCAAGAAACTATCTATCTCCGCCTTAAAAATAGCCATTGACTTGACCTCCACAGCCTTCTGTGGCAATGAAACTCCATAGATTCACCATCCTCTGACTAAATATTGTTATCCTATGCATTGGATTTACATTCTGGAGTGATCATTTGTTTCATGCTGTATTACTCCTTGGAAAATGATACAGGTCCAAATGCATGAGACCAGAAGGGAAGGCAGGTGCTGGAATCTGGAGCAACAAGCAATCTGTTGGAGAATCTCAGCAGGTTGAGCAGCGTCTGTGGTGGTGGTGGGGAAAGGAAGTATCAACACTTCAGTTTGAAAGATATCCATCAGGACTGAGAGGAATGGAAAGATAACCAGTGTAAAGAAGAGAAAGGGATTACAGAGATAGGGACAGGTGATAGATGAATTGAGGAGAGATAAAGCAAGAAGAAAATTAATGGAACCTGAGGGCTATCAATGGAGACTGCCGCAGATTAGAGTGTGGGCAAAAAAACAAACAATTAAGAACCAACGATCACCCATACACTATCTCTATCCTACACACTAGACTCAAGTTCCAGAAGCCAAAATAACTACAAATCTGCACGTCTTTGGAGTGTGGACAGGAAACCGGACTCCCCAGAGAAAACCCACTTAATCACAGGGAGAATGTACAAACTCCATACAGACAGCACCCATGGCAGGATGGAACCCAGATCTCTGGTGCTGTGAGGCAGCAACTCTACCGCTGCGCCCCAATGCCGACCTGTTTAGAAGTGGTGTTTAGAAGTAAACGTTGCCAGATTTTCACAAAGGTATTCGATATTACCAAGACCATGAAAGATAACACAAAAGGATACAGCAATGACTACAATTTCAAGAAAATGTATTTTCTACTCTTACTCTTGACTAAACATCCCCTTAAGAGTATAACAGATATGGAAAAGGAATCGACAAGACATTTCAAGTTTAATTATGACTCCTTTCATTTAACAAACCTTCTTAAGATGCAGCATATCATTAGCAAAATATAAAAATTATTCTTGTCATTTTTTCTGGAAGGTACAGTAGCTTCAGTGAAAATTAGTGGAGACAGCTTGAAACTGCCTCTTGGAATTATTCTGCCTAAACAGCACAGGGAGGTCATATTGATTGGGTTTAAATATATGTATTGTGCAGTTGAAAGCAAGTCTTATATTTATGTTTTGTACATGATTTATAATTTGTATTTCAGACACCTTCTAAAACTAGAACACCTATAAATTGTTTCTTCTCCCTGCTCCTGTCCGACAGAAGGTACAGAAGCTTGAAAGCACATACCACCAGGCACAGGAACAGCTTCTTCTCCTCTGTTATTGGGCTTCTGAATGATCCTTCTACCAGGGTAGTGCCCAATTCACCTCTACCCCATTGAGGATTAATTGCAACTAAGGAACTGATGTATTAAAATGCACTACATTGCTGAGAACTATACTCTGTACACTGTATACACTGTACTCTGTATTTCCTTTCTATCTATTGTATCTGAGTTTGAACTGATTGGATCTGTTTGATTTATCTGATCAGTTTTAATAGCAGGCCAAAAAAAAGATTTTCACTGTACCTCACTACATGTGACATAGGATTGATGTGGAGCTTGGATAGAGTACAGAAGAGGTTTATCAGAATGCTGCCTGGATTAGAGTGCATTGGCTATAATAAGCAGTTGGACAAACAGATTGTTTTCTCTGGAATGTCAGAGTTCGTGGGGAGACCTGATAGAAGTACATAAAACTATGAGAAGCATAGATAGTGTAGATAGTCAAAACTGCTTTCCCAATGTGGAATTGTCAAGGACTAGAGGGCAGAGCTTTAAGGAAGGAGGGGCAAAGCTTAAAAGATACATGCAAGGCAAGTTTTTTCACAGAGTGGTTGGTGCCTGCAATGTGCTATTAGGGGTGGCAATGGAGGCTGATATGACAGTGAGATTTTGGAAGAACCTTTTGGATAGGCAAATGGATATGCAGGGAATGGAGGGATATAGAGCACATGCAGGCAGGCGAGATTAGTTTAACTTGGCATCATGTTCAGCTGACATTTTGGGCTGAATAGCCTGTAACTGTGCTGTACTCTACTTTGTTCTATATTCTAAAAGTATGGTTAAGCAGATAAGTAAGTTTGCAGATGAAAAAAATGGTGGCTTGTAGACAACGAAGAAGTCTGTTAATGAATATCGCAAGATGTAAATCAGCTCCTTAATAGCTTGGGAACAATGACCCTTTTGTAGCGGAGCGGTAGTCTGGCGCGCTGATACCGGTCTGATGCCAGTCGCCAACTCTGAGACACCTCCTACTACTTATCCTTGGACCATGACCCCACAAACGAGTACCAGGCCATTATCTCAAACACCATCATGGGCTTCATCACTTCCGGCTCCCTGCCCTCCCAAACCTCCAACCTCAACATTCCCCAGCCCCGCACGACCCGATTTTACCATCTCCCCAAAATCCACAAACCTGACTGTGCTGGCAGACCCATTGTTTTTGCTTGTTCTTGTCCCACTGAACTTATTTCCACATACCTCGACTCCATCCTATCCCCCCTGATCAAATCCCTCCCTACCTATGTCCAAGACACCTTACACACTCTTCGCCTCCTCCATGACTTCCGTTTTCCAAGCCCCCACTCCCTCATCTTCACCATGGACATCCAGTCACTCTGCACCTCCATCCCGCAACAGGAGGGTCTCAAAGCCCTCCGTTTCTTCCTCGACCGCAGAACCAACCACTCCCCGTCTGCAAATACTCTCCCCTTCTAGCGGAGCTGGCACTTACCCGCAACAACTATTCCTTATCTCCTCCCATTTTCTCCAAATCCAAGGCGCATGGGCCCCAGCTATGCCTGCCTCTTTGTAGGGTACGTTGAACAATCCTTGTTCGAGGCGTACCGTGGAGCTATCCCTGAACTCTACCTCTGCTAGATCGACGACTGCATTGGTGCTACCTCCTGCACCCATGCAGAACTCACTAACTTCATCCATTTCACCACTAACTTCCATCTGGCACTCAAATTCACCTGGATCATTACCGACATCTCCTTACCGATTCTGGACCTCACTATCTCCATCGCAGGTAACAGACTACTGACCGACATCTACTACAAACCCACTGACTAACATGGCTAACTGGACTACTCTTCTTCCCACCCTGCTTCCTGTAAGGACTCCATCCCCTACTCCCAATTCCTCCGTCTACGCCGCATCTGCACTCAGGATGAAGTGTTCCAAACCAGGGCATCGGCGATGTCCTCTTTCTTTAGGGAACATGGGTTCCCCTCTTCGACTACTGATGAGGCTCTCACCAGGGTCTCCTCTATATTCCATAGCTCCGCTCTCACTCCCCATACCCCCTCTCATGATAAGGACAGAGTTCCCCTTGTCCTCACCTTCCACCCCACCAGCCGTTACATACAACAGATAATCCTCCGACATTTTCGCCACCTCCAACGGGACCCACCACTGGCCACATCTTCCCATCTCCTCCCCTTTTGGCTTTCCGCAGAGACCACTCCCTCCGTAACTCCCTGGTCATTTGTCCCTTCCCACCCAAACCGCCCCCTCCCCTGGTACATTCCCTTGCAACCGCAGGAAATGCTACACTTGTCACTTTACCTCCCCCCTTGACTCCATCCAAGGACCCAAGCAGTCTCTCCAGGTGAGGCAGAGTTTTACCTGCCCCTCCACCAATCTCGACTATTGCATCCACTGCTCTAGGTGTCAGCTACTCTACATCGGTGAAACCAAACGTAGGCTTGGCGATCGCTTCGCCCAACACCTCCGCTCGGTTCGCACTAACCAACCTGATCTCCCGGTGGCCCAGCACTTCAACTCCCCCTCCCATTCCGAATCCGACCTTTCTGTCGTGGGCCTGCTCCATGGCCAGAGTGAGTCCCACCGCAAATTGGAGGAGCAGCACCTCGTATTTCACTTGGGCTGTTTACACCCCAGCGATATGAACATTGACTTCTCCAATTTCAGGTAGTCCTTGCTTTCTCCCTCCTTCCCCTCCCCTTCCCAGCTCTCCCACAGCCTACTCTCTCCACCTCTTCCTTTCTACTCCCTGCCCCCCCCCCACCCCCCCACCTCCACATCAGTCTGTAGAAGGGTCTCGACCCGAAACATCACCTATTCCTTCGCTCCATAGATGCTGCCTCACCCGCTGAGTTTCTCCAGCATTTTTGTCTACCTTTTGTATCTGAAGATCAGGTCACTTTGAAAGCAGGTTAATCTCAGGTTGAAATGGGATCGGAGAATTTGTTCCACCTCATGTCATGTCTTTCCATTCTGGCTCTATCAGTTGCTTCAGGTGCTACATTGCTTTATTATCTATGGCAGTCTCTTTGGTTTCCTGCTTCAATAGCTGAAAGATTGGAATACATTCTGCTGTGCTGACTATTTCAAGCTCCTCAATATCTATGACATTTCTATTGCCCTTGAGGAAGACTTGCCAAATCAAAACATATTGCTTGTACATTTTTGTACCTAATCTTTATATTGTATGCCTGCATTCTTATTTGTGTTCTCTGTGATCAATCTATAGTACTTGTTGAGTACACAATTTGTAAGATATCTTTAAAAACTTTGAGTGTGACATGTGGTGGGATTTGTGATGTTTTGTTTTATTGGATTATACCATAAACTAAGAGCCTCAGTCTTCAAAAGTAATGTGCTGTTGAAAGCTATACTGCTGTCATTTTCCTATGTAACCAGTAACATTAAAAAAAATCTACAGACACTATACTGATGTTGAGTTTGAGATATTGTGTAATATATACAGTATTGTGTGGTATGTATAGTAACAGGACAACGATCATGTTTGAAGAAAATAAAAAAAGTGATTTCTCTAAACAGAGTAATTGTGATGCCAGAAAATAACTGTGGCCGATACATCGGTGGGCTGGAAAGATATAGAAGAATCACTCCCTAATTTTTTGTATTATTACTGGGCCGCAAATGTCAAAAATATGATTCATCTGCTGGATAACTCGGCCCAGCGGGTGGATTGGATAGTAATGGAGAGAGAGGATTGTTCCCCTTTTAATATAGGAGCGATCCTTCTCTCACCAACAAAATTGAAGAATACAATATATAGTAAAAATCCAATTATCCATAGTACAATTAGAATTTGGAAACAAATAAAATTAACTTTAAAATTAAGAAATCTATCGCTTCTTTCACCTATAATGAATAATCCTTCGTTTAAACCTTCTACGATAGATAAATCGTTTACACACTGGGATAGATTAGGAATTAAAACATTTGGAGATATGTATGATAATGGAATTTTTTTTAACATTTCACCAACTACAACTTAAATACAACTTGAGTAGTAATCAATATTTTAAATATTTTCAAATACGTGACTATTTGAAAAAATATACACAAGAATATCAAAATATGTCTCCAGACCAATTAGACGAGACAATGAATATAAAAGCGGAATCAACTAATTTAATATCATACCTGCATAATATCATCTTAAATATAGAAATACCATCATCTGATAGGATTAGAAGAGATTGGGAACAAGAACTAGCTATAAAAATCTCGAAAGAGAGTTGGGATAAACACTTGTTATATGTGCATAAATGCTCGATTAACGTAAGACACATTTTAATTCAATTCAAAATCTTACATAGATATACTATTCTAAAGCTAAAATAAGTAAATTTTACCCAAATGTCTCTTCTATCTGTGATAAATGTCTAACCCAAGAAGCAAATATAGCACATTCTTTTGTTTTTTGTATAAAAATTCAAATATTTTGGAATGAAATCTTTGAAATTTTCACGAAATTATTCAAAATAAAACTGAAACCGAATGCAGAACTGATCATTTTTTGAACAATCGAAGCCAGTTTAGAGCTGACTTTGTTTCAAAGGAGCTTTCTTATTTATGGCTTAATAACGGCAAAAACACGTATACTGAAATTTTGGAAAAACGCTCCCACGGCAACGACAAAAATGTGGATTTCTAATATGTCGGAACTGTTACACCTAGAAGATATGAGATTCCTCTTATCAGGTAAACCAGACCATTTCCAAAAGATTTGGTCTCCATTTATTGACTTATTACAAATATAGGGTGCAACAAAATGTTGATAATAAATGGTTTCATGACCTGGTGAGGGGTGAGTTAAGATATGAAGTAGGTACATCCCTTTTATCTTATCTTATCTTATCTTACTTTTTTTTATTTTTCCTTCTTTGGTTTTTCTCTTTTGTTTAACTCTTTCTTGTGGTTTAGGTCCCTATGGGTGTTCCTGGACCACTCTTTCAATCACTCACTTACCATCTTTGCTAACTCTTTCTATCCCTTTTCTTATTAAAGTTTAAAATAAGAAGTGGTACAAGAAATGTATAATTTTATGTTTGTTTGAGATCACTGTACTGTACAATACTTCTAATTAAAAAAAAAATAAAAAAAAAAATAAAATAAAATAAAAAATAAATGTGGCCGATACATCAGTGGGCTGGAAAGATATAAGCAATTTCAGTTGTTAATGATATAATGTGAAAATGGAATTGATATCAAAAGATGAGACAGTGGTACACAACCATAAGTGAACAAAGTAAAACAGTGTGATTACCAGTGGTGAGGCTAGAGACATACCAGATATAATGAATTCATTGAGTAATTGTTCACCTCCCGTGCCCCTCGAAAAGTACCTTAAAAATCTGTGGTGAAGCATTACATGACGATTTTAGTGCACAAAATCGGAGGGGCAGTTGTGGGAGGCAACAGCCGATGGATAGTGCCGTGCCCACGCCACTACAGGTGGAACCCGATGACAGTTGTTTTGGATTGTGATGCCTTCAGCTGAAAAGGAGAGCAAAGTCTGAAAGTTTGGCTGAAGCTCACATATATTGTAAACTATGGAAATCAATGAAAATTTTGTGGGATATAAACTGCAGGCTATGGTGAAGTTACATGACATTGAGGGAGAAAGTGATACCACTGGGTCTGCAATTATAGCTCTTAATATTAACTGTAATTACATTGTCAGAGTCATACAGAGAGAACTCTCAAGAGTCACGGATCTGCTAGGATATATATACACATATCTTCTATCCTATCTCGAGATCTGAATTTATCCTTCAAATGTCTCCCAGCCCCATCCATTTTAAGATTTCCTTCAGCTCTGAACCTAATCCTTCTAAGTCCTAAACCATTGCAAGCGACTAAACGATGACCAACCCCCCACCCCAAGTCCAGTTGGTCAGTTATTTATCTTCTTTGACCCTGTAGACCCTTATAGTTATAGCAGACAATTAGCAGTAATGGACACTATCCCCCCAATGGTCCATTATAACGAGGGGATATTGTGGGGGTGGGGGAGGGTGTGTGTGGGGGAGAGGGGGGTGTGGGGGAGGGGGGTGTGGGGGAGGGGGGTGGTGTGGGGGAGGGGGGGTGGGGGAGGGTGTGTGTGGTGGAGGGGGGTTGTGGGGGAGGGGGGGTGGTGTGGTTTGGGGGGATGGTGGGAGGAATGGGGAGGGGTAAATGGCGGTGTGGGTGTATGGGGAGGAAGGGGTGGGGGAAGGGCGGAGGGGGGATGGGGGAAGGGGGGTGTGTATGGAGGAGGAGGTGGAAGGGGGGAGTGGGGAAGGGGGTGGAGGGGGTGTGTGGGGGGGGGCGAGGGACACCACTCAGCGGCCACCGGCCACGGCACCACACAGCACCTCCTGACTCCACACGGTGACTTACCCGACTCCACACAGTGGCTTTCCAGACTCCACACAGCGGCTTTCCAGACTCCACACAGTGGCTTTTCCGACTACACACAGCACTTCCCGACTCCACACAGCAGCTTACCCCTCCACACAGCGGCTTACCTGACTCCACACAGTGGCTTTCCCGACGCCGCACAGCGGCTTTCCCGACTACACTCTTGCGGACTCAATCAGCACTAGTTCTGGACTCAGCTCCGCCTCCGGGGTTTTATTCTCCAGCGGGTGCCGGAAGGGGCATTGCCTTCATGGTGAACGACAGGCGAGAAGACCAATCTGCTGATCTCATGATTTTTAAACCTTCATAACTTTTGTAATTTTCTACCGACCGGAACAAAACTTGGTGCGCTTGGAGCAGAGGAAAACAGTGAGTAAGGTGGTGAAAAATCCTAGCGAAATAAAGGGTACTGTTTTTGCCCAAATTTTTAAAAAGTGCCAAGCATAAATGGTCAAGATGAGAGTTTTAGTAATAGTATAGATGGACCAAATGTGGGCAGATGACATGGGCATTCTGGTCAGCATGGGCAAGTTGTCTGCTTTTGTTGCTGTATGTCTCTATGACTCTATGAGGTGCAGGGCATCATTTTTTACAAAGATAGTGATGGGTGCCTAGATTGTGCTTCGAGGGGAGTTGTGGAGGCAGATACAGTAGTGGCATATCAGAGACTTTTGGTTAGGCACAAGAATATGCAGGGTATGCGGGGATTTGGAACATGTGCAGGAAGGGGAAATTAGTTTAACTTGGCATGGAGTTGGGCGTGGACATTGCAGGCCTAAGTGCCTGTTCCTATGCTGTACTGTTCTATGTTTTATGTTTTCTCTGGCATAACAGAGGCTGAGGGGCAACCTGGTAGATGTTTATAAAATTATGAGAGGCATAGACAGGGTAGATAGTCTTTTTCACATGAAGGAAATGTCTAGTACTAGAGGATGCAGCTTTTCCATGAGAGTGATAAGTTAAAAGGAGAGTTGTAAGGTAAGCTTTTTTTATATGCAGAGCAGTAAGTGCCTGGAAAGTGGTGGAAGCAGATATGATAGCAATCCTCCACAGATGCTGCCTGATCCATTGAGTTACTCCGGCACTTTGCTCTTTTCTCAATATACCAGCTTCTGGAGTTGCTTGTGTCTCTAACAATGTATCAGGCTTAGTTTTTAAAACTACATTTGTTACAAGATTCACTGTTTCCGTGGAAAGAGAAATCCGGGTTTCTTGTATCTGTAGTTTATTGTAGCTGCTTTTATCGAAAACGGTGAACAACAGCCAATAAGGACCTTTGGAACAGCATAAGAGTAGAAATGCTCAAAAACAATAACAGACCCAAAGCAATTTGTATTTCCTTGTTAGATTTGAAGACTAAGATGCCCTAAGGCCTTGATGCCATTTCAACCAAAGAAACATTCTGTGACTGCTTCATCAACTCGTCTGATTCCTCTTGTCATATTCTAGGCGATATTCTCCCAAGCTATATGAATAAATTCATCTAGATTAACACAAGAATATGACGCTGATTCATTTCAATTCATTCTGCTGTATGGAAGTGTATTTTGGAGCAGTGAATTCAAAAACAAATTCTGCAATGACCCACAAAATGTACAATGTTTCACATCAGAGCTAAAAAAGGATTCCTACTGTCTACCAGCACTTGGTCAAGTGAAAGATATTATAAATTAATACTTGGTTGATCCTTCTCAGCTAAAGTCATGCTGTTAAAATCTCAGTAATATTGCTGGTATGGTTTGAGTGGCAGGAAATTGAATGAACTCAACAAACAACAAACCACCAGAATTTCCTAAATTAAGGAGAAACGGAGAGGAACTAATAATTTCTAAAGTTCGAGCAGAAACATTGTCCAGAAAATTATTTTGGAAATAAATATTTCCTCTTGATACACTTCAGTTTGGAAAACTGCCCTGAAGCTTATAAAGGAGCAGATCTATTTATTTCTTTGCAAAATGACCGCAAAGACACTAATGATAAAGCTTCCATCTCAGAGCAGCCAGCAGCAGTGTCAGGCTCTTACTCGCTCGTTCCCTTTCTGTCCAAAGTGTTAACAGTGATCATTCTAAATACATGTCATTGTCCTTGGCACACAACTGACTATTCTTTTATCAGCTGGAGAGTTTCAGAATATGTAAACTTACCTGTTGTTACATCAACAGAGATATTATATATTTTTAGTTTAATTTAGAGATACAGTGCGGAAATAGGCCCTTCGGCCCAGCGAGTCTGCACCGACCAGCAATCCCTGCACATTAACACTACCCTACATATAAAGTTGGGACAATTTTACACTTACACCTCGACAATTAACCTACAAACCTGTATGTGTTTGGAGTGTGGGAGGAGACCGAATATCTTGGAGAAAACCCACACATGTGACAGGGTGAACGAACAAACTCTGACTAGACAACCACTCATAGTCAAGATAAAATCCGGGTCTCTGGCACAGTAAGGCAGTAGCTCTACCGTTACGCCACTGTGCCACCCATATGCATTAATCTCAGGAAAAATATATCATGATAAGCAACATATGATGTGGTACTTTATTAATGTTATGATACAGTGACAGTTACGAATGACTCAGAAAACACTAAACATTAATAATAATAAAACATTAATGATAAAACACCATTGACCAGGGATGTGAACCAACAAAATACCGGATCAAAGGGAGGCTACAGATTTTTGGCTGTTGAGTAGAGCAACTACTCGTGGATAAAAACTGTTTTTATGTCTGGATGTGGCAGCTTTGACAGTCCATTCGCCTTCCAGAGGGAAGTGATTCAAAGAGTTTGTCAGAGATAATCTTGCCCGCTCGCTTCATGGCCCTTGCAGTGTACAGTTCATTAATGGAGGGAAGGTTGCAGCCAATAACCTTCCCTGCTGATCGGACGATTCGTTGCAGCCTCCAGGTGTCGTGCTTGGTGGCTGAGCCAAACCAGACCATGATGGAGAAGGTGAGAACAGACTCTACGATGGCCGTATAGAATTGGACCATCATTGCCTGTGGCAGATTGTGCTTCCTCAGCTGCCGTAGGAAGTACATCCTCTGTGGTATGTGGTAAAAAACACCTGATAAATTTGGCATATTATTTGTAGGCAAACTGATGGGAGGACAGATTATTTTATATTTCCTTCACACAGTAATTTCAGGAGATTTTATCCAGTTGATAGCTATTATTGTAATATCAGGTTCACTTTAGTGATAATTGAGAAACTAAACTGTCATGTCTAATGGTAGACCTGGATCAGATTAGTTTTTTAAACATTTAATTATGCTGTATCGAGCACCGGAAAGAGCCGATAGGTAAATCCGCTATTTGTGCAGGTTCATTTCTGTTTTTTGACTATTCCATTTTTCAGTGGAGGAGCAAAGATTGCAAACATCTCTTTAAATGGAAACTATCTGAGTAAAACACATGGATTCAATGCCAGCAGCCGCTAGGTAATTCTTCAGTTGACCCCCGAAGTCTATTCAAAAGCCTGGTGCATTCTAATCTCACCAATACATCCCATTCATGTGAGTGATTATTGATGCATTCAGTTCCCACGTCTGCTCTTATTCTGCAACCAGATGTAGGTGAAGAGAATGGTACAATAAGCCCCCACATGTGAGAATGCAATTATTTCCCAGACATGTTGTTTTTGTCTTAAATTGAAAGCAATATAAAATCTGTTGAAAAAGGAAAGCTGGTCATGGGGAGAAATCCGCAAAATAAAGATATCATCACCTGCTTTATATGAAGGTGAAATAGAAAGTTCACAGCAAGTGTTAGTTAACTAATAGACACAAAATGCTGGAGTAACTCAGCGGGACATAATTAATAATCAGGTTTAGCTGCGTCTATGCAAGTGAAATTCTTCAAAAATATATAATGGTAGATTAAGAATTTGCGCTGGGAAATTAATTCAACCTATCTACAATTACCCACCATTTATTTTAAATTTCATTTATGTTTGGCGAAGAGAATGGAAAGATGAATCACAGTTTATGCAACATAGTGTTGATGAAACGTCAGTGAACTTAATATAATCACTATTTTATGGTACAGTCAAAACCTATTTCTAATGGCCACTGTTCATAGTTCGATCACAGATCAGTGATCAAACTATGAAGGCATTAAATATATTCAACTAAGTGAAACAGTTTCACATATATCTTATTTTATCATTTAAACCAAGGTGAAATGTAAAATTTAGCTCTACATTTATGCTAATACATCATTGCCATTTTGAATTTAACAAGGATTTCTGCTAAATGTTCATTTTTAGGCGGAAATTAATGTTGAGTGGATCGCAAAAGGAAAGGTAGAATAAATCTTACATCCCACCATTAAACACAATAGTAACCTACACTCATAAAATATAGCCTCATATGAGTACGAATAGATGGCTCCAAACCACTTTCAAGGACATACTTACTGAGAATAATAGCTATTATTTTTACCCTATCAAAATAAAATAAGAACATTTAGTGGAAGAAAATTAAGCTCAACAAAGAAATGATCTCTGATATATTGAAATTAAAAGGGATAAAATTGGTCTTTGTTGGCAAGACAGACAACAATAACAAATTGTCAGCCTGTTTTAAATTCAGTCTGAACAGATGGTGTCTAATACAAACTGCCTTTTCATTATTAGCTATTTTGTGCCACTTCTGAAGACCAATTTCACCTCTTATCTACAATGCACAGAAAGGCATTGGTCCTGAATATCCTTTGGGTCGAGGACACATGTTGTCAACATGCAGTAGCTCAGGCGGGAGTGCAGTACAGACAGCACCAACAGGCCTGCAACGAATGCGAGCTGCCATTTCCATTCAGTTTAGTTTATTGTCACGTGTACCAAGCTTTTGTGACATGTTTTATCTGACATAAAACATAAAATAAAAAATAAATGACAAGTAATTGTAGATTGTTTGGATTAATTTCCCATTGCAAATTCTTAATAACTATATAATTAAAAATCTAAACTTGACCACTTCCTGTTTGCGCTGCATATTAATTTTGGAAAAATCGCTACCACTTACGGCTGTGATTTTTGGCCATCTTACTCGGAGTCACCCTCCAGTTGTCAGGGCCAGAGGATTTTTCCTATCGATGAAAAATAAAAGACTTATTAATGTTTTAAAAATGTTGAGATTCTCTCTCCTGTCAATCACGCCCTGAAGGCCATGCCCCTTCCAGTGGGAGGGGGAGGGACTATAAAACCCGGAAGTGTGGACGTGCCTCAGTCGCTGCAAGATGGGGGAGGGAGAGGTCACGAATCTCAGTCTGAGCTGTGAATTAACTGAACACTGAACACATGTCTACTAAACTGTGAGTGTGGTTTTATGTGGTTTTATGTGGTTTATTTGGAACTGTGTTTGGAAGGAATAAATGTTTTGTGTGTCTTTTAACTGTGCCTTTTAACTGTGCCTTTTACCTGCGCCTTTTAACTGCGCCTTTTAACTGCGCCTTTTACCTGCGCCTTTTACCTGCGCCTTTTAACTGCGCCTTTTAACTGCGCCTTTTAACTGCGCCTTTTAAAGTGTGGCTAATTGAAAAGTGTGGCTAATTGAAAAGTGTGGCTATTGACTGTGCCTTTAAACTGTGCCTTTATTTAAAAATGTGTTTTGCTTTTTAAATGTGGCTTGCGTTTTAAATGTGGCTTGCTGTGCAACAGTTTTTGGAAGGAAAAACCATGAATAAACATTTTATTAGATCAGGACTGTGTTTAATGCAAAATTGCTGCTCATTCCGTGACTTCCGCTTAGTGGAGAGGTGGCGTTGATTGCGTCTTTTCTGCTTAGTGGAGAGGTGGTGCCGATTGCGTCATTTCCAGTGATTTCAGAGGTGGCGCTGAGTGCGGAAGGCCCAAGTGGAGACGCCACCCTGAACCGTTTGACTAATTCAAGAGAGCTTACTGCCATACATATGGTGAGTGTGTGTGTGTTTGTTGAAAATTATTTAAAGCACGTTTTTGCAGTAGCAGCAGCTCTAGAGGAGTGTTTCAGAATAAAAAAAAGGCTTTAAACATTTGACTCATTTGGTTTAGACACACATGTGTTCTTATTTTGAAACTACTTACATAGAGTATATGGTTAGTAACAGGATTCAGTATGCTTACCACGTTCTGAAGTTACTTGGCATTTTAATATTGGTGCTGTGTGTGAGTGTGTGTATAGGTGTATGTCTGTGTCTGTGTGTCTGTGTGTCTGTGTGTCTGTGTGTCTGTGTCTGTGTGTGTGAGTGTGTCTTTGTGTGTTTGTCTGTGTGTTTGTCTGTGTGTGTCTGCGTGTGTGTCTGTGTGTGTCTGTGTGTGTCTGTGTTTGTGTCTGTGTGTGTGTCTGTGTGTGTGTCTGTGTGTGTGTCTGTGTGTGTCTGTGTGTGTCTGTGTGTGTCTGTGTGTGCGTCTGTGTGTGCGTCTGTGTGTGCGTCTGTGTGTGCGTGTGTGTCTGTGTGTGTCTGTGTGCGTCTGTGTGCGTCTGTGTGCGTCTGTGTGTGCGTCTGTGTGTGCGTCTGTGTGTGCGTCTGTGTGTGTCTGTCTGTGTGTGTCTGTCTGTGTGTGTCTGTCTGTGTGTGTCTGTCTGTCTGTCTGTGTGTATCTGTGTGTGTCTCTCTGTCTCTGTCTCTGTGTGTCTCTGTCTCTCTGTCTCTCTGTCTCTGTCTGTCTGTCTCTGTGTGTGTCTGTCTGTGTGTCTCTGTCTGTGTGCACTGTGTGTGTGTCTGTGTGTGTGTGTGTGTGTCTGTGTGTGACTGTTGGACTGCTGTGAGATTCGACTTGCTGCCTGCACTCTGCTTGCTGTGGGATTCGACTTGCTGCCTGCACTCTGCTTGCTGTGAGATTCGACTTGCTGCCTGCACTCTGCTTGCTGTGAGGTTGGACTTGCTGCCTGCACTCTGCTTGGAGTGTTGTGAGGTTGGACTTGCTGCCTGCACTCAACTTGCTGTCAGGCTGGACTTGCTGCATGCACTCTGCTTGGAGTGCTGTGAGGTTGGACTTGCAATGTTTTAAGTCATTCACATTTTAAACTTTAATAAATCCTTTTTCCACTTGCCATGTCTGTGTGTTCTTCATCACAATGGGTACCTAATAGGCAGGAATAGCTGCGCTGTCGGAGAGCCACTAAGAGTGCATGGGGGGGGGGGGAGGTTGAGGGGAGATGGACTGAATGCGTGGGGGGGGGGAGGGGAATGGCAAGGAGCAGAGTTGGGGGGTGAAGGGAGGAGGGTTAACTGAATGAACTGCCACCACACCAGCTGTCAGTGACTGAAGTGCTAGCCCAACAGCCATGACTTAGTGAACTGCCAGCCCACCAGCCATGACTCAATGAACTGCAAGACCAAGAATCCATTCAGTCCACAATATCCACACTAGCCTTATCTAGACTTTCCTCCATTGTTGTGATCTGTAAAAAAAGATGAAAATGTCTAAAATTGATTGTCCACCCTCTGCCCTTTCTCTCTCACAGTCTGTCACCGGTTTTCAGCAGAATGTCTGGCAGTTTCTGAGCTGCCAGCCCACCCGGCCTGTGTTTCTGAGCTGCCAGCCTGCCAGGCCTGAGTGACTGAGCTGCCACCCCTCAGTGAGTGAGCTGCCAGCCCAAGAATCCATTCGGCCCACAATTTCCATACTAGCCCTCTGGAAACCAGTCCCTTCGGCCCACAAACCCATGCCAGTGCTCCAGAAAGCCCCCCCCCCACACCCCCCACACACACTGCCCAGCAATATTGGAATTGGTGGAGGGGTGGAATATTGCGTTGGGGGACCAGCCCTCCCGTGTGAAGCTGGGACACAACGGGTCCACTTAGTCTAGTACCATTATATATTTTCCTGCTGATCATTTCAGAAAAAATATTCTTCTTTTTTCATTTACACATCCTGCAGAATTCTATATTATAAGTTACAAATCTCTTCATCTAACTCTACCAAAATATTTGTCATTTTGTCAACCCTTCCATTATTCCAGGGAACCTGTGTGTTCTCTCTGACCCTTCCCATCTCTTTGTGTCATATAATCTTCAACTTTTGCCAGAGACACCAAATGCTAGAGTAACTCAGTGGGTCAGTCAGCATCATTGCCTCCCCTCCCACCTATACTTTCAGTCTGAACAATTCCGACCCGAAATGCCACCTTTTTCTCCAGAGATGCTGCCTGTCCCACTGAGTTACTCCAGCATTTTGTGTCTTTCAGTATAAACCAGCATTTGCAGTTCTTCTTACACATTTAAACTTTTCCCAGTTTGAAGATTTGACCGCTTGGCAAGTTTTAACTGTTTTCTCTTAACAGATGTTGCTTCCACTGCTGAGCATTTCTAGCAATATCTGTTTTACTTTATATTTCCAGCAACAACAAACTTATGGCTTGTCATTTAACTTTGATATAGCTGTAGCCTTCCACCACTAGACATAAAGACCAACATCCTACTATAATTGTTGGTTATTTGATGCACTTGTCTACCATATTTTAATAATGCATGAACATGAACCTGAACATGAAAATAAACATGACAGGGCGACACAGTGGTGCAGTGGTAGAGCAGCGGCAGAGACCCACCCCTGTTCAATCTTGATTACACATGTGCTGTCTGTACAGAGTTTGTACATTTTCCCTGTGGTTTTCTCCAGGTACTCCGGTTTCCTCCCACATTCCAAAAACATGCAGGTTTGTAGGTTAATTGGCTTCTGTAAATTTCCCCTATTGTATAGGTTGCAAAGGTGGGATTACATAGAGCAAGTGAGAGGGTGATCGATGGTCAGCATGGACGGTGGGTTGAAGGGCCTGTTTCCTTGCTGCATCTCTAAACTAAATCCAAGACCCTCAAGCATGTGTCACTCCATTTCATGCAGAATGCATTCTTTTATAAATTGTTGATGTCCGAACTACATTTCTTTGCATGTTGGTCTGCGCTTGTTTTGAGAACACGACCAGGTACACCATCAGGGCCGGAAGTTTCTTGAGGTTTCGCCCTCATGTAAGATCTTCAGATGACAGCCTCAGTGACTGAGATTACAATGCTATTGAGAGCTATGGGGGCCCAAGAAGGCACATCAGTCTTCTCCCTTTCCAAGCAAGCATAAAGCTCTTCCAAGAGTGATGTCTTGCTGTCACTTGAGCTGCCAATTGGGTTCACCATGTAGAAATTGATGACGTGCAAACCTTGCCACAGCTGCTGAAAATCTATCTCACCCTCCAATTTAGAGTGAAACTACCTCTTTGCCTTTCTGATGGCCTTATCAATGTCACACCTGTACTTCCTATATGGCTTGGCGATCGTTTCGCCGAACACCTCCGGTCGGTCCGCAATAACCAACCTGACCTCCCGGTGGCTCAGCACTTCAACTCCCCCTCCCATTCCATATCTGACCTCTCTGTCCTGGGTCTCCTCCATGGCCACAGCGAGCAACACCGTAAATTGGAGGAAATGCACCTCATATTCCGCTTGGGCAGTCTACATCCTGGGGGCCTGAACATTGAATTCTCCCAATTCTGCTAGCCCTTGCTGTCCCCTCCCCTTCATCAGCCCTCTGGTTGTCTCCTCCCCTCCCCCAGCCCTCGGGCTCCTCCTCCGCCTTTTTTCCTTTCTTCTCCTCACCCCCTATCAGTCTGAAGAAGGGTTTTGGCCCAAAACGGTGCCTATTTCCTTCGCTCCATAGATGCTGCTGCACCCGCTGAGTTTCTCCAGCATTTTTGTGTACCTTCCTATATGATCCTTGGGAGAAAGGTATAGGAGCATGAGAATTATAACCTCCAGGTTTAAGAGCAGCTTCTTTCCAGCAACAATCAAGCTGTTGAACTTTGCACAGCATGAACCCCAACCTTACCTCAGCAACTATGATCACCATGTACTTTGGTTTTGCACTATTATTGTCTGATTACTATATATTACTGATTATTAATTTATTTTATATTTATTTGTGTGTTATTACACTATGTACCTGTAAGGCTGCAGCAAGTAAAATGTTATTGCTCCATTGCTGGTATATATGACAATTAAGCGTTCTTGACTTTTCACTCTCCTTTGACTCTTGATGTTGTCAGGATTAGAAGAACAAAATTAGGAGGAAAGAATGGATAAGCTTTGGTGAGATAGAGGCTTTGCTAGGAGATACAAGATTCTAATGTGGCTTGATTGGGTCAGTAGGAAATAATAGTGAAGACAAAACATATGTTTAAAGTTATTGGACATGTGTGAAAGTTGTTTTCATTTTGAGGGTGGTGTGAGTCTTGGACTCATATCTGAAAGCTGTGGTGGATATAGAAATTCTAAATAGTCCTTGAAAGAGCAATTGATGTGCCATGAGCTGTAGAGCTAAGACCTAATGCAGGAAGATGTCAATAGGTGAGAACTTTTTTGTGTCAGGTGCAGTTCTTCTGCTGCACATTCTTGTGAATATACAATTCTATAATTATCACTCTCCTACTCCATTAGCTGCATAACCAAGATAATAATCCACTTCATTAATACATTTCTGCTCAATGACTTCTCTGAAGAGCATTATTAAATGCCTTCAAATAATAAGACAATGAATTGAAGTGGATTTGGATTTTTGATCTCAGGTTTCTTCAGTCAATAACATGGTTGTTGAGGTAGCGTCAACCTTTTAGTCACTTTCTTCACTTTTCTTACTTCTTTCTTTTTCTTTCTTAAAGTTTAAAAAAGTGAAGCGGTACAAAAAATGTATTAATATATACGTGTTGTACATTACTGTAATCTACCGTACTTCTATTAAAATAAAAAAAAAATAAAAAAAAAAAACCTTTTAGTCAAGAAGCAGTGGAATTACACCGAAAGTGTCAGGCAACTTATATAAAATAGTAAGATTAAACGAAAACTTACCAGTTTGAAGTTTGATCTTGATTTTATGAGGAGTTACGATGAGCGATTATATGAAGAAGGGTCAGTCCACATGCGCGTCATTCTTCAAAGCAGCGGTGTGAAATCACAGAAAAGAGAAAAGACCTGAGGATAGTAAGATTGAGAACTAGAACTACCAAATGACCTTGATAATATGAGGGAGGGAGCGGGGAGCACGTAATCGCTCATTGTAACTCCTTATAAAATCAAGATCAAACTTCAAACTGGTAAGTTCTCGTTTAATCTTACTATTTTACTTCGGAGTCACGTGAGTGACTACGTAAAGATTTTAAAGCTCTGTGATTTCATGCCGTGGAAAAAACGAGTCCACACAATCACGACTGCCTCAGTTTACCACAGGTAAGGGTAAACATTAATAATGCATTCAGACATGACATAGTTTTAAAACATGCTGATGCTGATAAATGAACAAATAATAATAATAGTAACCCCTCTCATCCGGGGGAAACTATAAAATGGAACCTAAAATAGAGTTGGCAAAATACCCCTGGTCTGGCAATGGGTTAAAATAAAATGTTTTGAAAATTCGTTCCCTAAACCATCCTGCAGTCGGCAGGATGTGGTCCAGAGGACCGTACATAACCCTTGCTGCTGATGTAGTAGCAGCCCTGGTGGAGTGAGATTTGAAAATTAGAATTTGTATCTACTCCTGTATGATCCAGAACCCCATATAACCACCTGGAAGTGGTCTGAACTGATACCTTCTTATGAGGTTTTTAGTAACTAACTACATAGGTAGTATGAGAGCCTCTAAGGCTCTAGGTGATCTAGACGTAATGTTGTAAACGTGTGACCACACATAAACGAAGGTGCATTGGGTATGCCATGAGAACTAGTTTGAGACCTGACACACTGACTGCCCTGCTTAACTGATCGTAAACACGAAATATAAATTATTAGCAGGTATAACCATCCTGTCCAGTCACAATTTATGTAATGACTGGACCCGTTGCGCTGAGGACAGCGCCAAAGGGATATCATTATATAAATCCCATACTTCCATGTACCTGGGCCTGGGAGAACTTTTGTAAAGATATCCTAATAAACTGGAATCAGAGGGTGAGACCTGACAGAGCTGGGTCCCGCTCACAGCAGCAAATATGATGAGAAACACATTGGCACAGTTGATGGGACTAACTTAATTATTGTTAAGGACCGATTGAAAAATGAACTTTAAGACGTCAGTGTCCGTGCCGTATTTATATGTAACATAGCGTTTAAACAGAAACGCTTCCCATCTCCTGAAGAGGAAATGAACTGCTTTGCTGGTGCTATCCCTGCACACTGCTGTGAGCACATACATGGATCGGTCTGACATCCCGAGCCGCAGGGGTTGTTTTCTCAGATTCTGTAAGGCAATGAATTGATTAATCATGCAGAGGCTGGTCCCCCGAGTCCCAGGCTGAACCTGCAAAGCTTATGTTTAGAAACCCCATATAGGGTTCTACTATGATTCCCAACATAGCGGGAAACCATGGCTACATAGGCCAGTCAGACAGTATGAAAACCCCTGAAGCAGGATCTTGCTGAATTTGTTGCAAGACCCGACTGATGAGGCAAAATGGAGCAACGACATAAAAGAACATTCCTCCGTGTAGCGAGAATGTATCTCTCGCCACTGTCATGCCAGATGTCTTGCAATCGGTGAAAGAGCCTGGATGCAAACATATTGATATTCGGTGTTCCATACAGCCATGATGTCATAGATACATAGATACATAGAAAATAGGTGCAGGAGTAGGCCATTCGGCCCTTCGAGCCTGCACCACCATTCAATATGATCATGGCTGATCATCCAACTCAGTATCCAGTACCTGACTTCTCTCCATACCCCCTGATCCCCTTAGCCACAAGGGCCACATCTAACTCCCTCTTAAATATAGCCAATGAACTGGCCTCAACTACCCTCTGTGGCAGAGAGTTCCAGAGATTCACCACTCTCTGTGTGAAAAAGTTTTTCCTCATCTCGGTCTTAAAGGATTTCCCCCAGGTCATTAAATACTAGTGAACCAACATCCATTCTGTGTAGTCATTGATTATACGTGATGATACACCAACGCCAAATAAGGTTGGGTAAATATGACAGTATAATTTGGCTTGATTGCACCCATGTGACAAACAAATGTCACCACCACAGTGTATCAATGTGGAACTGAGCATGCATATCCGCACAATAACCCTTTAACCCATAGTATGCACCTAGTGTCTATAGGTAGTTGATACCAACAACTGAAGAATTGGTAATTCATGCAAATCTCATTCGTCTCCATAACTAGAGATGGCATTCATAATTTTGCATCTTAGAGCATTTGCATCAGTTAGTAATAACTGAAGAATTGTTGACCAACTACTGGAGTAATGCTGAATATTGTTCGTCCACCATTGTGGCTTTGGTGGCTTCAGCTGGTAAAAGCATAGATCCGTTATCAATTGCACAGCCGAAACACAGCTGCTATATTGCCAATTTACACTTGATGAATAGAAGACTGCTTGAAAACAAGATTGGTACAGGCTTCTATTGATTCCAATCTCTTGTCCCAGGGCAGAGTCACAGATAGTGAATAGTTAACGGTAATACCGAATAACCAATAACTGTAGTTGGTATCAACTTAATTAACTGGAGGAACCTCAATTTCTTAAATATAGTTGCGGCTGAAAACAGTTGATTTTAGCAAAAACAGCGTTTAGACTATCATCCAGTAAGCCATAACAAGTGATTTTTGAGCTCTGAGCAGTCCCAGCACCGGTTTAGTAATTTGGTAGATAACCTGGGAGCTGAAATAGCCCATAACAACGCATAACCATTATCATAGCCCCATCCAGAAATCCAAATGTCTCCTGGGATCCCTGTAAATGGGACCTGAATAGTATTCAACTTTGAAATAGATGCATGCCATAAAGATCCTAAAGAAACGGTTTGTTAGACAGTAATGAATTTCCATATACTGAAGAATCTATGTTGCACATGCTAGTTAAATCAATTTTAAACTGACATCCTCCATCATTCATAATGAACAGGCCACGCCTGCCATAATACGTGCCCCTTGAGTTGACAACTCTGGCCAGCTTCCCCGGGTCGGTCTTGAAAGGTGACCCTGGCCATTATACTGAGCATGCCTCACAAAGACAACTCTGGCCATAACCCTGGGCCTGCCTAGGAAGGCACTGCGGCCATAATTCTGAGCTTGCCTCGAAAGACAACTGGCCAATTTCCGAGCTAGTCTCGGAAGGCAATCCTGGCCATAATACTGAGCCTGCCTCGAAAGACAACTCTGGCCATATTTCCGAGTTTGTTCCGGAAGTAATCCTGGGCATAAAAATGAAGCCTGTCTCGAAAGACAACTCTGACCACAATTCCAAGCCAAGCTTGGGATCCTAGCATACTGTGCAATAATGACCCAATCTCATGTTATCTTTCATTTGTACAAAAATTTGTAAATACCAATTTGTAAATGGTCCACTACCCCATGTTTAGGAGGAACCAAACCCACCTACCTCCGTGGTTACCTGTGGTCTGTGGTAAACCCAACAGCCCTTAGATGGGTTCTATTCCCGTCCTTGATTGGAGAGTAGGAACGGTAGTGTATGAGGATTCCATATGTCCTGACCGGTTTGGATCCTGGCCTGAAAAGCCTTGCCCAGCGATCAAGCTGCCACCTGTTTCAGTGAACTGCTACTGCCGTTAAGGCGTGGGTGTGTTGTCGCCGATACGATGAAGCTTTGTTCGTCGTTGGTACCTTGATCAGTCCGTCAACTTTTGCTTCCTCATCCAGGTATATCTGTTGGATAGGTCTTACCTGAAGAGATTCGACGGCTGGCTTCATTTCCTCCAATGTCACCCCTGATAGCGCTGTTCACTGCCGGCACGTGTAGCGCGAGGGGAAACTCTGGCCCCTCCTGGTATTTCTGCCCACGGCAGTAACCCATTCGTTTACGAGTATTTCCTTAGAGCCATATGCATGTGCTCCAGTATGTTCCATGGACATACTTTGAATTTGAAATCAGTTACACACTGACCACTCGCACTCCCCTCCAATAGAGAGGGAGATTCGTAGGCAGCCCTGAAAACAGGTGCTGCCACAGGTCCCTGAGGATACCTGCGCTGACATGGCCCCTCTATGGACCTATATCATGTTTTGTTATTTTTTATATTTTATTTTTTATTATTTATATATTATATATATATATAATATATTTATATATATATATATATATATATATTTTAAATCTCCGAGTCAGACAGGAGCTGACTTCAAATGCTCCACTCCTCAGAGAGGGAGACATAGTGCAGCTGCCGTTGCCGTGGCCCCCCCCCCCCCCCCAGGTGCTAACTGGTGATAACTCCCTCCTTTGGAGTATATCATTGTGGAGCACCTTTCCATCAGGTGCTCAATGTGGGTCTGAACGTTCAAAGACATTACCCATGAAGGAGGGGATCCTCTCCATCAGGAATCCTCCTGGCCCGACTTGTTTGAGTCTTCCAATGCTCCCCTGCTCTGTGGCTACCCTCCAAGCGGGTGCCTAGGTGCTACTGGCACCAGTCTGAAGCCGCTGGCTCCATCCAGCTACTCAAAAAGCGAATTGTGACCGCCCCCGCTACCGCATTCCCGCGGTCTCCGTAGCGGGTTCCCGCGGTCAGTGACTGGGGTTGCCCGCGGTCCATGAAAGTTCCCCCGCGGCTGCCCGGACTTCGCCCCGAATTTCCACAGGGAATCCTGCAAAAGAAAAACATAACCTGATAGTAAGTTTAAAACTTACCTTGGGGTTTAAACTTACCGCTGGCAGGAGCAGCGCCCTGCCAGACCGACGTAGCGCAATGCGGTAGACGTAATGACGCGCATGCGGACTGACGTCCCTTCACATAGTCACTCACATGACTCCGAAGGAAAATGTGCATCTGTAATTATGCTTTATTTGTATAATTGAATTATACAGCCCAGAAACAAATATCTTGGTCCTTAGTGTCATCTATATATATAGATCCCTTTTATATATGTGTCAAAGGACACATTAACTGATTTATCAGGTCTTGGTTTGGGTGGTGGCTCATTGCTAGGATGATTGCTAGATCAGGAATTCAACACTCATCTCAGGGTTGAAAGTTGATTCATGACAAGTGCATAGCTCCATCCCAGGACAAGGCTTCAAAAATACAATAGGGGGAACTGAATCATTCCTTGAGCAATCTCATCATTTTCTGATCCAGATGTTGCAGATTCACAAGGAGAGGCACCAACTTGTAGCCTATGCTGTTCAACAGTGCCCTGAAGCACTCTTGTGCTGAGGAAGAAGGAGGTTTTCTCAAGTTCCTTCCGTTGGTGTTCAAATTCATCTTTCCTTCTAATTTTGTGGTGAGTTTGAGACTCTGTTTGGGATGACACAGTGGTGCCATACAGCACCAGATACGGGTTCAATCCTGACTACAGGTGTAGTCTGCACAGAATTTGTACGTTCTGTGGCCACGTGGGTTTTCTCTTGTTTCTCCCACACTCCAAAGCTGTACAGGTTTGTAGGTTAATTAGCTTCTGTAAATTGTGAATTGTAAATTGTCCCCAGTGTGTATGACAGAGATAGCGTATGGAGTGATCACTGGTCGGCACGGACTCGGTGGGCCAATGGGCCTGTTTCCACGCTGTATATCTGAAGTCTAAAGTAAAAGACACAAGCTTTAGGTGACAACTTATAATAAACCTTTTGAGATACAAAATCATTTCTACTTCCAAAAAATTAATAAAGATAATTCATAGAGAGAGTTTCTGACCGATACTGCATCCTGGGATGTATCACATAATGGTATTTTTTGTGGAACTCCAAGGACATCTATAATTTTCGAAAGCACTGTGGTCCCAACTTGCAGCTTCTTTGAAAAGTTTACTATTTTTAACTTCTGTGTAGTTAATCCATCAAATCTACACTATTTACCAACTCCATCCAACATGTTTATATTTCACAGTTTGTTTAGTTAATGTGTACCCTTTTGAAACATGTATTTGGCAAGAAAGTATTTCACAGCTCATCAGATTAAAACTTAAAAATAAAACTCCAGAAATAACTTTTCATAGCTAAACCTTTCTCCCTCAATTACTTCAAAGGATTAAATATAGTAATTTAATTGTGACCTCGTTTTCAATTGATAACACAATTAAACATTTCGTAAACATGTTTATCGGGACATTGTTTCCACTTAATAGTAACTATATTGGATCAAAATACTTTGCATTCACATACTTTAGTTTTAAAATGCAACCAAGATTATTGTAAAGGCAAACAATGTTGTTCTGATATTAGAGCCAACAGGTTCCTGGCAATGACCATCTTCAACATCAGAAACCATTCCGTTCTTTCTTCCAACAATCAATATTATATTCACCTAATTTTCCTACATCCCTCCCCAATCAATAATTTGGGAATAAATGCTGAATGGAACTAAATTACACTGTATTCAAAATGAAAAAAAAGACACCAGTGTATTTTATGATTAACTGGATTTTGTGAACTTTCCAGTCATTCTTGGGTCTGGTATCACTTTCTCCACATTCCTTACCATTTTTTCTTGAATGCTATTTGTTTTTAGCAAATCTGCTATTGATTTATGTCTGTGGGTGTGATGTTTGAATGTCAGTTTTAGTTTTTTCAATGTCTTGTGTACATCATCTCAATAACTTTCTCATCCCTGATTGGACATTTTATTCTGAATCACTGAGTTATATACTCTTAGTGCAGATTCATTGCCTATACTTATAAACATTCATGTTAATTTTGCTAAAAGTTTAATGGAGTTCTTAAGTTGTTGAAACGATAACATTTATCAATTGTTTCAACACATTTTGTAGAGGAGTGGTAGTAATCTAGACAACAATTTCCAACATTTCAGGTCAGTGTCTAAATTAGCTCCAATCAAGAATGAAGGAAGATAGATCTTTCGATGCAGGGGAAGTAAGGGGTGGTATTGGGCTGAGAACTACCTTAAACACCAGATAAAAGAAAGTGATTTTATTGAAATGCAAGAGCAGCCTCAAAGGACCTAATCAGTGACAGCAGTGTTTAGCAGGGGAATTTTAATGGGTACCCAAAGGGAATGAAGGATTTAAAACAGGAAGATAGGGTAAGAAAGAAAAATATAATTGGTGCTCAGGTGCCTGACACAGGTTCCCTTTGTAAAATATAATCTCATAACATTGGTTTGGATATGTACAAAAATAGTTTCCTTTGTTGACTATATTTTGTGTGGGAGGCTGTGGAAGGATGATGTTACCTTGAGCCTGGCATGCACATGCAATCAACCACTGAGACTGTGCTGTCCACATTCTGGGCGACTCCTATAATATTAAACGTTCACACAAATGGATTTTTGAAACCACCGCAGTGTTTGATGCACCATTCAGTCTTCAGGCTTTCGCTGCACACAACAAGCTTACAATAGTGTGAACACATTCAAAGTATTTTTCCTTGAAATCGATGATATGCAAGAACCAGACTGAGTAGCAGCATGGCTCTCCAGGGCCCAGTTCACAACCTCATAACATGAGGTGAATTGCAGGAGTGAAATAATGCAGGATTAAAAAATAAATACATTTGAAAGTGGCCATAGTTTCTGGGTTATTTTAATGTAATTCAAAAATACTGGCCTCATCTCTCTCTCCTTCTGCCATGCCCCATCTATTGAATATCTATAGTCAAAGACGGAGGAATTAACTCTTAGCCTTCACTATGATTACATCAATGAAATTACCTAGTTGCTTGAACATGCCTAATTAGGTCTGCAAGGCATTTGATATGGTTCCACATGGTAGGCTGCTCTGGAAGGTTAGATCACATGGGATCCAAGGAGAGATAGCCAACTGCATAGAAAATTGGCTTTGTGGAAGAAAGCAGAGGGTGATGGTGGAAAGTTGTTTTTCGCACTGGAGGACTGGGACTAGTGGTGTGCCTCAGGAGTCAAAGCTGGACCCATTGTTATTTGTTATCTATATTAATGAATTGGATGAAAACGTACAAGGCATGATTAGTAAGTTTGTAGATGATACTAAAGTCTGTGGCATTGTAGATAGTGAAAATGTTTGTCAAAAATTGCAGCAGGATCTTGATCGGTTGGGTAGGTGGACTGAGGAATGATTGATGGAGTTTACTACAGTTAAGTGTGAGGTGTTCCATTTTGGGATGTGTAACAAGGGCAGGACTTTCACAGTGAATGGCAGGACTCTGAGGAGTGTTGTAGAACAGAGGGATCTAGGAGTGCAGGTACATAGTTCATCGGAAGAGGCGTCACACGTAGATAGGGTGGTCAAGGAGGCTTTTGGCAAATCAGCCTTCATTGGTCAGGGTATTGAGTATAGAAGTTGGAAGGTCATGTTTTAATTGCACAATACATTGTGGGGCCGCATTTAGAGTATTATAGAAACAAAGATGACAGAAAGTCAGAATGGGAACAGGAGTGAAAGAGAGGTTAGTATTGGAATGAGAAGGGAGTGACAGAAAGGTCAGTGGGGGGAAAGGGAAAGGGAAGGGGAGTATTGTGTTCCGTTTTGGCCACCCTATTATAGGAAAGATGTTGTTAAGCTGGAAAATGTGCAGAGAAGATTTACGAGGATATTGCTTAGACTCGAGGGCCTGAGATGTAGGGAGAGGTTGAGCAGACTAGGACTTTACACAAAGGTTGGTAGGTATATGGAAAAACCTGCCAGATGAGGTAGTTGAGGCAGGTATTATCACATTTAAAAACCATTTGAATGGATACATGGATAGGTTAGTTTTAGAAAGATATGGGACAAATGCAGACAGATGGGGCTAGTGTAGATGGGGTATGATGGTCGGCATGCGTAGGTTGGGCTGATGGGCCTGTTTTCACACTGTGTGACTTTATGACTCTAATATAAACTTCTACATCAAGCCAAAATTGTTAGCTTCTCCACACCAATGGCTGAATCTCCACTTAGTCATAGACTTCTGTCGCCAATACATTTGCGGGCAGGTAAGGCATTCAATTGGACCAAACATTCACATTGAAATGCAATGTGAATGAAACCAGATTGGCCAGCCAGCATTGGCCAGGATAAAGTACAGCATTGTCTGCTCAGCAGACTTTGCAAATTACTCATCATGAATGTTTTGTGCCAGTGAAGAGAAGTTTTCCTTGAGCATTTTTCTCGCCAGCATATTTTCAATTGCTTGGCCCTTTATTGCCTTAACATGCTTTATTTAACTAAGATCAGTCTGAAACTTTCCTGTCCATTCCCTCAACAGAGGTACCAGACCCACTGAATTCCTCCAGCAATTTGTGTTTTGAGTAAGTTCACATTGCATGCTGTTGGTGAACATGTAATCATTCCAGCTGACAGCCAATGTATCTCAAATGCATCAGATTCATTATTCAAACTAAAATACTATTGGAGCGAAATAGCCGTTGTGAAAACTGATACATTCCATGCTCCCTCACATCCACTACAAACACTAACTAAAGTAGGAACTACAAACTATCTTGGTTGCACAAAGGACTTTGGGCTTTTTTGCACTAATTTTGGGGGTGTAAATTAATTGAAATTGTTTTTATTTATTAACTATGTTTACACTATGTTTACAAACCTGTCATGCTGCTGCAAGTAAGAATTTCATTATTTCATTATTTTTGGAGCACTCATGTCTCTTGTATCACACATTTCATGCATGAATTCTGCAGGAATAGTAAGATTAAACGAGAACTTACCAGTTTGAAGTTTGATCTTTATTTTATGAGGAGTTACGTTGGTGATTACGTGAAGAAGACCCATCAGGGCGCATGCGCGTCAATCTTCAAAGCAGCGGTATGAAATCACAGACAACACCATAATTGAAGTAACATATTAAGATGATCAACATGAGAACTACCATTATGACCTTTTTTCTATGAGAGAGGGTTGGGCGTGGCGGGCACGTAATCACCAACGTAACTCCTCATAAAATAAAGATCAAAGTTCAGACTGGTAAGTTCTCGTTTAATCTTACTATTTTACTTCGGAGTCACGTGAGTGACTACGTGAAGATTTTAAAGCTCTGTGATTTTTATGCCGCAGATCAAAATCCCGGCTTCTCACTGCATCGATTGACTCTGAGTATCATCAATGATGCTGTAAACATGACATTGCATATCATGCAAAACCAAAACAGTTTTATTTTTGGTCATAAAACAACCAATAAACCCTCTTAATGTAGGGGCAACAAACGAATCAGAATTAAACAGTATTGAAAACAGACTTTAAACACTAGCAACAGCACTCAATATTGAGTTGGCAAACAGCCCTCCATCGGCAATCGGCCGATGGTAGTATTGCTGAAACACAAGTTCATTTTTCCAACCTGCGGCTTTTAATATATGGTCGATGGGAACGTCCATCGCCCTGGCCGCGGATGTTGCTACTGCGCTAGTGGAATGAGATGTAAACACATAAATGTTAATTCCTGCCTGAACCAACTCTTGCTTTAACCACCTTGAGATAGTCTGAACTGCCACTCTTTTATGTTGGCTTCTTGTAACTGACAAATAATCCTGTTTCTTCTTGTCTTAAAGCCCTTGTGGCTTCAATGTAATGTAACAATTGTGTCCTTACACATAAACATGGAGCTGTAGGATATGCTGAGAACACAATCATAAATCCTGTCACACCTGGCCTGCTTTGTTTGAGCAGGTCATAAATATAAAACAGAACATTCTCTATAGTCACTTCCATTCTCTCGAACTGAAGTTTTTGGAAAGTCTGCACTCTCTGTACTGACACCAATGCCATTAGCATAGCCAATTTCATGGTTAATTTTAACAAAGTTAGACGTGACAGGGACCCAATGACGAAACATGTTAAGAACAATGCTTACATCGCAGATTACCATATACCTAGGCTTAGGCGGTTTGGAATTAAAGATTCCTTTCATCAACCTAGATATGAGAGGGTGAGAACCTATACTTTGTGTCCGTGTACCTATTACAAGATATGCCGACAAAGCACTTCAAGCTGTATTGATAGCAGTATAGCTAAGACCCTCACCATAATAAAGTGTAGATAAAACTCTAACCCCTTTTCCAATAACTACAGTATCATATTGAATATTCTTTTGAACACAATATTGTTCCCATTTTTTTTTTACATAAGTCATATACTGCTTTTGAGTACTCTTTCTCCAGGCTGCAGTGAGTATATCCACCATTGGCCTAGAAAGTCCTCGACCAATGTAAGGCATTCTTAAAAACCTGCAAATTAACAGATCAATACGATCACATAACGGATGAACTTAACGCGTTACTGGATGCTCCAGCAAATTCCTACTGTTTGGAATCAGCAAAAGGAGGTTAGATCGCTATCTGTAACATCAAAGGGAACCATGGTTGAATTGGGCAATTTGGTATCACCAAAACCCCTGAAGCGGCATCCTGCTTGATTTTCTCAAACACCGACCTATGAGGCAGAATGGTGGGAAAATGTACACAAACATATCATCCCAATTTAGTGAAAAAAGCACCAATTGCCACTGCCCCTGGATCTGGTGCCTATGAAACATATTTTGGCCTTCCATATAGATGTAGTATGTTCTTGAACACATCCTGGTTCAACATCCACTCTGGATTATCACGGAATTTTCGTGAGCTGCCATCTGGCACTACATTAAGTTTCCCTGGCAGATAGATAGCTCCAATTCAAATATCTCTATCCATACTCCAGGTCCAATTTTATTTGCCAACCTGTCACATGATAACGATTTGATTCCACCCATGTGATTCATATCAGCAACTGCTGTAGTGTTGTCTATTTTGCACTGCACATGCAAACTAGTTTAGTTAGTGCCCTAAGCCTTGAGTCCATAAAATACTCTTGGTTAATTCCCCATGTTTGCAGAAGCAATGTCCATCTGTCTCCACAGCTGGATCTTGTATCAGTAGCACCCTACCCAAGTGCTCTGACACCTGTCTGCAAAATCATGGAAGCTTGGTCCAATAACACTTTGGAACTACTAGTGGACACATGCTGAATCCACCATTGTACATCAGCAAAAGCCTCTATTGATAGAAGCATAGGTCTGTTATAATGACCCCAATGTATCCTCAGTGCTTGTTCCTTTGACCTTTGTAATTGTAGATAATAAAGTGGCCACTGTTGGAAATGCTGCCAGCAATTTCCCCAGCAGACTCGTCACCTGGCTAATTGAAAGCTGTGTGTGAGCAATTAACTTGATACAGCTCTTAATTAGCTCTACCCTTTTTTGCCTGGGCAAGGTCACAATGATGTTGATTAAGTCTATTGTGAACCCAACTAGTCAATTTGTGTCACAGGTATTAATTTAGATTTCTCTGGATAGCTTATGAAGCCCAATTTTAAAAAAAAGTGTTTTTTACCAACTGCCATTGATGCTTCAGCTGTTTCCTTTGATTGTCCTTCAATCAAGATATTATCTAGTTAAGCCATGAGCACATGCCCTTGACTTCTCATCATGCCTAGAATAGGTTTTAACAACTTTGTAATCACTCTAGGAGCTGAAGACAAACCATTAGGCAGTGCATTGTATTGCCATAATTGCCCCATCCAGCTGAATTTTAAATCTTCTATCCTGCAAATGAACAGGCTCTGAATCCGGATCTTTAAGATCTCCTCAAACGTTTCCATCTTAAATTGTCTATACCGTACAAAAAAGGTTTAAGACTATTCAGGTCCAGTATAATTCTGCATTCCCCATCCTTTTTTGGTCTGGGAAAGATATTGGACACAAACTGATGGCTTTGGTAAACTGCCTTAGCAATTACACCCTTATTACATAAGCTTGCTAGTTCCACCTGAACTTCCAATTGTTCAGTGATACTGAAGTCAAATTCCTTTTTGGAACATGTTTGCATGGGTAAATCAGAATTTGCATTAAGCGTTATTTGATACCCTTGAATATCCTTCAGTATAAACATATCTGAGGTATCACATAAGATCTGTCTATATGAGAACCAGACCCACTTACCTCCTTACCACCTGGCATTCTTCCCCGGCCTTGAGCTGGATATCTCACCTTCCCTGGCGCTGCTACAGCCGAACGCCAACTGCGCTGCATCGTAGCTGGACTCGTCTCTTGCCCGGACCAGTCTCCTCACTTATAGGGATACTCTTTGGTGGATATGTGGCTGCTGGCTGCTTGCCTAATCAAGCCCACCATCTTGGCCTCCTCCTCCAGCTCCTTCACCTGCTTTGCGAAATCCTCGCAAAACAGCTGTGCCGGTTGCACTGTGCCAGGCTGGCAGAGTGAAGCATATATTATGCTGGTGGCAAGTTCCTCACCCAGAGGCTCACCAGTGCCCGATGACATGGCAAACCGTGCTGCACACGGTGTCAGCTCTGGCAGCTGCCTGCCCTCCCTTTGGAAGTCGTCATCGGACTCAGGGTCAGAGCGTATCTCCCCTTCTGCACTCACCTCTTGCAAAGAGGGTGCTTTCAAGCAGGCCTCTACTAGGCACTGCCGGCGAAGCCTTCCCGATGGCCTCCCGCCCTTACAACTCTTCCTGGAGTGTGGCTTTGTGAAGCAGGCCTCTCCTAGGCACTGCCGGCGGAGCCGTCCCCATGGCCTCCTGCCTGCACAACTCCTCCTGGAGTGTGGCTTTGTGGAGCAGCCCCTGTATGCGCTGCTCCTTTTGGATAACCGCTGGGGCACGGTATCCTGTCCCCGACGGGACTCTCCTGGCCCGACTCTGCGGAGTCAATGGCCCTGACAGACTTGGCTTATGCCTACCGCCCGACTGGCGTTGGCTGTGTACCCTGCTGGGCACTTTGGCAAGTCTGTCCCCGCACCGCTACCGGCTTGCGACTCCCCAGAGGTGACAGGCTGCCTTTCAGAGACTGCGCTCCCGCAGCTCTCTCTCTCCTTGTCCGTAGCAGGCCTGCACCTTGATGATTTTTTACTTGTTCCTGTATTGTGTGGAGAAAAACATACAGCAACAATTTGCTACTTTTTTCTAACTCCTCCAAAGTCTCCCCGACTTTGGTGGAGCTGTAACTACTCACCTGCAGGAGGAGCTCCGTCCTCCTGCTGCCGTTCGCGCCAATGCGTCAGACGTAATGACGCGCATGCACCCTGATGGGTCTTCTTCATGTAGTCACTCACGTGACTCCGAAGTAAAATGAATCATTCAAGATGTCTTACCTTGAAATCTCTTCACTGGCCTGGAAATTTCTTCCTCATGTTTTAATCCTTCTTGAGCTTACAGTGTTTCTCAGAAAAGGGTTTCCCCTCTATCCAAGAATAGCCACCTATTCTGTTTTACCTCCTCTGCAAAGTATCCAAAGCATAATAATTGAAAGAAATTGACCTGCCTACATTGCCTGGATAATCTTTGTTCTGACATTCAGAAACAAGCAGCTATAGCAGTGCTAAAACACTTCCTGTGAATCAGGTCAGATAGCTTCCTGCACTTTAGACTTCCGACTTTAGAGATAAAGCATGGAAATGGGGCATTCAGCTCACCTAGACCGTGCCGACCAGTAATCACCCCACACACTAGCACTATCCTACACACTAGAGACAATCTACAATTTTACCGAAGCCAATTAACCTTTTTAGTACTTTTATTAATAGTTTTCTCAAACTACATTATTTTCTAACACTGGCACTGTTCTTATAACTCGTTAGACCTCATTTGGACTACACAGTTGCAGCATGGGACCCATACACAAATAAAAAAAATTCTTCCATCGAACGTGTCCAAAGACAGGCAGCTCAATTTGTTACTAACACCTATGAGAGAGAAGCGAGTGTTACAAAACTTCTGAATTCTCTGGGGTGGAACCCTCTCCAAGACAGACGTGAAGCTCACCGTTTGACCTGTTTTTACAAAATGTTAAATGGTCAGCTCGACATAGATTACAAGACCTACACCGAAACCAAACCAATTAGGAGCAGACGAGGGCATTCGATCCAATTTGTGATTCCAGCTACCAAGACAGATGTGTACAGCAATTCATTCTTCCCCCGCACAATTACAGCATGGAATAATCTCCACCCTACTTTAGTTACCCAACCAGATGCAACTAAATTTAAGGTAGCTCTTTCTTCCCCAAAACCCTTTCTGGCTTAAGTCCTCCCTCCACCAGTTTAAATTCCATTTGGAATATTTTGGAGGACCAAGAAACCAAGAACCAAGAACTTTAGAATAGAACGCTTTATATTATATTGCCTCTTGTTCCTCTTATCAAGATGTGTCATTTTACACATACACATTTAATTTCATCTGCGACATCTCTGCCCATCTCCAAAGAAAGTCCTTGTCCTCATGAAACCTGTCATTGTCATCTTCACTCTTCCAATCTTTACTGGTTTTATGTCAACTACAAATTTTGATATCTGTCATCTTTTCACTCAAATCCATGTCTTTAACACTGACCTCTAAGGACAACCATTAAGGTCTATTCTGTAAAGCAACTGGTCACTACTGTTTGCCGTCGTGCCACTAAACTGTAGTTCCATCAATGCTTTTACCATTCATTTTAATCCACAGTTTCTACTTTGCTAATATATAAGCTATATTTCATTGCAGATGCATCACATTCATACAGCACTTACATTAACCCTCTCCGATAACCTTTTAAAATGTACTAAACTTAAATAAACAGGATGTCCTAATGCCAGCTCTGTTAATTCTTGCAGGTTAAAATCTTGAGAAGTAGACCAGGCAGAATGCTGGTGATCAACAGTGAGGGTTGATCACATTGCTTCAATGACTGTCACTAAATGTTGATAACAAAGTCTTTCCATTGAGATATTCGCTTGAAAACTCCAATCAGATCATTAACCTACTTGCAGCACTGAATGGATGACCTTCTGTCAATGCTCTTGGCATTAACCAAACTGTCACATCTTGTAACCTTCCCTTTTGATCATGAGTCCTGTAAGTTCCTCGTGCCCTGGGGAATAAGTTCATAAATGCATAAGTGATAGGAGCAGAATTAGGCCATTCGACCCATCAAGTCTACTGCACCATTCAATCCTGGGTGATCTATCTCTCCATCCTAACCCCATTCTCCTGCCTTCTCTCCATAACCCCTGACACCCATACTAATCAAGAATCTATCTATCTCTGCCTTAAAAACATCAATTGAATAAAGGTTGTTTTGATAAATAGGGAAGTTGAGAAAGAATGTTATATATTGGTTTCCTCCAAAGACGTACAGGTTTGTAGGTTAAATGGCTTGGTGTATGTGTAAATTGTCCTAGTGTGTGTAGAATAGTGTTAATGTACGGGAATCACTGGTCAGTGCAGACTCGGTGGGCCGAAGGACCTGTTTCCGTGCTGTAGCTCAAAACTAAATTAAACTAAAAAAAATGTTAGTCTAATTTCTGAAAAATATTATTTTTTAAAATAAATATTCATAATTAATGTAATCATCTAGCATGTTTTTAAGTGGAAGGACAAAGGTAATGTGACAACTGATATTCAGCCAACTCAATGCTGATCTGAGAACTCACATCGTAACATTTGCTTTCTATCAGTTGTCATGTGAACATTACTTCATGATTCTCTTGGTAGTGTTTAAAATAAGATGTGCAGAATATATATTTTATATGGCCAGTACGTAATTTACACTTTATGGTAAAATAATAAAATTGTGAATCAATAATTTCAGGAGAGGTGGAGAGGAAAGAAAATTGGCAGAACAAATTCACTAAAAAAACATTAAAATTATCTATTCAACAAAACCATTGTCACAAAGAGATGATGAATTGAATCATATGTGTGGTTATACAAGCTAATACATTTTTTAATATAACAATTACAATCTGTATCAACAGAAAAAAATGTAGTTATTTATATCATAAAATAAATCTTCTTTAATTCCACGGCAGTATTTCATCTCATATTCAAGCTGTGAAAATACCAGGAGCACTTTATCACAAATTAATTTAGCAAATGTAACATGCCTGCTCATAAAATTTAAGTAAATTGAGAAACTGTAGAGACTTAATCCTTGATCTTCAATTATTCTTCATTGTTGAACACAACAGAAAAATATAAAAAGACCAAGAAAGATTGGACGGTCCCTTCATCAACCTTGGAAAGGAATTCTTTAAGCCAAAAATGACTCAATGGATTTAGTAATAGGAGAAGATTGCATTCCTGTATTGTTCAGGCCCCTAGGGCTGTCCCGGGATTGCCTGCAGTGAGAACAAATTATCACAGCAGGCAAGGGCTAGCCTAAGTAGCAAAAGTCTTGACAGAGCTGGCAGGAGTTGTTGCATGTTCCCGTGTCACCGTGAGTGACAACAACAGGATGCAATAACAAAATTGCCTTTTGAACCCTTCCTGTGCCTCCGGAGCTTTATTTGAACGCCAGCACAGAGCATGAAACACATTCCAATGGAGGTGAAGCCAAAGAAAGAAACTAACATGTTATCACTTCATTCATCTGAAATCTGACCAGGAATGAAAAGCATTTTACCAACAGAAGATTAATTTTAGATCTGACAAAAACACTTCCTGCACTGCAGGATTTAAAATCCTTCAGTGGAAACTCCAAGACAAGATATTTGTAGTAAGGTGAAGAGCAGACATTTTAAATATTTCCAGGCATAGTTTGCTCAATGCTGTGGGTCAGGCAAATTTGAATCTATACTGCTTACTGAACATTGATAAAATATTTCAAAGCAGATGTCATTAGACCGCAATGAGCAGCAAAACCCCCCCACAGATTCCTATTGATCACTCAGAACAGTAAGGTGTTTTAGTTGGACTCACAAAATAGATTATTGTACAGATTTTTGAGTACTCAGCAGCATTGTTTAAGATAGCCATCATAGAAACACAGTCTAATTTCTAGCATTCTTTCATCCACTGTTTCATTGCGTTTTCATGGGATCACCTCAAAATGTACTGTTCCTCAAAGAGACTAGTAGTTTCTATCAGAATTGCACAACTGAGCAAATTAATGCAACATAGTTGATAATAGTCTTGATAAAGGACTTCTAATCTACATTAGCTCTTGCACGAATGCCCTCTCAAAAGATACTTGTTTATCAATAGTTATTTATTTCCAAAATATAACTTTTAAATTGCTCAGATGACAAGGATACAAAACAGTGAAGAGATAAGGTTCAGTTGAAATTAAATTTAGAACATTTAAGAAAAATAACAAAATGAAAGTGAAAGGTGGCACAATGGGTGTTGAGCAGAGTCTGTGAGGAAATGACAATGCTCACCCAGAGAGTTGTGAATTTGTGGAATTCTCTGCCACAGAAGGCAGTGAAGGCCAATTCACTGGATTAATTTAAAAGAGAGTAAAGGGGCTGTCCCACTGCTGCGACCTAATCTGCACGTTTAGAAGAGTTTGCTCTCGACTCAAACTCGTAGCATGGTCGACTCGTGGTCCTAGGAGGTCCTATGAGGTCACTGGAACTCTCCTTCCTGCTCGAGGTAAGTTCCCGCATTCTCGCGGCCTCGGCTAAGTCGCGGAAAAATTTCCAGCATGTTGAAACATTTTCCGTGAGTAAAATTTGGTCGGCATGGTTCTGTTTAACTCATAGTGCAGTGGAGTGGGTCGCCATTTAGATACAGGCAGTCGAGGGCAGCCGTAGGCAATCTCCTTCGCTGACCGGGCATTTTAATTGGCTCATTGGAGTTCTCAGGACCAAGGAAAACCGACCGGTTGGTAAAATGCCCGCTAAACTATTAAACATTGTCTGACTTCTTAAAAGTGTCTCCCCTCCCCTTCCCTTCTCTGCCCCCCCCCCCCCCCCCGCTCTGTAAAGGACTTACCGTACACTGTGCAGCCGTCTTTTACCTTCCTCTTCATCGTGGGTCTGAATTTCAGACAGCGCTCCCCCGCTTTCCCTGGGCCCTGCCTTTGCTGTGTGTGTGTGTGTGTGTGCATGTGTGCGTGTGTGCATGTGTGCGTGTGTGCGTGTGTGCGTGTGTGCGTGCGTGTTCCAGCTCGCGGTTTCATAGCTGACGGTCGATCCAGCTCGAGGTTTCTCAGGCGAGTGCCCTCGAGCTTGAAGGTCGAAGACACTCTTCCGAACACGCGGATTAGGTCGCCGCAGTGGGACAGCCCCATTACATAGAGCTCCAGGGGCTAGCGGAATCAAGTGATATGGGGATAAGGCAGGCACTGGTTACTGATAGTGGATAATCAGCCATGATCACAATGAATGGGGAAAATGGCCTCCTCCTGCACCTATTTTCTATGTTTCTATGTAAAAACATACGTTCGATTTGAGTCACAGTAGGGAAAAATTGTGCAGAGATAAATTTGAATGCTATTCATTTGAATGTATGTAATACCCATAACTAGGTAGGTGCATTAATGGTACAACGAGTAATAAATTGGCCACAGTCTAATCTATATAACTAAAACTCTCATCTTGACCACTTCCTGTCTGCGCTGTATATTGATGTTAGAAAAAAACGATACCATATATCGCTATCATTTTGGCCATGTTACTTACAGTCCTCGTCCGCTGAGGCAGCCCCGAGGATTTTTCAGATTGATGGAAATTAAAAAAGTATTAGTGTTTAAAAAATCTTGAGATCAGCTGATTGGTCCTCTCACCTGTCAATCACCACGATGAAGGGGGGGGGGGAGCAGGACTATAAAACTCCGGATGCCTGGACATGAGTCAGTCACTCTGGAAGATTGCAGAGGGAGATTCCACAGCTGTGATTCTAAGCTGTGAATCAACTGAACTGTGAGTCTGCAATGTACTTGCAATAAATGATTTGTTAGCTCTTGATGACAATGCAATGAGTTGTTTGGCAATTTGGTGGTCTGCACTCTGCTTGAAATGCTGTGAAATTTAAGTTGGTGGCCAGCACTCTACCTGTAATGCTGTGAAATTGAGGTTGATGACTAGCACTCTGCCTGAAATGCTGCGAAATTGAGTTTGGTGGCCTGCACTCTGCGTGAAATGCTAAGAAATTGAGGTTGGTGGCCTGCACTCTGCCTGAACTGCGATGAAATTGAGGTTGTTGGCCTGCACTCTGCCTGAAATGCTATGAAATTGAGTTTGGTGGCCTGCACTCTTCCTGAAATGCTATGAAATTGAGTTTGGTGGCCTGCACTCTGCCTGAAATGCTATGAAATTGACTGGTGGCCTGCACTCTTCCTGAAATGTTATGAAATTGAATTTGGTGGCCTTCACTCTGCCTGAAATTAGATTAGATTAGATTAGATTAGATTAGATTTTATTCTTGTCATTTGAACCTCAATGAGGTTCAAACGAAATTCAATTTCCACAGCCATACAACAAAACAATTCCTACACGACACACAAACAATTCAATTTACAGAAAAACATCTATCACAGTGAATCTCCTCCTCACTGTGATGGAAGGCAAAGTCTTTTCTCTCCCCTGCACCATTTTTCTCCCGATGTTGAAGCCCCAGGCGGGCAATGTTAAGTCCCACGGCCGTTGAGGCCGCGCCGGGCGGTGTACTGCCTCGCTCCGGGCCCAAAAGTCACAAAGTTGGAGCCCCCGGCGGCCGCTGGAATGTCCCGCGGCCATTAAAGCCGCGCCGGGCGATTTACGGCCCCGCTCCGGGTCGTTCCAACCCCGCGACACGGGCGGGAGAAGTTGCGTTGCTGGAGCTCCAGAAAGCGGTCTCTCACCCGGACCCGCGAGCTCCCGATATCACTGTCCACCAGTCTGCAGCTTGAGCTCTGGAGTCGGGCCGCAGCAGCGAGCCACCACCGCTCCTCACGCTCCGAGGATGGCCAGCCCCACGATGGTAAGTCCGCAGCTCCGCAGGCTCCGCAACTGGAGCTCCCAGGTCGTCCCGGTCGGAGGCCGCTCCACAGAGCTAGGCCCCAACGACAACGGAGACCCGACAGGGAAAAAGTCGGGTCTCCCATACAGGGAAGAGATTTTTTAAAGTTTCCCCCTCCCCCCCCGCCCCCCACATATACACAGTTAAAAACAGTATAAAAAACCCTACAAACAACTACATTTAACGAGACAAAAATTAAAAAAAGACAAACGGACTGCAGTCGAGCCGCTGCCGTTAGGCGCCGCTGCCGTTAGGCGCCGCCACACCCACAAACCCAAATGCTATGAAATTGAGTTTGGTGGCCTGCACTCTGCCTGAAATGCTATGAAATTGAATTTGGTGGCCTTCACTCTGCCTGAAATGCTAAGAAATTGAGTTTGGTGACCTGCACTCTGCCTGAAATGCTATGAAATTGAGTTTGGTGGCCTGCACTCTGCCTGAAATGCCATGAAATTGAATTTGGTGGCCCGCACTCTACCTGAAATGCTATGAAATTGAATTTGGTAGCCAGCACTCTGCCTGATATGCTATGAAATAGAATTTGGTGCCCTGCACTCTGCCTGAATTGCTATGAAATTGAATTTGGTGGCCTGCACTCTGCTTGAAATGGAATTTAAAGGAATAGCCATGAGTGAACTTCCAGTCCACCAGCCCTGAGTGACTGATCTGCCAGCCCACCAGCCCTGAGTGACTGAGCTGCCAGCCCACCAGCCCTGAGTGACTGAGCTGCCAGCCCACCGGCCCTGAGTAACTGAGCTTCCAGCTCACCAGCCCTGAGTGACTGAGCTCCCAGCCCACCAGGCCTGAGTGACTGAGCTGCCAGCCCACCAGGCCTGAGTGACTGAGCTGCCAGCCCAAGAATCCATTTGGCTGACAATGCTCATACTAGCCCTCTGGAAACCAGTCCCTTCGGGCCACAACACCCATACCAGTGCTCCAGATATGCCCCCCCCCCCCCCCGCCACTGGTCACCAACATTGGAATTGGTGGAGAGGTGGAATATTGTATTGGGGGACCAACGGATCCCACATAGTCTAGTAGCTATTATAGGCATTATTGTAAACTGACAAAGTTTGGAATTAAATCTTTGGGTAGTTATCTTTATAATAATAATAAATCCTTTATTTCGAACAGACTAAACAATAAAAAGTAAGTATGAAACAGCATACAAAAAACAAAAACAAAAAAAACAAGAATATTTATAAAGTGTCATAAACAATATTTATAAATAAATGAATCGTATGTGTCCGAAAAGGAGCAGGAAGAAGCCAAAGCTTATTAATTCCCACCCCTTATTTAACTGCTTATAATTATCTTATACAAATTTAGCAGCTATAAACACCTATTTCCACATGTACAAATTATTTACATTTATACACTAATCAAATATTTGCAAAGCCATACCAAAAAAAAGAGAGAAAAAAAAAGAAAAAAGAAAAGACCTTCCTGTACTATGCAGTATCTCTTAGTCATATAGTTAACCCAATCACCCTATAATCACCCTTCCCAATACAATCCGTATAACAAATATCCTACTCAAAATCACCTATCCTCATCCCAATTAAAGAGAGATTGGGGAAATGAAGAATGAGATGAGATGGCCCTGATTTTAAGGCATGGGGTAAAGGAAATAGAGAAAATGCTATAGAAGAATAAGCCCACAAACTGTAATGTTGGGCATAGCATGAATCAAGAACTTAATGGTCTGTATAACAAGGTAATACAAGAATCATGTGGATTTTAATCTACATATAGACTGGATGAAGCAAATTAACAGTCATAGTGGGTAGGATAAATTTATAGTGTATAAGAGATTGTTTTCTTAATCAGTATGTTGAGGAACCAACAAGGGAACAGACTATTTCATATCCCGTGTTGTGTTATGATATAGGGTTAATTGATGAACTGGTAGTTAATGAGCCTTCGGGGAATATTGATGGGATTTTACAGGAAGATTGTAAGTGATTTAATTCAATCTGAAGCCAGCATTTTAAAGATAAATAAAGCAACTATGAAGGTATAAGGCCTGTGTTGGCTATAGTGGACTTGGAAACTAATTGAAAATATGACAATTAGTAAACAAAAGCGAACCTTGGATACATGGATTACAAGTACTATTTATCAATTTAAGGTAAACTAAAAACAGACAACACAGAAGGAGGCAATTCAGCCAATATCCAGATCTATCAACTCCCCTTGAGATTTTTTTTGTCATTTACCTGCACTGGAGACAATGCCTTTGGAGCCAATTAAACAATCAGTGCATCTTTGAGATTTGAGAGGAAACCACAGCACCTGGGGTATTTCTACCAAGTGCAAGCAAGCAAGAACAGTTGAATATATAGATTAAATGCCTTTGCAGTATTATTTGTGGACTGGTTCAAGAATGAATGTTTTCCCCATGCCCTATACGTTAACCAGTAATCATCTACCAACAACTACCCACTCCCTTGACCATTATCTCTCCCGCTCACATTGCCTAGTCATCATCAGTACCTGCTTTCTCTGAACACCACATTGCCCACCCATGGGAATTGGACCTCAAGCTCACCTCCACCCACCATCTCATTACCTCTACTAAAGCCCACATTTCAGAATTACCCATAAAACTCAGACAGCTCCAACTGTAAAACTATTATTAAGACTGGGCATTGCAGGCTTTCTCCTCATAACCCATTCTTATCTCCTTTCACAACATCCCTCCTTCCTCCTATTCACCTAGAAGCTCCTGAAACCTTGTGCGAAAGAGCGTCCAACCTGATAATCCTTCTGCCTATCAATCACTATTCTCATTGATGGGAGCCCGGGTTAAAGGAAGCCTCCAGGTCTAGTTTTCCTGCGCTTTTAGGATACCCATTAATCAAGGTTTCCAAATCTCATGCTAAAATCCTATCAGCCCTCAATTCCACAAAATATATCACATCTGACATCAATTTTAGTGAAGAGAACAAGGTGGACAATGAAGACAGCAACCCTAAAATAGCACTACTGCTTTCACAGCTAATAGGGATTCCCTTCTTCCAGTTGGATTCTGTTATCTCGGGACCAATATAGCATTCGTATCTAATGGTCCCCTTTGCTCAACTAATCAATTGAATGTCCTGCACTTACCTAGCAACCTATTACCCTTTACCCCTCTGAATCTGGCCAGTTATGTCCTCCCCTTCATCAAAAACTAACTGAAATTAGCAGGATGGGCGGTGGTGCAAACTAATGTATGTTAGGCGATTGTGCTAAACAGTGAAAATTTAAAACCAGACATTTGCATTAACAACCAACACTAATGCACAGCGGGTAGCGATTATAGCTGCTGCTACACAACATCATAGTCCCAAATTCAACCCTGGCCTGTGGTGCTGCCGATATGGAGTTTGCCGGTTCTCCCTGTGACAGGTGCTCTGGTTTTCTCTGCCTACTCAATGACATGCAGATTTGTAAGTAAATTAGCCACAGCAAATTGTAAATGGTACTTGATGGTTGGACAGGACACACTGAATGTCCTATATCCCTGTTGTTTGACACTGTAACTCTATACATAGGTTGTAAGCCACCAAAATGGAATATGAGATGCTGCTCCTCCAGTTTGCATGTGGTATCACACTGGCACTGGGGGAGGCCATAGGAAAGGGAAGGGGAGTTAAAATCAACAGCAACTGGGAGATCAAGCAGGCTTTGGTGGTCCGAGTCCAAGTGTTCAGCGAAACAGTAATCTAGTCTACTCTTGGTCTTGCCAATGTAAATCACAACACAAATGCAGAAAATGAGGTTAGAGGATGTACACATGCACCTCTATCTTACCTGGATGGACTGCTGGGGGCCCTGGATAGATGGTGAGGGAGGAGGTATGGGTACAGGTGTTAAATCTCTTGCAGTTGCAGGGGAGAGTACCTGGTAGAGGGCAGTGTGGGTGGGAAGAGATGAGTGAACCATGGAGTTGCAGAGAGAATGGTCTCTGTGGAATGCAGGAAGGAGTAGGGATGGGAAAATGTGACTGGTGGTGGGATCGCATTGAAGGTGGCCTCTCTTCTCTGTGCCCCATCTTGATTTGTGCCGATTTCTCTCCTTTCCCCTCCCCATCCCCTCCCACCTATATTTCTTCCTCTGACATAACAATTTGCACCTCTTTTATCCTTATTTAATGCTCCTTATCTTTTTATCTCTGGCCTTTGTCAAACATCTGCCTATCAAAAAACCCTCCTCAGCTATCTCTACCTTTCACTTGCCCGGTTTGTCCAGCCCCCACCTCTCTTCTAGGTTTCTCTACTACACCACAATTGGTCAGAAGAAGGGATCTGACTGAAACATCACCTATCCATGTTCTCCAGAAATGCTGCCTCGCCCGCTGAGTTACTCCAGCACATTGTGTCCAAATCATTTCCACTTCCTTTTCTTACCACTCTTATGTCATGGAGTTCTCTGGTTGAACAAAGGTAGAGGTAGGCAGTCCTTGAGAGTTTTACCAAAGATTGCTCCCACGAGAGATGTTTGGGGGAGCACTTAACTGTCAGGAACTTCAGACGGCAAGGCTGAACCAAGGGCAATAGATGAGAAGTGGAAGCTGGAACTACAATGGAATGTGGCTCAGTTCTTATCAGTCATGAAAAAGTTGAACAAATTGGAACAAACTTTGGATAGGTACATAAATCGGAAAGTTTCAGAGGGTGATGGGCCAAACATAGGCAAATGGCACTAGCTTAGATGGGGCACCCTCTATAATGCCAAGATAAAATTAATATGTTCAAAGTAAAACAAAAAATTAACATTTTTTACAGCTGATCCGCAAATTCTAAATTTGACGCAATGTCACAGATGACTAGAAGCTTAGTCAAAGGTAGACAAAAATGCTGGAGGAACTCAGCGGGTGAGGCAGCATCTATGCAGAGAAGGTATAGACGACGTTTCGGGGGAAGAAGGGTCTCGACCGGAAACGTCGCCTATTCCTTCTCTCCATAGATGCTGCCTCACCCGCTGAGTTCCTCTAGCATTTTTGTCTACCTTCGATTTTCCAGCATCTGCAGTTCTTTCTTAAACAGAAGCCGAGTCAAAGTGATTTGTTATAAAGGAGAGTTATTAATGAAAAGAGAGAGGGGCAGAAATTGAATGAACATTTTAAAAAGGCCCACAGAGACCAGAATTAGAGACACCCAGAGATCTTGAAGCTTTAAAAGGATGGAAGTTACAGATTTTTTTTGTGGGGGGGTGGGGAGGGGAAGAAGTCAAAGAGGGTTGATGAACAATGATAAGAACTTTGAACTCAAGGTATTAGTGGAGTGCAGAATGTCTTTAAGCATATGATTCTTTGTTTATTTAGTCTTTTCATGTTTGGTTCCTAATTGAATAAAATGTCATGCAGTTTCCTGCTTTGCAACAACATAACAATACCTCAGGTATTCAGGCAGCACAAATAGGTATAAAAATCAACACTTAAAACATTTAAAGTGTCCTGTCTTCCTTCTCCTAAAGTACAATGCCTTTCTGAAGATATTGCAAATTGATGACAATGGTAGTAGACTTTTCAGGAATGCCGAAGGTTAGTGTTGAATCTTGCTTTTCAAGATTAAGGCAAGTTTGTAGCAGCAAAACTGATATATTGTGCATTGGATTATCACACGACCATTGTTCGGTTGGTTGTTGGCATGGACCTGATTGCTAAAAGTCGTCATTCAGTGTTGTTGCATGCACAGCACAGAAATCTGCAGTAACAAGGGAAAAGAATATTCACTTTTCTTTGGACTATCGCATGCACAGGTTTAGCCATGTAGTTGTTGGAAAGCATTAGCATTGCTGCCTAAATTCAAAATCCTGTTATGTGTTTTGAACTCGAGAGCCAACCAGTATATATATGGATGGACGTGCTCTCTAAATTGAACAGTAAACTGGCTATCGAAAGAGAAACTGGTAATGAGAGAGCACAAAATGATGTGATATGTAACAACAAAAGAGTAACCCTCCTGATGAAGTTGGACCAGAACCTCAGTCACATGTTTACATTTTCTTATTCCCCAATAGTTGAATAAAGTTCTGTCTCACAACATTGTGCATAAACCAAAGTTGTCAGAAAATAGCCAAAGACTGTACATTTGGGACAAGGAACCATAATATCATAAAATCATAAGTGAAAGGAGCAGAATTATGTCCATCAAGTCTACTTCGCCATTCAATCATGGCTGATCTACCTCTCCTCCCGAACCCTTGATAAAGGTGAAACAATTAATGAGCACATTGTTTTATCATTTGGCAACCTAAATTAGCGACCAAATAATTGCAAGGTAGAACCACTTTGAATGGCATCTAAATCCTATAATTGTTGCTAAAGGATACTTCCCTGTAGAACAGTAATAACTACAATTTGGGCCGCATTTTATCAAAGCCCAATTATGAAATTTAAGCAAAATTTACCCATGGGTATAACTTTTCATTAAATTCCAATGAAAGGACATAAGTTAACATGCTCTAATTTACTTAGAAACATAGAAAAATAGGTGCATGAGTAGGCCATTTGGTCCTTCGAGCCATTCAATATGATCATCTAAAATCTTTACCCCGTTCCTGTTTTTCTCCATATCCCTTGATTCCTTTAGCCCTAAGAACTAAATCTCATTCTCTCTTGAATTGGCCTCCACTGCCTTCTGTGGCAGAGAATTCCACAGATTCACACTCTCTGGGTGAAAACTCATCTCAGTCCTAAATGGCCTCCCCTTATTCTTAAACTGTGACCCCTGGTTCTGGACTCCCCCAACATTGAGAAAAAATTTCCTGCATCTAGCCTGTCCAATCTTTTAAGACTTTTATATGTTTCTGTAAGATCCCCTCTTATCTTTCTAAATTCCAGTGAATACAAGCCTAGTCGACCCATTCTTTCATAATACGTCAGTCCCTTCATCCCTGGAATTAACCTGGTGAACCTACAATTCGCTGCACTCCCTCAAAAGCAATAATGTTCTTCCTCAAATTTGGAGACCAAAATTGCACACAATACTCCAGGTGCGGTCTCACCAAGGCCCTGTACAACTCCTTGCTCCTAAACTCAAATCTTCTCGCAATGAAGGCCAACACCATTAGCGTTCTGCACTGCCTGCTGTACTTTCAGTGACTGATGTACAAGCATACCCAGGTCTTTAAAAATTGGCTTAAATAATTTGTCAAAAAAGCTTGTAGAGGTTGTTCTACTATCTTAAAAAGATCATATAAATTGTGCTTCACATCCGTTCACAATTACTCCATTGTGCCCACCCACAGAACAGAAACATAAATATCACAAGATTTAACTCTCTGCTAAACGATCAGTTTTATTTTTACCATCACGCACATAGCTCGCATCAACAAGACCTTGCTACAAGGAAATCTCAAGCTGTGGTGCTCCCAGTTTGAAATACTACCAAGACTCATGTGGCCTTTAACTGCGTATGAAATCCCCATCAACAAAGTGGAAAAGCTGGGAAGAATGATCAGCACACATGTGAAACAGTGGCTTGGACTTCCATGATACTTAATTGCTACGGGAGTGGCAAATTGGAATTACCCATTGCAGGTCTTATGGAAGAGTTCAAATGCACTAAAGCAAGGTTGGTCATGACCCTCACTGAATCTGTAGATACTGTTATTCGAACAGCCGCCCCCCATGTGACAACGGAGAGGAAATGGACCCCATCTGAAGCCGATCAGAGTGCTGTCTGCTCTTCATTTCAGGGATGTGGTTGGTCAAGTCCAACAAGGGAGAGCTGGGTTTGGGCTCGTCCCAAAAGCTCCTCAATGGCACAAGGCAACATCAGTGCTGAAGCGGCATGCCCCAGCGGCATGAACATTGACTTCAACATAGCTTTTATTGTCTCCTCCCCTTCTCAGCCCTCTGGCTCCTCCTCTTCCTTTCTTCTTCCCGCCCCCCACTTCCCCCCCCCCCACCCTACATCAGTCTGAAGAAGGGTTTCGGCCCGAAACGTTGCCTATTTCCTTCGCTCCATAGATGCTGCCGCATCCGCTGAGTTTCTCCAGCACTTTTGTCTACCTTCGATTTTCCAGCATCTGCATGTTCCATCTTAAACATCAGTGCTGAAGAGACGGCTCGTGGTGGAAGAGGTGAGAAGACAGGAGGAGGCAGAGCGACACGCCAAGGCTGTCTCAATGGCCAAGCAGGGCCAATGGACTAACTGGGAGAGCCTAGAAAAGAGGAAACTCAGCTGGTGTGACATCTGACAAATGGAGGGATCTCGGCTAAGTTTTGTCATCAGAGCCACTTATAATGTTCTACCCTCACCCCAGAACATGAAGCAGTGGTTCGGAGAAGACCCCGCTTGTTCCCTTTGCCAAGCACCTGCATCATTAAGGCACATTTTAACAGGATGCACAACGAGCATCACCCAAGGGCGTTACACTTGGCGGTATAACCAAGTTCTCAGACAGCTAACATCAATCCTGGAACAGAGGCGAACGACCACAAATGTTTTCCCACAAACGTTGGCAGGAAATGTCCACTTCACTACATTTGTACCAGCAGGCCAACCTCCACAACACCAGATAATATCAAAGGATGCAAGCATTCTGCAGCCTGCTCGGGATAGGAAAATGGACGTGGACTTGGAAAAAAAGCTTGTGTTTCCCCCAGACTTTGTGGCTACAACACTCCGGCCAGACATGATCCTGTGGTCCAGAACAGCCAAGTTGGCATATGTTGTGTAATTGACAGTGCCATGGGAAGATGGTGTTGAAGAAGCTTATGAGAGGAAAAAGTCCAAGTACTCTGAACTGGTAACTGAAGCTGCCCAGAATGGCTGGGAGGCCAAGATGTTCCATGTAGAAGTGGGATGCAGTGGATTCATTGCTACATATACGACCAGTCTATTGAAGAAAATTGGGGTGAGGGGTTGCTCACTCCAACAAGCAATCAAGTCATTGTTAAATTCAGCAGAAAAAAAAGCAGCAATTGGCTTTGGATTAAAAGGAAAGACAACAATTGGGCTGCAGGATGAAGACAGAAGGGTATGGAACTGAGCGGGTGTACCTGGGATGCCAGGTATCACCGTTGAGCCCTCTGGAGATGTTGTGGCTTATCAATGAAATGTCAAAGAAGGAGGGTGCCCACCTGATGACCCCGATGACGTACCTACCCTACCTTTCACCACTCCAATCCCACTGTCAATATCAAGAGTGCCAACTTACTCCAGGGATTGAAACATCAATTCCTATTAGCTCTACTTATATATATGTCCATTTATCCTATTTCAAACTTCTGTTTTTTAAATCCTGTAAGAATTATTTTAAAAAGGCACCATGCAACTGAAACATCATTCTTTTCCCAGTTGGAGATAAACAGCTTTCAAAGAGTATCTTCTTAGGCCCCCTTTGGTCATGGCTGACCATGGTGCCTCCAGGGTTGGAGGATGCCAATGCGTGACTTTGTTTAACGTGAGGAGACTGGTGCACAGACAGCCACCACATGGTCCTTGACAGATCTGGGTCAGGATCCAGTGGCATGGAGTCCAAGACGACCGGAGACCCTTTTCTGCTGCAGCCTTCATCCGCCTTCCCACCCGTTGTGATGCTCCAATAAAGTCAGTCATCATCCTCCGCCTACCAGGAGCATAGCTCTAGACGGCATCACTCTCAGGACCTCAGGACCACACAAGGTTCACCACCACGACAAGGTGACAATCCACGGAGTATCATGTGCTAACAATTCAGTCCATTCAATACAACAGACTTTGCGATGAGATGGTCACTTTGCTGCCTTTCCACCTGTGGTTGGCAAAAAATAAAACAGGCCACCCAGTGGTCAATGAACGTATGACATGGGACGTTGGTTAAAAAACCCAAATAAACGTAGGTTTCTATGAGGTTTATGGAAAACAAATGGGTGGTGGGAATATGGATCAAACTGCCAAAGGAGGTAGTTGAGGCATGGACTATCCCAATGTTTAAAAAACACTTAGACAGGTAAATGGATAGGATAGGTTGGGGATATATGGACTGGCTGGGACGTGTTGGCCGGTGTGGGCAAGTTAGGCCAAAGGATCTGTATCACTCTATGACTCTATAAGCATCAAATTATATAACATGCCATTATTATCAGAAATAATGTAGACTGGTCTCTGAAACAAAAGAATGCTGGAAGTTCAAATTAAAGTTAATATTCCAAATTAATGCTGGATCTTTTTTGATTAACTCATCTAATTAATCAAGTTAATTTATTATTTTTGAGCAGTTAATTAACATTGTAAATTGAATGTCTTCACTGTGCTTTTAATTTCTTCTGTTATTGGTGCAAATATTTTCCTTCATTATTTTCATTGAATCTGTTTAATTTTGTTTAGTGTACTATATGGGATAATAGACAATAGACAATAGGTGCAGCAGTAGGCCATTCGGCCCCTCGAGCCAGCACCGCCATTCAATGTGATCATGGCAGATTATCCACAATCAGTACCCCATTCCTGCCTTCTCCCCATATCCCTTGACTCCATTATCTTTAAGAGCTCTGTCTAGCTCTCTCTTGAAAGCATCCAGAGAACCGGCCTTTACTGCCCTCTGAGGCAGAGAATTCCACAGACTCACAACTCTCTGTGTGAAAAAGTTTTTCCTCATCTCCGTTCTAAATGGCTTGCCCCTTATTCTTAAACTGTGGACCTTAAATCTGGACACCCCCAACATCGGGAACATGTTGCGTGTCCAAACCCTTAATAATCTTATATGTTTCAATAAGATTCCCTCTCATCCTTCTATGGGGGGGGGGGGCAAAACTCCTTAAAAATAATAAGGTCCCCCAACACAATATTTCACCTCTCCACCAAATCCAATATTCCACCACACGTATAGCCTCCAACTGCACAGGCGTGGCTGACGGGTTCCCGTTGTGACGCCACTGATCCCCACTCCTCCCCTCATCCCCCCCCACTCCAGCCCTTGCTCATCTCCACGCACTCACTCCATCCCCCCTCAACACCCCCCCCCCCACCCATCTACTCTTAGCGGCTCTCCGGCAGCGCAGCCATTCCCCCCCATTGGGTTCCCATTGTGACGTAGAACACGCAGGTATTACTGTGCAGGCGCAGCTGACGGGCTTGGCAAGTGGAAAAGGAATTTATTAAAGCTTAAAATGTGAATAACTCTTAAAATATAACAACAATTTAAATGGTAAAGAGGAGGTTTATTCAGTCCATTCTTTCTTGTTGCGTCTCTTGTTGCGTTCTGCAGCCGGGGAAGGGGATGGCTTCAGGCAGGGGCTGTCGGGGGCCGGTGGGGGGAGTGTCCTGCAGCATGGGGAGGGGCAGAGCTTCAGGCAGGTCTGTTGGGGGATGATGGGGAAGGGGGAGCATTCTGCAGCCGGAGGAGGGGGACAGCTTCAGGTGGTGGCCAGTTGGGGGGGTGCTTTTTAGAGGGCTAGTATGGGTGCTGTGGGTGGAAGAGACTGGTTTCCAGAGGGCTAGTATGGACATTGTGGACCGAATGGATAGTCCTGCGGCTGGGGACGGGGAGGCTTCAGGTGGGCACGAGTGGGAATGTTCTGTAGCCAGGGGAGGGGGACGGCTTCAGGCTAGGGCCAGTGGGGGGCGTGGGGCGGAAGCGCTGCCATCGCCTACCGCTGCCGTGGCCTGCCGCTGGGGGGTTGGTGTGCGAGGGGACGGGGAGGTGGTTGGGGGTGGTGAGCCACCTGGATGCACTGTTCACTCACTCATGGCTTGTGGACTCACAGTTCACTCAGCCACGGCTTGTGGACTCACAGTTCGGTCAGCCACGGCTTGTGGACTCACAGTTCGGGCAGCCACGGCTTGTGGACTCACTGTTCACTCAGCCACGGCTTGTGGACTCACAGTTCAGTCAGCCACGGCTTGTGGACTCACAGTTCACTCAGCCACGGCTTGTGGACTCACAGTTCACTCAGCCACGGCTTGTGGACTCACAGTTCACTCAGCCATGGCTTGTGGATGAACAGTTCACTCAGCCATGGCTTGTGGACACACAGTTCACTCAGTCACGGCTTGTGGACTCACAGTTCACTCATCCACGGCTTGTGGACTCAAATTTCATTCAGCCACGGCTTGTGGACTCACAGTTCACTCAGCCACGGCTTGTGGACGAACAGTTCACTCAGCCACGGCTTGTGGACTCACAGTTCACTCAGCCACGGCTTGTGGACTCACAGTTCTCTCAGCCACGGCTTGTGGACTCACATTTCATTCAGCCACAGCTTGTGGACTCACAGTTCACTCAGCCACAGCTTGTGGACAAACAGTTCACTCAGTCATGGCTTGAGGACTCAGTTCACTCAGCCACGGCTTGTGGACTCATAGTTCAGTCAGCCACGGCTTGTGGACTCACAGTTTGGTCAGGCACGGCTTGCGGACTCACAGTTCACTCAGCCACGGATTGTGGACTCACAGTTCACTTAGCCACGGCTTGTGGACTCACAGTTCACTCAGCCACGGCTTGTGGACTCACAGTTCACTCAGCCACGGCTTGTGGACAAACAGTTCACTCAGTCACGGCTTGTGCACTCAGTTCACTCAGCCACGGCTTGTGGACTCATAGTTCAGTCAGCCACAGCTTGTGGACTCACAGTTCGGTCAGCCACAGCTTGCGGACTCAGTTCACTCAGGTACAGCTTGTGGACTCACAGTTCACTCAGCCATGACTGTGACTCACAGTTCATTCAGCCACGGCTTAGAAACATAGAAACATAGAAACATAGAAAATGGGTGCAGGAGGAGGCCAATCGGTCCTTCGAGCCAGCACCGCCATTCATTGTGATCATGTCTGATTGTCCCCAATCAATAACCCGTGCCTGCCTTCTCCCCATATCCCTTGATTCGTCAGTGGGAACGTTCTGTAGCTGTGGGAGGGGATAGCTTCAGGTTGGGGCCAGTGGGGGGCGGGGGGCGGAAGCGCTGCCATTGCCTACCGCTGCCGTGGCCTGCTGCTGGGGGGGGTGGTGTGCGAGGGGAGGGGGAGGTGGGTGGGGGTGGTGAGCCTTGTGGACTCATAGTTCAGTCAGCCATGACTGGTGTACTCACAGTTCACTCAGTCACGGCTTGTGGACTCACAGTTCACTCAGCCACGGCTTGTGGACTCACAGTTCACTCAGCCACGGCTTGTGGACTCACAGTTCACGCAGCCATGGCTTGGGGACAAACAGTTCACTCAGTCACGGATTGTGGACTCACAGTTCACTCAGCCACGGCTTGTGGACTCACAGTTCACTTAGCCACGGCTTGTGGACTCACAGTTCACTCAGCCACGGCTTGTGGACTCACAGTTCACGCAGCCACGGCTTGTGGACAAACAGTTCACTCAGTCACGGCTTGAGGACTCAATTCACTCAGACACGGCTTGCGGACTCACAGTTCACTCAGCCACGGCTTGTGGACAAACAGTTTACTCAGTCACGGCTTGTGGACTCAGTTCACTCGGCCATGGCTTGTGGAATCACAGTTCGGTCAGCCACGGCTTGTGGACTCACAGTTCGGTAAGCCACGTCTTGTGGACTCACAGTTCAGTCAGCAACGGCCTGTGGACTCACAGTTCACTCAGTCACGGCCTGTGGACTCACAGTTCAATCAGCCATGGCTTGTGGACTCACAGTTCACTCAGCCATAGCTTGTGGACTCACAGTTCACTCAGTCACAGCTTGTGGACTCAGTTCACTCAGCCACGGCTTGTGGATTCATTAGTTCAGTCAGCCACAGCTTGTGGACTCACAGTTCAGTCAGCCACGGCTTGCGGACTCACAGTTCACTCAGCCACGGCTTGTGGACTCACAGTTAACTCAGCCACGACTGTGACTCACAGTTCACTCAGGCACGGCTTAGAAACATAGAAACATATAAACATAGAAAATATGTGCAGGAGGAGTCCATTCGGTCCTTCGAGCCAGCACCGCCATTCATTTTTATCATGTCTGATCGTCCCCAATCAATAACCCGTGCCTGCCTGCTCCACATATCCCTTGATTCCACCATCCCCTAGAGCTCTATCTAACTCTCTCTTAAACCCATCCAGTGATTTGGCCTCCAATGCCCTCTGTGGCAGGGAATTCCACAAATTCACAACTCTCTGGGTGAAAAAGTTTTTTTCTCACCTCAGTCTTAAATGGCCTCCCCTTTATTCGAAGACTGTGGCCCCTGATTCTGGCCTCTCCCAACATTGGGAACATTTTTCCTGCATCCAACATGTCCAGTCCTTTTATAATTTTATATGTTTCTATAAGATCTCCCTCATCCTTCTAAACTCTAGTGAATATAAGCCTAGTCTTTTCAATCTTTCCTCATTTGACAGTCCCACCATCCCAGGGATCAATCTCGCTAACCTACGCTGCACTGCCTCAATCACAAGGATGTCCTTCCTCAAATTAGGAGACCAAAACTGTACACAATACTCCAGATATGGTGGGGGGGATGGTGGGAGGAATGGGGAGGGGTAAATGGGGGGTGTGGGGGAGGGGGGTGTATGGTGAGGAAGGGTATGGGGAAGGGTGAAGGGGGGAGGGGAATGGGGTAAGGGGTGTGTGCGGGGATGAGGGGGAGGGGGAAGGCGGGAGTGGGGAAGTGGGTGGGGGGGGGCGATGGATTCCAGTTAGCAGCCACCGGCCGCGGCACAACACAGCACCTCCCGACTCCACACAGCGGCTTACCCGACTCCAGAGAGTGGATTTCCCGACTCCACACAGCAGCTTTCCCGACTCAACACAGCGGCTTTCCCGACTCCACACAGTGGCTTTCCCGACTCCACCCAGCGGCTTTCCCGACTCCACGCTTGCAGGCTCAATCAGCACTAGTTGTGGACTCAGCCCCGCCTCTGGCGGTTATTCTCCAGCGGGTGCCGGAAGTGGCGTTACCTTCATGGTGAATGGCAGGCGAGAAGACCAATCTGCTGATCTCATGATTTTTTAAACATTCATAACTTTTGTAATATTCCACCGACCTGAACAAAACTTGGTGCGCTTGGAGCAGAGGAAAACGGTGAGTAAGGTGGCAAAAGAATCCTAGCGATAAAGGGTACTGTTTTTGTGCAAATTAAAAAAAAATGCAAAGCATAAGTGGTCAAGATGAGAGATTTAGTAATAGTATAGATGGACCAAATGTGGGCAGATGACATGGGCATTCTGGTCAGCACGGGCAAGTTGTCTGCTTTTGTTGCTGTATGACTATGAGTCTATGAGGTGCGGGGCATCGTTTTTTTACAAAGATAGTGATGGGTGCCTAGATTGGAGCCGTTGGAGCTGTTGGTGTGGGAGGAGTAAAGTCCGGGCGGTGAGTACAAAACCCCATCGCGGGGCTTCGCTCCACAGAGGCCCGGTGCCGTTGGAGCTGTTGGTGTGGGAGGAACCCAAATCAGTAACGTTCCATTCGCAGTTTACAGTCCAAAACAAGTGGGCTTGAGGAAGCCGCTGATTGGTGGAAGCGGACTAGAGGAAGCAGCTGATTGGGAGTCAGATCCCTGCTGATTTCTTCCAGCAGATTGTACTTTGTATTGTATTGTATTGTATTTGTATTGTATCCTAGGTACAGGAGGAGTATGAGGGCCAGGGCAGTTTACTGTTCTGGATGTCAGATGTGGGAGGTCAAGGAATCTGATAACCTTCCAGACGTCCACATCTGCGCCAGGTGCATTGAGATAGGGCTCCTAAGGGACCGTATTAGGAACCTGGAGCAGCAGCTCGATGACCTCCGTCTGGTCAGGGAGAGCGAGGAAGTCATAGAGAGGAGTTATAGAGAGGTGGTCACTCCAAGACCACAGGAGGCAGGCAAGTGGGTCACGGTTAGGAGGGGCAAGGGGCAGAGGTAGGGACTAGAGAGTACCCCAGTGGCTGTACACCTTGACAATAAGTACTCCTGTTTGAGTACTGTTGGGGGGGACAGCCTATCTGGGGGTAGCGACAGCGGCCAGGCCTCCGGCACAGAGACCGGCCCTGTTGCTCAGAAGGGTAAGGAAAAGAAGAGGAGGGCAGTAGTAATAGGGGACTCTATAGTTAGGGGGTCAGATAGGCGATTCTGTGGATGCAGTCAGGAGACCCGGATGGTAGTTTGCCTCCCTGGTGCCAGGGTCTGGGATGTGTCTGAACGTGTCCAAGATATCCTGAAATGGGAGGGAGAGGAGCCTGAGGTCATGTTACATATAGGTACCAATGACATAGGTAGAAAAAGCGAAGAGGTCCTGAAAGGAGAATTTAGGGAGTTAGGAGGAGAGTTAAGGAGAAGGACCGCAAAGGTAACAATCTCGGGATTACTGCCTGTGCCACGTGACAGTGAGAGTAGGAATGGAGCGAGGTGGAGGATAAATGCGTGGCTGAAGGACTGGTGCAGAGGGCAGGGATTCAAGTTTCTGGATCATTGGAACCTCTTTTGGGGAAGGTGTGACCTGTACAAAAAGGATGGGTTGCACTTGAACCCGAGGGGGACCAATATCCTGGCGGGGAGATTTGCAAAGGCTACAGGGGAGACTTTAAACTAGAACGGTTGGGGGGAGGGACTCAAATAGAGAAAGCTTGTAGACAGTGTGTGAGGCAGGAGGCAGAGAAGGGAAGCACTCCGACCCAACAGGTAGGGGGGAAAGAAGAAAAAAATAATAAACAGAGAATAAGAGGTGTGGGTTTCTTAAATGTGTAAGCTGAGAGACAGAGGGGTGTAAAATGAGGGTAGAAGCAATAGGTAACAAGGTGAAAAGTAAATGTGGCAGGCAGACAAATCCTGGGCAAAAATCAAAAAGGGACACTTTTCAACATAATTGTATAAGGGGTAAGAGCGTTGTAAAAACAAGCCTGAAGGCTTTGTGTCTCAATGCAAGGAGCATTCGTAATAAGGTGGATGAGTTGAATGTGCAGATAGCTATTAATGATTATGATATAGTTGGGATCATGGAGACATGGCTCCAGGGCGACCAAGGCTGGGAGCTGAACATCCAGGGATATTCAATATTCAGGAGGGATAGACAGAAAGGAAAAGGTGAGGTAGCGTTGCGGGTTAGAGAGGAGATTAACGCAATGGAAAGGAAGGATATTAGCTTGGAGGATGTGAAATCGATATGGGTAGAGCTACGAAACACTAAGGGGCAGAAAACGCTAGTGCGTGTTGTGTACAGGCCACCTAACAGTAGTAGTGGAGTTGGGGATGGCATCAAACAGGAAATTAGAAATGCGTGCAACAAAGGTAAAACAGTTATAATGGGTGACTTCAATCTACATTTAGATTGGGTGAATCAAATTGGCAGGAGTGCTGAGGAAGAGGATTTCTTGGAATGTATGCGGGATAGTTTTCTAAACCAACATGTAGAGGAACCAACGAGAGAGCAGGCTATTCTAGACTGTGTATTGAGTAATGAGGAAGGGTTAGTTAGCAGTCTTGTTGTGCGTGGCCCCTTGGGCAAGAGTGACCATAATATGGTTGAGTTCTTCATTAGGATGGAGAGTGACATTGTTAATTCAGAAACAAGGGTTCTGAACTTAAAGAAAGGTAACTTTGAGGGTATGAAAAGTGAATTGGCCAAGATTGACTGGCAATTGATTCTTAAAGGGTTGACGGTGGATATGCAATGGAAGGCATTTAAAGACTGCATAGATGAACTACAAAAATTGTTCATCCCAGTTTGGCAAAAGAATAAATCAGGGAAGGTAGTGCATCCGTGGATAACAAGGGAAATCAGGGATTGTATCAAAACAAAAGATGAAGCGTACAAATTAGCCAGAAAAAGCAGCCTACCAGAGGACTGGGAGAAATTCAATCCAGCAGAGGAGGACAAAGGGTTTAATTAAGAAAGGGAAAATAGATTATGAAAGAAAACTGGCAGGGAACATAAAAACTGACTGCAAAAGTTTTTATAGATATGTGAAGAGAAAGAGATTAGTTAAAACAAATGTAGGTCCCTTGCAGTAAGAAACAGGTGAATTGATCATGGGGAACAAGGACTAGGCAGACCAATTGAATAACTATTTTGGTTCTGTCTTCACTAAGGAAGACATAAATAATCTACCGGAAATAGCAGGGGACCACGGGTCAAATGAGATAGAGGAACTGAGTGAAATCCAGGATAGCCGGGAAGTGGTGTTAGGTAAATTGAATGGATTAAAGGCCGATAAATCCCCAGGGCCAGATAGGCTGCATCCCAGAGTACATAAGGAAGTAGCCTCAGAAATAGTGGATACATTAGTGATAATTTTTCAAAACTCCTTAGATTCTGGAGTAGTTCCTGAGAATTGGAGGGTAGCTAATGTAACCCCCCTTTTTAAAAAGGGAGAGAGAGAGAAAACGGGGAATTACAGACCAGTTAGTCTAACATCGGTAGTGGGGAAACTGCTAGAGTCAGTTATTAAAGATGGGATAGCAGCACATTTGGAAAGTGGTGAAATCATTGGACAAAGTCAGCATGGATTTACGAAAGGTAAATCATGTCTGACGAATCTTATAGAATTTTTCGAGGATGTAACTAGTAGAGTGGATAAGGGAGAACCAGTGGATGTGTTATATCTGGACTTTCAGAAGGCTTTCGACAAGGTCCCACATAAGAGATTAGTATACAAACTTAAAGCACACGGTATTGGGGGTTCAGTATTGATGTGGATAGAGAACTGGCTGGCAAACAGGAAGCAAAGAGTAGGAGTAAATGGGTCCTTTTCAGAATGGCAGGCAGTGACTAGTGGGATACCGCAAGGCTCAGTGCTGGGACCCCAGCTATTTACAATATATATTAATGATTTGGACGAGGGAATTGAATGCAACATCTCCAAGTTTGCGGATGAAACAAAGCTGGGGGGCAGTGTTACCTGTGAGGAGGATGCTAGGAGGCTGCAAGTTGACTTGGATAGCCTGGGTGAGTGGGCAAATGCATGGCAGATGCAGTATAATGTGGATAAATGTGAGGTTATCCACTTTGGTGGCAAAAACAGGAAAGTAGACTATTATCTAAATAGTGGCCGATTAGGAATAGGGGAGATGCAACAAGACCTGGGTGTCATGGTACACCAGTCATTGAAAGTAGGCATGCAGGTGCAGCAGGCAGTGAAGAAAGCGAATGGTATGTTAGCATTCATAGCAAAAGGATTTGAATATAGGAGCAGGGAGGTTCTACTGCAGTTGTACAGGGTCTTGGTGAGACCACACCTGGAGTATTGCGTACAGTTTTGGTCTCCAAATCTGAGGAAAGACATTCTTGCCTAGAGGGAGTACAGAGAAGGTTCACCAGATTGATTCCTGGGATGTCAGGACTTTCATATGAAGAAAGACTGGATAGACTCGGCTTGTACTCGCTAGAATTTAGAAGATTGAGGGAGGATCTTATAGAAACTTAAACAATTCTTAAGGGGTTGGACAGGCTAGATGCAGGAAGATTGGGGAAGTCCAGGACAAGGGATCACAGTTTAAGGATTAAGGGGAAATCCTTTAGGACCGAGATGAGAAAAACATTTTTCACACAGAGAGTGGTGAATCTCTGGAACTCTCTGCCACAGAAGGTAGTTGAGGCCATCAGGGGGTATGGAGAGAAGGCATGTACAGGATACTGAGTTGGATGATCAGCCATGATCATATTGAATGAAGGGCCGAATGGCCTACTCCTGCACCTATTTTCTATGTTTCTATGTTTCTATGTGCTTCGAGGGGAGTTATGGAGGCAGATACAGTAGTGGCATATCAGAGGCTTTTGGTTAGGCACAATAATATGCAGGGTATGCGGGGATTTGGAACATGTGCAGGAAGGGGAGATTAGTTTAACTTGGCATTGAGTTGGGCTTGGACATTGCAGGCCTATCTGCCTGTTCCTGTGCTGTACTTTTCTATGTTTTATGTTTTCTCTGGCATAACAGAGGCTGAGGGGCAACCTGGTAGATGTTTATAAAATTACTAGACTAAGTGGGAACCGTTGGGTCCCATGTACACATGGGACCCCCAACGCAATATTCCACCTCTCCACCAATTCCGATATTGGTGTCCAGTGGGGGGGGGGGCTTTCTGGAGCGCTAGTATGGGTATTGTGGGCTGAAGGGACTGTTTTCCATAGGGCTAGTATGGACATTGTGGGCCAAATGGATTCTTGGGGTGGCAGCTCAGTCACTCAAACCTGATGTGCTGGCAGCTCACTCACGGCTGGTGGGCTAGCAGTTGACTCACGGCTATTCCTTGAAATTCCATTTCAAGCAGGGTGCAAGGCCACCAAATTCAATTGCAGTTTCATACCACTTCAAGCAGGGTGCAAGGCCACCGAATTCAAGTGCAGTTTCATACCACTTAAAGCAGGGTGCAGGGCCACCAAACTCAAGTGCAGTTTCCTACCACTTCAAGCAGGGTGCAGGGCCACCAAACTCAAGTGCAGTTTCATGCCACTTCAAGCAGGGTGCAAGGCCACCAAAGTCAAGTGCAGTTTCATGCCACCAAGCAGGGTGCAAAGCCACCAAATTCAAGTGCTGTTTCATGCCACTTCAAGCAGGGTGCAAGACCACCAAATTCAAGTGCTGTTTCATACCACTTCAAGCAGTGTGCAAGACAACCAAATTGAAGTGCAGTTTCATACCATTTCAAGCAGGGTGCAAGGCCACCAAATTCGTGCACTATCATACCATTTCATGCAGGGTGCAAGGCCACCAAATTCAAATGCAGTTTCATACCATTTTAAGCAGGGTGAAACCACCATAAAACCACTATAAAACCACACAAAACACTGCAGAAACACCACACTCACAGTTCAGTAGACATTCAGTGTGTTCAGTTGATTAACGCTCAGACAGAGTCATGAACTCTCCCTCCCCCATCTTGCAGAGACTGAGCCACACCCGCACTTCCGGGTTTTATAATCCCTCCCCCCTCCAAGTGGCTTTCATGGCATGATTGACAGGAGAGAGATTCTCAACATTTTTTAAAACACTAATAACACTTTTATTTTTCATTGATGGGAAGAATCTTCTGCACCTGATGAGCGGTGGGGGACTGAGTAAGATGGCCAAAAAATCACAGCCGTAAGTGGCAGTGTTTTATCTAAAATCCATATACAGTGCAAACAGGAAGTTGTCATGTTTCCACCAACAAAAAACATTTTATCAGTGCAGCATTTCAAAGCAGTTACTACCACCAACAACAACCATTTTTGCAGTGCAGCATTTCAAACCAGTTACCACCCCCAACAACAACCATTTTTGCAGTACAGCATTTCAAAGCAGTTACCACCTCCACCAACAACCATTTTTGCAGTGCAGCATTTCAAAGCAGTTACCACCACCAACAACAACCATTTTTGCAGTGCAGCATTTCAAAGCAGTTACCACCACCAACGACCATTTTTGCAGTGCAGCATTTCAAAGCAGTTACCACCACCAACAACAAACATTTTTTCAGTGCAGCATTTCAAAGCAGTTACCACCACCAACAACAACCATTTTTGCAGTGCAGCATTTCAAATCAACCACATTTTCATTTTTAAACCACATTAAGTGCACTCACAGTTGAGTAGACATCTGTTCAGTGTTATTCACAGCTCAGAGAGACATGACCCTCTCACTTCCTCCATCTTGCAAAGCCTGAGTGAAGCACAACACTTCTGGGTGTTATAGTCCCTTCCCCCTCCCACCAGTAAGGGCAGCTGAGAGAATGTCAACATTTTAAAAACATTAATAACTCTTTTATTTTTCATTGATGGGAAAAATCCTCTTGTCCTGCACAGCGGAGGGGGACTCTGAGTAAGATGGCCAAAAATCGCAGCCGTAAGTGGCAGCGTTTAAAAAAAAAATCATGAAAAAGGAAACGGGAAGTGGTCAAAATGTTACTTTTAGTAATATAGATACTGTATCTGCCACGCATCTGCCCACACACTCAACCTGTCGAGGTCACCCTGCAACCTCCTAACATCCTCTTCACAGTTCACACTGCCACCCAGCTTTGTGTCATCAGCAAACTTACTAGTGTTACTCCTAATTCCCTCTTCCAAATCATTAACATATATGGTAATATACGGGGGCGAAGTCGAATGAAGCATAGTGATCCATGGCCTCCGGGCCAGCGAGGTTGAGCAGCAGGTGAGCCTGCACAGCAGGGGCGGCATTAGGATGAGCGATGGCTGTGTAATGTTCAAAGTCGCGCTGGAACACAGTCCAGCGGTGGACAATGTCCGTGTCAAAGACCAATATGTCGGGTCGACGACAGGAATTGGACATAATGAAAACGGGGGGGAGACGTGAACAACTGGGAGAAAGCAAAGAATAAAAAGAAAAACCGATAAACAGGAGACGCGAGTCTACCACTGTGACACCATGTAAAATGACTTGGTTCCTACACAGAGTCTTTTACTGATGGTTTATTATATCACTAACACACACTATGCAATAGATGTACGTGGTCATCACTGGAGCTAGAGAGCGAGCTGGAGGTGGGGACCTTACAATTATACGAGAGACAATGGGGAGTGGTTAGTAGTGGTGAGGTCACTAAGTTAAAGGAACATGCACTGATCTACACCTACCTGGGCGAGGATGCGTCCTTCCTCCGAGCCGCATCTTCGCCCCCTCCTCGGGGCCTACCACCTGGATTGGCGTGGCCTTTCCTGCCGGAGACCGGCCAGAGCTTCGAGCTGAAGCTTCAGCGGCGGCGCAGCACTGAGGTACCATCACGAAGCGGGCGATGCCTTACCCGGGTCGCCGTGTTGGAGTGCTGGGACTGCCGACTTCAACATCGTGGAGCTGTGGTCTGCAGAGCTCCCAGCCGCGGCGGCGCTGACTCTATCAACGCGGAGCCTGGGATCTTTTGCCGAGATCGCCAGTGTTGGAGCTCCAACCAGCGCGGCCTGTGGACTTCGGGAGCCGTGGTCTCCGGTAGCAAGCGGCCATTTCGAAACTCCAAGTCGCTGAGAGTGTTCTACCGAAGCCGGAGTTCTATCATTCCGGCGAGAGGGCCTGAAACATCGAGCCGCCGTAGCGGCGACTGCGGAGGCCTCAAATAGGCCCCGACCATGGGTGAACATGGAGGAAGTGGACTGAACTTTGCTGCCTTCCCTTACAGTGGGAAACGTTGATCCCGCTCTGGGGGGATGTTTTTTTATGTTTAATGTTAAATTCTATAATGTTGTGTTTATTTTATTGGTGTGCTGCAATGGCAACTCAAATTTCACTACACCAATTGGTGTATGTAACAATAAATGTCCTTTTCCGTTGTTCTTTGTAATGTTATAAAAGCTATTTACTGTACAATCATCTGTAAGGTGTCCCTTCTTGCCACAATTAAAAATAGTTTTTGGGTGCATATTTCATTCCAGATAGTTGTTTAGAGTTTCTTCAATTTACTTGTGGGATCTTTGTTAGCCTTCCCCTTTAAGGGCTTAGCTTTCTAGCCCTTCCTTTAAGGGATTTTATTCTATTCCAGTCCGCCTTTGGTTTCAGGAAAACTGACCATAATCTGCTAGCAAACATTTTTGGATGTTCCTCCTTCCCAATAGGCTGTCATGATCTTAAACAGATCACCTTGTCTTACCTGCAATCTTTTCTGAAATGTTTCTTTGGAATGTGGGAGGATACCCGGAGAAAATCACAGGGAGAATGTACAAATTCCGTACGGACATTCTTTTGTCAGAGGGTGGTGAATCTGTGGAAATCATTGCCAATCATTGCCTGTGGAGGCCGTCAATGAATATTGACAGATTCTTGATTAGTAAGAGTGCCATGGGTTATGGGAAGAAGGGAGGAAAATGGGGTTGTGAGGAAGATAGATCAGCCATGATTGATTGGTGTAGACTTGATGGGCTGAATGGCCTAACTCTGCTCCTAGAACTTATGGATTTATGAAACGCAGAATAAAAGGAAATGATAGATGGAGGTGGTCTAGATTTTCAACACATGCAAGAGACCATAAGAAGTTAATGATTGGCTATTTTCCCACCAGTCGTGGCCAGGATCATATTTGAAGGGCTGACAATTACCTATCAATGTATCTAAAAAGTATAAAACTCAATGTGTTGGTGTAAACTCTGGTGTAAATCCGGACTGTAAACTCTGATCTCTGATTTCAGTGTAAATATTGTTGCGTCTTCTTTTTTTAATGTAAATACTGGGTTCTGTTCTGTTCTGTTGTTTTGCACAATCCCGCAAGCATTGCCACTTTCATTTCAAGGTACATCTTGTATGTGACAAATAAAGTTGACTTGAATTGACTTATTGGAGAGGTGTTTTCAGCTGATTATGTTTTGCTTGTTTGATTGTACTGAATAAACCAGTTTACACTCTTTGTTTTACCATCTGACTGGCTTTTCAATCACAACAAGACTTGATGCCATTTCCAAGTAACTTTCGTGAGTGTTTGTTCTCTCATTTCAGCTATCAGAACTTTGTGGATCTATAATCCACAACTCTGGGTATTTTCATTCAATCTTTCTGGATTTAATATCACTTGGAGAAGTTAAAAGAAGGAGCAAAAGGCCTTTTAAAAAGGTCACCCAATAAATGAGGCCAAATAGTTAACGAGATGAGATGAGATGAGTTTCAGTTGGAGAAGCTGAAAGCAGTTAGCACCCTGAAGTGAAGCAGCTGTGTTGTGGTGAAGTGCCTTGTGGATGGGATGTATATGGCTTTGGCTTGAGAGGCTTGAGAGGCTTCAACATAGAAACTGAATCATCCTACCACAACCAGAGAGGAGTGCTGAACTACTATCTACAGTACTCTGATGTCCCTCGGGACTATCCTTGACCGGACTTTGGTGGCTTTACCTTGCACTAAACGTTATTCCCTTATCACGTATCTATACACTGTAAATGGATTGATTGTAATCATGCATTGTCTTTCTGCTGACTGGTTAGCATGCAACAAAAAGATTTTCGCTGTATCTCGGTACACGTGACAATAAACTAAACTGAATTGAATTGGTGAAATAAGGTACAGTCTGTTTTTTATTTTTGTAAATCATTGGTTGAAGTAGGAGAGAAGCTTAAGCGGTTGTATACTCCTCCTGCAGGATGTGGGAAGTCAGGGAGACTTCCAGTGTCCCTGAACACTACACCTGTGGGAGGGGAGTCCAGCTGCAGCTCCTTACAGATCATGTTAGGGAATCGGAGCAGCAGCTGGAGGACCAAGAAGGCTGACGAGTGCAGACTGTAAACGTTGTCAATATGGAATTCAACAAGAGCTTTGACAAGGTTCTGCATGGTAGGCTGCACTGGGAGCTTTGAATGCCAGGCGATCAGGGAGAGCTTTTGGATACAGAATTTGCTTCATGGAAGGAAGCCGAGGGTCGTGGTGGAAGGTTGTTTTTCTGACTGGGGGCCTGTGAATAGGGAATAAACAAGCTAGATGCAGGAAAAATATTCCCAATGTTGGGCGAGTCCAGAACCAGGGGCCACAGTCTTATGCCCCTGTCCCACTTAGGAAACCTGAACAGAAACCTCTGGAGACCTTGCGCCCCACCCAAGGTTTCCGTGAGGTTCCCGGAGGTTCCAGTCACTCTCCACAGAGGTTTTGGTCACTTGCCTGGAAAGCCTCGACCGAAGCATGAGCTGCATCTACTGATCAAAGATCCTACAGGATCTTTGCTACCGACCGCGCACACACACACACACACACGAACACATGGCGAAGGTGGGGGCCAGGGACAGCGGAGGAGCGTTCTCTGCGCGATGAAGAGGAAGGTAAACGGCTGCCACAGAGCATGGTAAGTCCTTTAGAGAGCGCGGGAGGGAGGGAGAGAAGGGGAAAGAAGGGGAGAAAATAACAGAGAAAGGGAGAGAGATGGCGGAGAGAAGGGGGGAGAGAAGGGGAGAGAACGGGGGGCAGAATAGTGGAGACAGTTTTAAGAAGTTTAATAAAGTTAGCGGGCATTTTACCTTCCGGCGGATCTTCTAGGTCCTGAAAACTAAAGATCCGGCAGGATCTTTGCTGAAAACTCCAATGAGCCAATCAAAATGGCCGGTCAGCGAAGGAGATTGCCTTCGACTGCCTGTAAGTAAATAGCAACCCCACTCCACTGGCTTTGACCAAACGGCAACCTATTTTTAGTCGAGGCCGGTTTTGGGGTTTTTGAAATAATCGCAGGAACATAGAAGAAGCCTCCACTTTCCACCATTAGGGAGAGTGACCGGAACCTCCGGCAACCTCGCAGAAACCTTGGGTGGGGCGCAAGATCTCTAGAGGTTTCCGTTCAGGTTTCCTAAGTGGGAATAAATGAGTGGCCATTCAAGACAGAGGTCAGAAAAAATGTTTTCATCCAGAGAGTTGTGAATTTGTGGAATTCCCTGCCACAGAGGGCAGTGGAGGCCAAATTACTGGATGGATTTAAGAGAGAGTTAGATGGAGCTCTAGGGGCTAGTGGAATCAAGGGATATGGGGAGAAGGCAGGTACGGGTTATTGATTGGGGACGATCAGCTATGATCTCATGGGCCGAATGGCCTCCTCCTGCACCTATTTTCTACGTTTCTATGTTTCTATCACATATTCCTTCTCTCCAGAAATGCTGCTTGTCCTGTTGAGTTACTCCAGCATTTTGTGTCTACCTTCGATTTAAAACAGCATCTGCAGTTTTTTTTAAAATATTTTTATTTTATTAGAAGTAAGTACAATTGTATACAATCATATTTTCATAATACCTTTTATGTACAGCTTCTTATTTTAAAATTTTTTTGTAATAAAGAAGAAAAAGAAAAAAGTTAGATAATGAAAAATGTGAGATATATAGTGTGTGAAAAAGAAAAATAGAGAGTGAAAAAAGAAAGTTGAGACATAGAAAATAGAAGAAAGAGAGTAAAAAAGAAAAGAGAAGAGAAGAAAATAGAAGTAAGGAGATCATTTATAATCTTGACCATCCCCAGTCACGGATTAGCTTTTACACCTGTGTTGCACCATATGTTTCCAAAAAGACGACAAATGGAGACCAACTCGTTATGAATTGGTCAAATTTATCTATTAGGAGGAATCGCATTTCCTCAAGATGTGCGGTATCCAACATACTTGCAATCCACATTTTGAGCGTTGGTATTGGTGTATTTTTCCAAAATGTTGATATTAATTTTTTTGCTATTATTAAACCATAATTAAAAATTGACTTTTGAGATGAGCTCAATTTGTTCCCGTCTTCCATTACCCCAAATATAATCAATTCGTTATTGGGTTCCATTTTTGTCTTAAATAATTTTGTAAATATTTTGAAAATATCACTCCAAAATCCATGAAGTTTTATACAAGAAACAAAAGAGTGTGTTATAGTTGCGTCTTGGGTTAAACATTTATCGCAAATGGGCGATATATTTGGATACAATTTATTTAATCTTATTTTTGAGTAATATAATCTATGTAAAATTTTAAATTGGATTAGATTATGTCTTGCGTTAATCGAACACTTGTGAATGTATGTCAAATACTTTTCCCATGTAGCCTTCGTAATTTTTATCAATAATTCCCGTTCCCACTCTTCTCTAATTACCTCGGTCACAGCTAAATCTATATTTAAAATACTATTATATAAATATGATATTAATTTTCGTGTATCAGCTTTTATATTCATTACTTCTTCTAGTAAATCAGGAGTTATATTTTGATATCCCTGTATGTATGTCTTCAAAAAATTACAAATCTGAAAATATTTAAAATAATGAGTGTTTTTCAGTTTAAATTTTAATTGTAATTGTTGAAATGATAATAAATCTCCCATTTCATACATGTCCCCGATCCTTTTAATTCCTAAACTTTCCCATTGATTATATATTTTATCCATCATAGATGGTTTAAATAAAGGATTATTCGCTATCGGTGTTAACAATGATAGGTTTCTTAATTTTAAGGATAATTTTATTTGTTTCCATATTCTTATTGTATCTTGTATAATTGGGTTTTTCTTATATATTGTATTGTTCATTTTTTTCGGGGAGAAGAGGATTGTTCCTATATTACAAGGATAACAATCCTCTTTCTCCATTTTTATCCATTCTGTCTGTTGAGTTGAACTATCCAACCAGTAAATTATATTCTTAATATGTATTGCCCAATAGTAATACAAAAAATTTGGGAGTGAAAGTCCCCCGACATCTTTTGGTTTACATAAGTGTTCTTTTTTAATTCTATGTGATTTATAATCCCAAACAAAATTAGTAATATTAGCGTTCAGTTTAGAAACAGCATCTGCAGTTCTTTCATACACATTTAGATGAGAATATACAGGGTATAATTAGTAAGTTTGCAGATGACACTAAAGTAGGTGGTACCATCAACTGTGAAGAGGGTTAACTAAAATTACAGCAGGATGTTGATCAGCTGGAAAAATGGGCTAAGGAATGGCTAATGGAGTTTAATGCAGATAAGTGGAAGCTGTTGCATTTTGGGATGTCAAACCAGGGCAAGACCCTCACAGTGAATGGTAGGGCCCTGTGGAATTTTGAAGAGCAGAGGGATATAGAAGTGCAGGTATATACGTGTAGTTCCCTGAAAGTTGCATAATAGGTAGATAGGGAGGTAAAAAATGCTTTGGCCTTTATTGGTCAGAGTATTCAGTGTAGAAGTTGGGATGTTATTTTACAGTTGTACAAGATGGTGGTGAGGACGCATTTGGGGTAACGTGTTCAGCTTTGGTCACCCTGTTACAGAAAGGTTGTAATTAAACTATAAAATGCAGAGAAGATTTACAAGGATATTGCCAGGACCTAGGGAGCTTTAGGGAGAGATTGGCCAAACTAGTACTTTATTTAGCGATGTTACAAAACTTACCATCAGCGGCGCTGCAGTTCTGCCACTGGCCATGTGCGTGACTTTGGCGCATTTGAGGGGGTGGGGGCGGGATTAAATGCCGTTTTCTACTGCTTATCGGAGGCGGACTTCCTCGGGCTGCTAGCTGCTGAAGAAAAATCAATCCGACTTCCGTTCCCGATTTTTTTTTTTTAATCGCGAGACAATTTAATAATTACATTAAAATAAAAAGCGACTTCTAACGCCCTCAACACCTACAACGTGACGGATCGCATGAACGGGACAAAACAAAATGTAAGTCGTATATTTTACATTTAATCTTGTTTCTTGGGATGGCTTTAATCAAATTTTACGATGCGAAAATGTGATTTGGGCCCCATATGAACCGGCAGTGTTTTTCCTGCCGATATGGGGTTCAGATTCACCGCAAATGCAACGTTCCAATCGATTGCGTTACAGAAAAACCCACTCGCAAGATGATTTAAATGCTCTTTTTTTTTGGGACAATCATGTCATAAGAGCATCTAAATCGTCTATATTTTGTGTTATTATCTACCCATAGTCAATATTTTTATACTAAATATCAGTTTTAGTCCCATGTATTGTGCAAAAAAATAATAATTTTAATTATATTGAGTGGATGTTTCTAGATTAATTTATGGGAATTCAACATTAAATTCCTTCCATCTGGCATATACTGTAAATTCATGACAGTGAGATTTAAAAATCATGTTATATTGTGAATTCTTGTGTGAATGGGATTAGTTTGTTATTTGGATACTTAGGCTATTAAAAAAAAAAATCCTTTTCTTAAGAAATGGAATCTACAGGGCATTCTTAAAGGGAAAGTAGTGGGCAGAAAGGCATGTCATGCATGGTTTGAAGAGCAAAACTTGTAGTTTACAATGCCAAAATTGAAAAGTTGAGGAAACACAAGGTGTACAGAGTTGCTTATTGGTTACAATCTGAGGAGTATGATGATGCTACTGATTATGATATGCCAATGTACCAGCTTTCAACTGATCTTCTCCATAAAGATTTGGTCTATTGCTAGAAATTGTAATTTATTTACCTATCTGTTATGGACTTACAGCATATAATTCAAAAATATTAAAGTTCTGATCTTGAGAATATCACATTTTTGAATTTTCAAGGCAGTCTGGGTGTTTATTACTGTTTCCGTCACAATGGTCAATTTTGTAATTAACTACAATTAGGTAATTAACTAATTATATGCTTTAATTTCAGGTCATCCAAGTAAGATGTTTTATATTTGTTTCAGAATGCTTCAATCTATAATAACTGAAAATTTCATTCAGTTCTCTTGATTTTTAAGAAAATTATGAGCTTTTGACTGTCCTCGATCACAGCTTTTGTGTTAAGTCAATGGAAAAGCAATAGGGAACAAGATGCTAATTTCCGACTATGAAAATGGCCATAACCTTTTTAATACTGAAGATATGAAAGTGAATTAGGTGTCAAATTAAACTCCTTTTATGTTTTATCTGATGGGATAAATTGCAGACTTGATTTTTAAAATCTCAAGATTTTGTAACATTGCTACTTTATTCCTTGGAGTGCAGGATGCTGAGGGGTGATCTTATAGATGTGTATAAACTCATGAGAGGAATTAATAGGGTGAATGCACAGGGTCTTTATGCCACGGTAGGGGAATCAAGAACCTGAGGATGTAGAATTAAGCTGAGAGGGGAAAAAATAATAATAGGAACCTCCGTGGCCACATTTTCACGTATTTGGAATGAGCTGCCAGAAAAGATAGCTGAGGCAGGTAGAATAACAACATTTAAAATACACTTAGACAGTTACATGGACAGGAAATATTTAGAGGGATATGGACCAAATTCAGGGAAATGGAACTAGCTTAGATGCAACATCTTGGTCGGCATGGACAAGTTGGACTGAAGGGCCTGCTTCCATGCTGTTTGATTCTATGACTCTGAATCTGTGACTGTATGGCTCTGTGAGCTAGTGACTGTGTGATCTATGACTCTATGACTCCAGTCTCATGATGCATAAGGGTTTAGTCCTAAGAATGGATTAGGCTGGAATCCCAGGCGGTCCAATAGGGAATTATTATAGTTCTCAGTACACATCCATAATTCACATCTTGGACTTGACAAATTTAGCACATCTACCACACACATGGACACTGTTATTATAAGTCCTGGGATAAAAGGGAAATAATTGATGGGATAAAGTATATTTAAATCCATATATATATATAATAATATTTGCCAGACTGTAATACAGGAACATTCCTAAGAATTACTTCACTTTAAATTGCTGACTATAATGAAAACAGTAAGCCTTCCAAATAGGCTATGATTTGAAAAAGGTTGACAATTCTGTCATAATACTCATGATTAATGACTGGAGTACCATTGAGGACTTTGAGAACTTTTATTGTTATGACACAATTTGGATACGTTGTGTGGCATTTTCACTTTGGAGATGGACATCTAATTGGAGTTACCTAAGCTTCAAAAGTATAACAAGTTTAATTACAGCCGACATTCAGACGTGAGCTAAGGATGAAAAAAACTTGTGCCGTGAAATAATGAGGCCTTCCAATGAACAGACTGGCTTCTCAGCCTCTAATGATCACAACTCTGACAAGTTGAAATTGACATAATTTTGCTGTTATATTGAGTCACATATTGGTGAATGGATCTTTGAATAGAGTAGTGAGGAGGGAATGTTTTGCTCCATCGTTTAAATTTCACAGACTAGTGGATTAGTTACAGCCTGCAACTCTGGGAAAGGAGCAATTCTTTGACACCTCAGTTATGACATCATGACAACATGATCCATGTTCAGACCACCTGTTTGTCCTATGAAAAGAGTTTTTATTTCCCAGGTCATTTGATCTGCTTTGTGTTAACCCCCATGGAACAGTTGTAGATGGTATCTCTAACTTACAAGGCATCTGTTTCAACAATAAGCCTAACACACGATGCATCAACTCTGGGGCCTCTGCTCTGGTCTCAGTAACCTTCGGGACACCAACTACAAATTTCAGAGTATGTTTAGGGAATGCAGAGAAACAGTATTTTGAAATATAGAACCAATGAACGGTAGATGCTGGTTAACACACCAAAGGACACAAAATGCAGTAGTAACTCAGCAGATCAGGCAGCATTTCTGGTGATTGTGGATAGGTGACATTTTGGGTTGAGAGCCTTCTTCAGACTCTTCTTCATTATATTAAAATATCTTCTGTTAAAATATAAATGTAAGCAAGTACTAAACGAAAAATATTTTCACGACCTTTTTACTTTTTGAATGAATGTTACTATTTACCAGTTACTGGACTGCACAGTGGCACAGCTGGTATAGTTGCTGCCAGAGACTTGGCTTTGATCATGACCTCGGGTGGTGTCGGTACATTTTCCCTGTGATCGCACGGATTTCCACCTGGTGCTCCGATTTCCTCCTACATCCCAAAGACGTGCAGCTTTGAAGGTTAATTGGCGTCTGTAAATTGACCTTAGTGGGTGGGGAGAGGATGAAAAAGTGGGATAACATAGAGCTGGTGTGAACTGGTGATCAATGGTCAGTGTGGACTTCCTGGGCTGAAGAGCCTGCTCCCATACTAAATCCCTAAAACTATAACTAAATAAATCAAATGAGATTTCAGTACAGAAGAGGGCTGTTTGTCCTGATGGATTTCTGCCTGCCAAAAAAGACAGTCCAGTTTAATCCTTCCTACCAGCTCTTGGTTGCTATCCTTGTAAATCATGACATAAGTACTACTAACATGATGAAGATTTTCTGCCAGACAGTGAATTCCAAACTAAACCTTCTGGATGAAAAGAAATCAATTCAACATGCACTTAATCCTTCAGCTAAAGATGTTAAATCTAAGCACATGAGCAAAATACTCTGAATGCTGGAAGTCTGAAATTAAAACAGAGAATTCTGGAAATAATCAGAGGGCCAGTCAGCATCTGTTAAGAGCAAAACAGATTGAAATTGTTGACTTTGTACCAGAGTTAGGAAAGGTTTGTGGTTGAATAAGATTTTGGATGCGGTGAAAGAAAACGATGAGGGAAGAGAGGGGGGTCTGCAACAGGTTAGAATGCAGAAGAGAGCAATTGGCAAATGATATGCTGCTTCTTCTTCCTCGTGTCCGGCCATCTTCTATACCATGTCTTTCTGGTCGGTCAGTGACGGTTGATGGTTGGTGGTTGCAGAATTGGCCACTTCAGTCAGTCACTGTGGTACAGTTTCTGTCGTCGTCATTGCCCGGGATGCGCCACGTGGAGGCTTCTGCTTGCATCCCGATACGCTGCTGTTTGACTAATAGAGGGGCAACACGACAAGTAAACTAAACTAAATACTGATCTAGAGGAGTTGTGAATGGCAGGGCAGAGTCATTTTGATATTTTTTAACTCAATGTTCAAGAAAACTCTTGAATACATCGTCAAAGGACTCCATGAATCGAAGTCCTCAGATAAAACTTTCCTCAACCTTTTTAAAATACAAACACAGCCTGTCCAATCTTTCCTTGGACCTAAAGTTCTTCACTCCTGGCAGATCATAAAATCTCCTCTCTACCTGACCTAAAGTGACAGACTCTTCATTTAATATGATGACCATAACAGTATCAGTACTTTGCTCATGCCCTAATGATATTTTATGTGCAGTTCTAGTAAAATATTCCTTGCTCCAACAAAAGACACAATGTTGTCTGATTTTTATAAAATGAATTTATCTCTTACCTTTGAGAATTTATGGATTTGATCTTAGTACAGTACTGTACTAAGTAATGGTCAGTTGGGGATGCTGCGACTCAGCTGCCCTGCCAGCAGCGTGTTCGTTATTTCAACTTTTTTTGTTTTTTTTACTATGTCCAAATTTTTGTTTTAATGTCTCTCGGTATGTCTTATGTGCGGGGTGGTGGGGGAGAAAAGGGGGAAACTGTTTTTCAGTCACTTCCTCGACGGAGAGGCGACTTTTTCCATGTCGCTTCTTCGCCTCCCCTCTCGCGTCCTAACGGCTTGGATTAGAGCGGTCTTTCCCGGAGTCAGGCCCAGAGCTTCAGCGGTGGGAGCAGTGTGGACTTTTCCATCGCGGAGTGGGACGGGCCCTTGCCAGGAGTGCTCCGATCGCTGGCCTGGTGACTTTGGTATCATGGGTCTGTGGTCTGCGGAGATTCTAGCCACGGGCGTGGCGTGAACTTACCATCCAGAGCTTGGGATCCCTTGCCGGGGATCGCCGGAGAAGATCTCCGACCGCCGGCCTGCAGCCTATAACATCCTGAAGCCGCGGTCTCCGGTAGGAAAGTGGCCGATTCGAGCACTCCAAGCCGCGGAGTGTGATCGACCGTCCCGACGTTGGAGTTTCGATCACCCCGACGAGAGGGCCTGTACATCCGGCCATCCCTAGCGGCGACTACGGAGGGTTCATGGCCCCGACCACGGATGAACAAAGGAGGAGGACTGACTGAACTGTGTTGCCTTCCACCACAGTGAAGAATGCTGTGGTGGATGTTTGTGTTAAATTCTATTGTGTATTGTGTGTTCGTTTTTTGAATTGTATCGCTGCATTTCACTGTACTTTAGTTGGTGCATGTGACGAACAAATTTGTATTGTATTGTATTGCATGGGAACATGGCCTTCAACCCACATTGTCTGTGGTGAACATGATGCCAATTGAAATTAATCTCTTAAACAATGCTATCATATTTGCTTCCATAACCAACCCTGGGAGCGCACGCACTGCTCTGTGTAAAAACTAGCCCCACACATCACCTCTAAGCTTTCCCCCTTTGATATTATCAGGGCTTCGAAATTTCCACGCTGGCAGAATGTTCCTGAAGTACACACAATACTCCATCTGAAGTTATAGAAAGTGCAGCATGACTCCCTGACTCTTATACACAATGCCATATACCGGCGGCAGGTAAAACTTTCACATGGGCGCACGGTGGCGCAGTGGTAGAGTTGCTGCCTTACATGTCCAGAGACCGGGGTTTGATCCTGACCATGGGTGCTGTATGTACGGAGTTTGTACGTTCTCCTCATGACCTGGGTAGGTTTTCTCTGCCTACTCCGGTTCCTCCCACATTCCAAAGATATACAGGTTTGTAGGTTAATTGGCTTTGGTAATATTGTAAATTGTCCCTAGTGTGTGTAGGATGGTGTTTGTGTGCTGGGATAGCTGGTCGGCGTGGACTCGGTGTGCCTGTTTCTGTGCTGTATAAATAAACGAAAACTAAACCTTCTTTACCACTCTATCTATGTGCGTACCACTTTCAGGGAGCAATGGACCAAGATCCCTGTGTACATTAATGCTCTTAAGGGTCTTGCCATGAACTGCATTATTACTCTTTATATTTGACATCCTAAATTGCAACACTTCACACTCCATTTACCATATCTCCGCCAATATCTGTAACTGATCGATATCCCGCTGTATCCTTTGACAGACTTCTACACTGTCAGCTGTACATCAGTCATCAATTAACTCTGGGGTTCATATTTGTGTGGTTAGGATTACATCTAATTTTAGTTGCAACAAGTTGCAACATAAAATGCTTCTGTCCTATTTCCTAATGGTGATCGATAATTGGGAATCTAGAGGTGCACCATTACAACCAGGCCTCAAATTACTACACATGGCTCCATTTGTATATCGTTTACGATCCTCATCATAACAAAATTTACAAGTCACACCAAAATGTGAACAATGTGCACACCAAATATTGAACAAACAGAAGTTTTGAGAACAGAGCATCATAATAAATACTTTAATGAAGTTGGTGCTGCTTCTTCTGTCATGGTCAGAATGGTGAAATGGCAGATAGAATGGTTTGTCCTTCGCCGCCAATATCTGATGCCATTATTATTCAGGGAACAATCCTCGAAGGAGTGGGCAGTCCCTCACCATACCTTTAGCGACATAATACATGTTTCAATTACAACTACCAGTACAGTCCAACATCAACCATGTCAAGGCAAAAACTAGCAAGAGACAGCATAATTCCTGGTTAAATATTCTGTCTGAACATTAATGAGGAATTCCTTTGGTTTACACTGAAATAGCCATAATTTCAGAGTGGCCTCTGCAGATGTCCCCTTTCTATTTCTCACTTAGACCACCGTGAGCTAAATATGGCCTTTACAATGCTGGTGGACAAGAGGAAAGCACAGAGTAATTGCATTCATTATTTACATATTGTAACAACAAAAATGACTGATGCTTAGATACATCATCAACAATTAATATCCGAAGCAACTTTTTCATCAATTTTTAAACTTTGTAGGCTTTGCTATCACCTTTGACAAAGTTAAATTTGATCTATGCAACGCTATAAATTTTGAATAAAATATCTGGTCATTTATTTATTGGTGCTGGGACACCTTGCTTTGCATAAATTTCAATGGTTCAATGGTCCTTTATTGTCACTTGTACCGAGGTACAATGAAATTTGATTTACCATACAGTCATATGCCCAGAGCTTACGTGGATTTTTGATCAAGCAACAACAAAGAGAAGCAGGGAGAAGAACTGATTGGCTATAGCCCATGGGAAAGGTGTGTCAGAGGTGAGTCAGAGGGGGAAAATCGTTTAAAAAGAGCACCAAAAAGCAGCCAGACTTAGCCCAGAACCTACGTGGATTTTGAACAAGCAGCAACAAAGAGAAGCAGGCAGAAGAACTGATTGGCTGCAGCCCGTGGGAAAGGTGAGTAAGTCACAGGGGAAAAACAGTTTTAAACTGAGGAATTTGGTTTGTAAAATGGTAAATTAGGCAATTTATCAGTCAATATAAGCAAAGCTGCTCTAGGGGAGCGGCCTTGTGAGGGAGCGGCCTTGTGAGTAAAGTGTGAGTCTTTGGCTCAAGAGACTTCGGCGAGGAGGCTGAGGAGAGGAGGCTATGCAAAACGCTGGACAGGGAGAGACGAAAGAAGGAGATGTCAAGCAAGCTGATTCAGTGTGATGCTTGCAGTATGTGGGAGGTCAAGGACACTGCTGGTGCCTCTGGCTGCTACAAATGTGAGAAGTGCATCCAGGTACAGCTCCTGAAGGACCGTGTTGGGGAACTGGAGAAGTAAGTGGATGACCTCTGGTTCGTTCGAGAAACTGAGTCGTTCCTCGACGAGTCCTACAGTAAGATTGTTACACCTAAGGTACTGGAAGAGAGAAAGTGGGTGACGGTGAGAAAGGGAGGGAAACATGGAATGCAAACGTCCCTGGGTGTTGTACCTCTTGTGAACAGGTTCATCCACTTAGAAGGGACAAAAGACGTTAACACACTGAGCGGCGCACTGGCTTGCAAAGCAAAAAGTGCTGTTGAGCCAAAACCAAAGAGGCCGACATCAGGCAACGCTGTGGTAATTGGAGATTCCATTGTGAAAGGTACGGACAGGGGTTTCTGCGGCAATAGACGGGATTCGAGGATTATGTGCTGCCTCCCTGGTGCCAGGATCCAGGATGTCACGGACAGCGTGCAGAAAATCCTCAAGGGTGAAGGTGAGCAGCTGGAAGTTGTAATACATGTTGGCACAAACGATGTCGGAAATAAGGGGATGAATATTCTGAAGCGTGACTTTAGAGAGCTCGGAAAAGTGCTGAAAAGCAGGACCAGGGTGGTTATCTCCGGTTTGCTTCCAGTTCCTCGTGCTGGCAAGAGCAGGAACAGGGAGATATGGGACCTGAATGTGTGGCTGAGGAACTGGTGCAGGAAGCAGAGATTTAGATTCTTAGACCACTGGGATCTGTTTTGGAGTAAGGGGGAACTGTACAAAAGGGACGGATTGCACCTTAACAGGTGAGGGACCAGCATTCTGACAGGTAGGTTTGCCACTGTGACACAGGTGGTTTTAAACTGAATAAGGTGGGGGGGGGGGGGGGGTGGGGCGGTGTCAAATGGGATAGTCAAGGACGGAGTTAAAGGGAAAGAGATAGTTAATGACCCCAGAATTAATGGGAAAGAAAGCTCACAAAGGGATAGGAGAGTATGGCCAAAGGGGGAAACTGGGGAAACTGTTTTTCAGTCACTTCCTCGACGGAGAGGCGACTTTTTCCATGGCGCTTCTCCGCCTCCCCTCTCGCGGCCTAACGGCTTGGATTGGAGCGGTCTTTCCCGGAGTCAGGCCCAGAGCTTCAGCGGCGGGAGCGGTGTGGACTTTTCCATCGCGGAGTGGGACGGGCCCTTGCCAGGAGTGCTCCGATCGCTGGCCTGGTGACTTTGGTATCATGGGTCTGTGGTCTGCGGAGATTCTAGCCACGGGCGTGGCGTGGACTTACCATCCAGAGCTTGGGATCCTTTGCCGGGGATCTCCGGAGAAGATCTCCGACCTCCGGCCTGCATCCTATAACATCCTGAAGCCGCGGTCTCCGGTAGGATAGTGGCCGATTCGAGCACTCCAAGCCGCGGAGTGTGATCGACCGTCCCGACGTTGGAGTTTCGATCACCCCGACGAGAGGGCCTGTACATCCGGCCATCCCTAGCGGCGACTACGGAGGGTTCATGGCCCCGACCACGGATGAACAAAGGAGGAGGACTGACTGAACTGTGTTGCCTTCCACCACAGTGAAGAATGCTGTGGTGGATGTTTGTGTTAAATTCTATTGTGTATTGTGTGTTCATTTTTTGAATTGTATCGCTGCATTTCACTGTACTTTAGTTGGTGCATGTGACGAATGAATTTGTATTGTATTGTATTGCATGGGAACATGGCCTTCAACCCACATTGTCTGTGGTGAACATGATGCCAATTGAAATTAATCTCTTAAACAATGCTATCATATTTGCTTCCATAACCAACCCTGGGAGCGCACGCACTGCTCTGTGTAAAAACTAGCCCCACACATCACCTCTAAGCTTTCCCCCTCTGATATTATCAGGGCTTCGAAATTTCCACACTGGCAGAATGTTCCTGAACTACACACAATACTCCATCTGAAGTTATAGAAAGTGCAGCATGACTCCCTGACTCTTATACACAATGCCCTGATCGATGAAGGTAAGCATACCATATACCGGCGGCAGGTAAAACTTTCACATGGGCGCACGGTGGCGCAGTGGTAGAGTTGCTGCCTTACGTGTCCATAGACCGGGGTTTGATCCTGACCATGGGTGCTGTATGTACGGAGTTTGTACGTTCTCCTCATGACCTGGGTAGGTTTTCTCTGCCTACTCCGGTTCCTCCCACATTCCAAAGATATACAGGTTTGTAGGTTAATTGGCTTTGGTAATATTGTAAATTGTCCCTAGTGTGTGTAGGATGGTGTTTGTGTGCTGGGATAGCTGGTCGGCGTGGACTCGGTGTGCCTGTTTCTGTGCTGTATAAATAAACGAAAACTAAACCTTCTTTACCACTCGTGCGTACCACTTTCAGGGAGCAATGGACCAAGATCCCTGTGTACATTAATGCTCTTAAGGGTCTTGCCATGAACTGCATTATTATTACGTCCTTTTGATGGTGGAGAGGTCTGTACCCATGATCACCAAGCAATGTCTACCACTCTCTCCATTCCTGGGCATTTGACTTATTGAACAAGGCCGTGATCCAAGCAATATTTGGCAAATACCAAATCTCCATAATCTTCGAAGGAAGTAGAGGCATTTATGAGTTTTCTTTGGGATTGTATCAATATGCTATGTAGTTTAACCCTTATTAATTCATGCCATTTATAACCTTCACCACACATATGTGCATGCCACCCTTCAAATGGTATTACGGTACTACACAAAGACTCTCTCTCTCACTCACAACCCAGCGGAGCCAGTCGCGAGCAGCTGGCTGTTTGAATGTTCCTGTTTGCCTAGGGAATAAAGATTGATTTCACCATGTGCGTGTTGTTGTGGATCACTAATAAACATGCTGGGCTCAGGACAGATCTTAGGAGATATGCGCGATCAGGAAATCGAATGCCCAGGAACAGTGAGAATGGAAGACATTGCCCGACGATCACAGGTAGTGTTGTCCCCACCATCAAAAGGGCTGTAGATGAAAACAGATTCATGGATCCATGGCTTTCCCTTCCTCAAGTAAAAAATCAGCTCCTTTGTCTTACTAACATTGAGAGCAAGATTGATTGGTGCTAGAACAACAATCAGATTATCAATCTCCCTCCTGTACTGTCTCATTGTTACCTATTATTTTTCCAACAATGATATTGTGGCAGCACCCAGTGGTTAGGCCACTTGCTATGCGAACCCTCGGCTATTGGGGGTAGGGTCACGTGACTGGGCAATGGTAGGAAGGAGTTATCACGGGGTATAGGGGCCCTAGTTTATAACGAACCCAGGGTCAACCTTGCCTCTCTCTTCCTGTTCTCTCTTCATGTGAGTGTCCTGCCACCTCAGCACGAGCTCAGCTCAAGCCCACGAGGCAACAGCCTCGCAGCAGCAACAATGACTTTTGTGTTAGAGGACTAAACATGCATGTATATCTAACCTATAATGCCTGAATAAAGAAACCATTTATTCATGACGTTTGGTGTCTCTACATTGGTGACCCCGACGATCCAAAATGGATATTTTGGATTTCCCAATGCAAGCAGCCCACCACCCGCCTCTACCGTGGTGACCTGATGTCTGCAGCCGACAGCTCAGCTCAATAGTGATTACCCCTATGGATGCAGCCATCAACTCTGTGCTGCACCCAGATGCTGCCTTGGACCCCGCCGCCATGATTGGGCTGCTCGAATCCTGCCAGTAACGTACCTTTGGGCACCGCCGCCGCGATCAGCCGCTCACTTCCCGCCTGTGCCTGGTCTCGCCGATCGCAGGTCGTTTGGGTCGATGGGCGCGATCCCAGCCTTGATTGATGGCTACCGGCCCTCCCTCCCAATCCAGCAGCCTTACCTGGGGCAGATGTCCGCCTGCTCCTCGTGGTTTCCGAAGATCCCCGGCCGTTGGCGGCCCATCCGATCGAGCTGTGGTCAGCCCAGCAGTGGGATGGAGCCTTGGTTGGTCGTGAGTCAGTGGTCCCGTGAAAGTCCCGTCAAAAGCGCAGCAGCGCAGCCGGTCTCGAGAGCCGCTGGTGACGTTATGTGGATCTCCTACTTACAGCGGTGGGGCGAGGCCCGTCGATGCCGGCCGCCCTGTTCGCATCCAGGATTCGCCTCAGAAGGCTGCCAAAATGGCCGCCGTGGCCGCTGCCCACATGGCCGCCATGGTCAACTGCCAAAATGGCCACCGCGGCCGGCCGGATGTGACGTTTCTACTTCCGGGTGCGGAGGGCAACATTTTCCCCCGTCGGAGGGGACCGACTCTCGACCTGCTTTGACTGCCGTCAACAGTGCCACCTCTGGTCGGATCGTGTCACTACAGCCTCCAATTTCAAGCACACCTTCTTATCATTGTACATTGGACAATTCAAACATTGGTTTCCTCTCCTACCCTGCTTGAATCGAACCATAGAACTTTTGGCATCCGACCACTTTGGACTTTGCTGTATGTTTTCTCACAGTTTTTTTTTCATTGTACACTGTAATGACCTAGATTAATATTGCTATTAGTTTCTTGTTATTTCTTTGTTGTTGTATTTGTATTGTTGCCGACATATCCCATCCGTCGTTGGGCGTTATATTTCTCAGGACACGATCCCCTGCTGGTCAATGTGGCGGGTCTGTACCTCGTCCATCCAGCGGCTTTTGCGTTCGTCTCCTTGCACCCCTCGGCATAAGGCCGGGATGGCCGATAGCCGGAGCTCGACTGCGCCCGCGGGCCCCACTTTCCCTACCCACTGCCGGGGTGTCCCCGACCCACAGCAGGAGCCGCCCTCGACCATGCTTGCACAGCTTCTGGAAGAAAGTGAGCACACTCGATCCCTTTTCGACATCTGCCCTCACGGTCTGCCTGTGTATTTACAAGTTCACGCTGCCGCGTTTTGTCGGCCTGCTCGTTTTCCTGCCTCCGGTTCTGGGGGAGGTACTCTGGCGGCACCTAGTGGTTAGGCCACTTGCTATGTGAACCCTCAGCAGTCGGGGTAGGGTCACGTGACTGGGCAATGGCGGGAAGAAGTTGTCACGGGGTATAGGGGCCCTAGTATATAACTAACCCCGGGTCAACCTTCCCTCTCTCTTCCTCTTCTCTCTTCGCGTGAGTGTCCTGGCACCTCAGCAACTCAGCTCGAACCCATGAGGCAACAGCCTCACAGCAGCAACAATGATTTTTTGTGTTAGAGGACTAAACGTGCATGTATATCTAATCTATAATGCCTGAATAAAGAAACCGTTTATTCACAACATTTGTTGTCTCTATAATATTATCGGTAAATTAAAAAATGAGATTGGAGTTGTGCCTAGCTACGCAGTCATGGATATAAAGAGAGCAGAGCAGAGCAGGGGAACCACAGCCTCGAGGTGTCCCTGTGCTGATGGCTATTGAGGATAGCTTTTTGTTGCCAAGTCGTACTGATTGTGGTCTGCCGATAAGAAAATTGATGATCCAATTACTTACGGATCAAAAGAGATCCATATCTCTTTTTAATGATAGGTTTGGAGGGGATTATGGCGTTAAACGCTGAGCTGTAGGGGGAAGAACAACAGCCTGACATACTGTATATATTCTTATTAGATGAGTGATCGAGTGCAGAATGGAGAGCTAGCAAGATTGCATCCCCTGTTGATCTGTCGTGGAGGTCAGTGCACTGCATTGGGTCCAGTTCCTTGCTAAGGAAGGAGTTGATATGCATCATAACTAACCTCTCAAAGGATTAATTAAAAATTTTAAAAGCCAAGAATTCAATAACATTTAATTTCTTGATTAGTTCAAGTTCAAGAGTTCAAGAGAGTTTATTGTCATGTGTCCCTGATAGGACAATTAAATTCTTGCTTTGCTTTAGCACACCAGAACATAGTAGGCACGACTACAGAACAGATCAGTGTGTCCATATACCATTATATAAATATATACACACATGAATAAATAAACTAATAAAGTGAAAATAAACAGATTATGGGCTATTAATGTTCAGAGTTTGTCCGAGCCGAGTTTAATAGCCTGATGGCTGTGGGGAAGTAGCTATTCCTGAACCTGGTTGTTACAGTCTTCAGGCTCCTGTACCTTCTACCTGAAGGTAGCGGGGAGATGAGTGTGTGGCCAGGATGGTGTGGGTCCTTGATGATACTGCCAGGCTTTTTGAGGCAGCGACTGTGATAGATCCCCTCGATGGAGGGAGGTCAGAGCCGATGATGGACTGGGCAGTGTTTACTACTTTTTGTAGTCTTTCCGCTCCAGGGCGCTCAAGTTGCTGAACCAAGCGACGATGCAACTGGTCAGCATGCTCTCTACTGTGCACCTGTAGAAGTTAGGGAGAGTCCTCCTTGACAAATCCGACTCTCCGTAATCTTCTCATGAAGTAGAGGCACTGATGTGCTTTCTTTACGATTGCATCAGTGTTCTCGGACCAGGAAAGATCTTCAGAGATGTGCACGCTCAGGAATTTGAAGCTCTTGACCCTTTCCACCATCGACCCATTGATATAAATGGGACTGTGGGTCCCCATCCTCTCCCTTCCAAAGTCCACAATCAGTTCCTTGGTTTTGCTGGTGTTGAGGGCCAGGTTGTTGTGCTGGCACCATTTGGTCAGTCGGTCGATCTCACTTCTGTACTCTGACTCGTCCCCATCAGTGATACGTCCCACAACAGTGGTGTCATCAGCGAACTTGATGATGGAGTTCGCACTATGACCAGAGTATAGAGTGAGATGTCAGATGTTATGGGGAGAAGACAGGAGAATGGGGTCAAGAGGGATAGATAGATCAGCCATGATTGAATGGCGGAGTAGACTTGATGGGCCGAATGGCCTAATTCTACCCCTATCACTTATGATCTTGTGATCTAATGAAAATCAAAGCTGATCTGATTTGGTAAATTTTACAGAGGTTCATCTCTATCCCCAGCAAAAATTCAGCCCTTGTTTATCTACCTCTGCCTTAAAAATATTCACAGGTTTTTCTTGCACCATCCTGTAAGGAAGAAAGTTACAAAGGCTCATGATCACCTGAGGGATGACAATCTCACCTCATCTTTGCTTTAAATGGGTGAGCCCTTATTTTCACACAGTATTTTTGGATATAATAATATTGCAAAAATATACAAATCCAAAACTTTTTATCTTCCTTTTACCTTCATTTTCCCATCCATTCATCTTTTACTTGATTGTTTTGGTTGATTGAAATCCCTTTACCAACTTAAACAAATACCAGGCCACTATATAAACACAAAATGAGTAACTCAGTGGACAGGCAGCATCTCTGGAGAGAAGGAATGAGTGACGTTTCGGGTCGAGACCCTTGTTCAGACTGATGTCAGGGGAGTGGGCGGGACAGAGATAGAATGTGACTATATAAGCCACTATATAATTGGCTTTGTCCAGTAGACAAGATCATCATTGCTCACGAAAAGAACTTTGCCTAAAATCTGGATCCAAGAAATGTTATAATTTTCAAAGATCATGGTGCTTAAGTGAAACTTTGAACAGGTGAATGCACTATTGTCAGCTGGGAGAATTGATTGATTTTTTTCTCACTCAAATTGACAGGCACTTCACCAACTAAGTTTGTGGGACAGCAAAAACTCACCTATATCAGTGATCAGATATTTGGTAAAACATCCTGGAGTCTCAGTAATGGCCTTTAATGAACTTCTGTTCTTTCCATAGTTGTTTCCAGATGCATTGTGCTCAGTGATTTTCAATAAAGAGTTTCCAACCAGTGCAAATGTGAGAATCAACCTATTAATCAAAATAAAATACTCTAGATGTTCCTTTCACTTGATTTGATTGAGTTGTGAAACTCCACAGCCCTGTTACCGGTGATGAATGAAGAATGTACAATGTGTCCGGAGCTACATTTGCTTCATGAATGATGTAATGGAAATAAAATAACAACAGCTTGCAACTATTTAGCACCATACATAGTATTAGCTCCCACAGTGCTTGACTGGGGAACAATCAAATACAAATTGATACTGAACCAATGAAGGAGGCCATAAGACTGGAAAACAAAGAAATAGGTACGGAATTCCAGAGCCAAAAGCTAAACCATGAAGTGATGGATGCCAGTGGTGAGCCACATCAGAAAAGGATATACCAGGCCAGAGTTTGATTTAAAGATGCAGTGTGGAAACTTACCTTCAGCCCACCAAATACATGCTAACCATTGATCACCCATCTTCTGAATCCCATCTTCTCATCCACTCCTTACACACTAGAGGCAATTTACAGAGGGCAATGAAACTATAAACCTGCATGCCTTTGCGATGTGGGAAACCGGAGCACATGAAAGAAACCCACATGGTCACAGCGAGAGTGTACAAATTCCACACAGACACCACTCGAGGTCAGGATTGAACCTATGTCACTGTTGCTGTGAGGCGGCAGCTCTATCCAGCTGCACCACTGTGCCACCCAGAAGGTTCGGGGCACACAAGCATCTCACAATATTACAGGAGTGGAGAAGAGCTATGGTGGGTTAAGAAAGTAAAATTTAAAATTGAGGCACTATTATACCAATAATCATTATAGTTTAACAACCAAATGGGTGAAGCATGAACCGCTAGATATATTAATTATCTTTTTTTATAAAATATGAATACAGGAACTGGAGGAGATCATTTTGTTACTTTAGCAGTCAAGGCTGCTCCTTGACCTAACTCCATGTATCCATTTCCCCCCCCACATCCTTTGTACCTCTGACTATTAAATATCTATAAATATGAAAATAGAGGTGCCAATAAACTAAACTAAACTAAGCATCATGTACCAGTCTGACGGCACTGGGCCTGTACTCGCTGGAGTTTAGAAGAATGTGGGGGGACCTCATGGAAATGTACAGAATTGTGAACGGCTTGGATAGAGTGGATGTGGAGAGGATGTTTCCACTAGTGGGAGAGTCTAGGACTAGAGGTCATAGCCTCAGAATTAAAGGACGTTCTTTTAGGAAGGAGATGAGGAGGAATTTCTTTAGTCAGAGGGTGGTGAATCTGTGGATCCAAGTCAGTGAATATTTTTAAGGCAGAGATAGATAGATTCTTGATTACTACAGGTGTCTGAGGTTATGGGGAGAAGGCGGGAGAATGGGGTTAAGAGGGAGAGATAGATCAGCCATGATTGAATGGGGCAGTAGACTTGATGGGCTGAATGGCCTAATTCTGCTCCTATCACATGGTCTTATGATCTTACCCAAGCTTGTTTCACCAATTAGTATAGATTATGGAAATTCTGAATTACAATTATGGTCATATTTAAATATAGAATATCTATTTTATAATTATACACTTGGTTGTAAGATTGATAGCAACATGCTGGGGGTAGTTAATAGAAATCCTTATTGATTTTTCTGTTCTGTGTGCAGAAGCATTTCTTGTTCTGGAGCTCCACCTGGTGGCTAGATGCTTTCTATACATGTGCCTCCACAAGGCTGGTGCCTTTTTGGTCTTGCTGCGTTGCACCCAGTCATACGGTTGCCTGTACCTCTGTCAGGATGGATTTCTAAAGGGTCACATGAAACTGGAAATGTATTAGTCAGTATTGGGCCCAATCCATTTATTGGCAGTCCATCTGTATTTTGTTTTGAGTATATTCGATCTTCTATGGAGTGTGTTTTTGGTTGCAGTATAGACTTCAGCTTTGCACAATTATGATTACCTAGTATTACTGATTATTAATTTATTTTATTAGCGATTACTATATATTTATTTGTGCTATTACTTTATTGGACCTGTTAAGATGTTCAAGTAATAATTTCATTGTCAGTTGCTGACACATACGACAATTAAACGCTCTTGACACTTGAAATACAACTTCTCGTATATAGACCCAAATATATCAAGATCCACAAGTCCTAATTAGCCAGAGGAAAGGCATAAAATGCTAATGTGTTAGCTGCCACTGCAGGGCACTTCGGAGTGGCCATCACATACAGGCTGCCTCTCCATGCATGTGAACTGAATCTGCACACTCCTCAATTAACGCCAGCCACCAATGTATATTAAACCATGACATGAATGTATTGCCTGAGTAATCTTAAACTACACATTTTCCTGACACCGTTGCCCATTCATTTGACAATGGCAATATTAGCTCTCATATGTCAACTTACTAGTTGGACAATTTTAACTTACTAGTTAGAATTTTGGCCTATGGACAGTGATGCTCTATAGCTTGCCATTTTATTTGTATGAAACCTGCCAGAACAATGTTAGCTGCGTGGGACCAATGTTTCAGGAAAGATCGGTAATGTCAGCACTCTTATTTTAACCATCAGAAACGCGGGTGGAAGGGGGACAATATACAGTAGCTCTATGCACAAGATTGCCATAGTCATAGAGTCCCTCATGATTTTCTAAACCTCAAAACGTTCACTACTCAACCTCTTATGGTCCAGGGAAAAAAGACCTTGCCTATTCTGCCACTCATCAGAACTTCCAAACCGGGTAACATCCTTGTAAATCTGATGTTGTGGATGTTATTATGCTGCTGTGCAAATGAGGGAAACAAGTCATTCATAAACTACTTGGTAATACAAAAGATGCCTGTGTGCACCATCATCTTATAATAGAGTGATAGACATCCAGTTGGGAAACAGGCCCTTCAGCCCAACTTGTCCATACCGACCAAGTTGCATCATCTATGCTAGTCTTAACTGCCTGCATTGCCCCCTATCCCTCTACACCTTTCATATCCTTAAAATGAAAATGAAAAAAAAATTACAGATGCTGGAAGTTGGAATGATAAACAGAAAATGCTGGAAATACTCAGCAGATCAGGCAGCATCTATAAAAAGAGAAACAAAGTTAACTTTTCAGGTTTGAGATCCTTCATTGGATAAAGAGCACCTCACAATACTGAGGACACTGGAAAGGCAAGTCATGCAGATGCAAGTAATTTTACCAAATGGAATTGATCGTAATAAATCTCATTCATAAAAAAAGCTTCCAGCTTTAGGAGCAAAATGGAAAGGCCACGCAGAGTTGATGTTTGAAGTGACGAGCTGGTCTCCTGATGCACACCACTTTAAATAATTCAAACACCAACTCCACATGGCCTTTCTATTTTGCCCCTACACGGCCAACTGCAGAATTCAGACCAAAGTTATTGTCCTTCATGCTTTGCACTGTTAATGCCAAAGTAATCCTCTCAGACATTGAAAATATTTTTTGGTTCAAACTGTGTCTTATTAAAGCTGTGTTGGCCTTGAGTCTGTGCCAGCGCACAAACAATTCCAAATATTGATCCAAGCAGCCTGATGAACACAGTTTGGTTACTTGTACATGGCTTAAGATGTATGCAATTTTGTGACGAATACTTAATTAAATTCCTAAACAAAGATTGAATCTTTTTTTTTCTCTATGAAGCTATGCCTTCTAGTCTTAAACATTTCCATCCTTGGAAAGAGGATCTGTCAACCTTATCAATGCCTCTTACAATTTTAAATACTTTTATCAGGTCTTCCCTCAGCCTCCGACATTCCAGAGAAAACAATCCAAGTTTCCAACCTCTCTTTATAGTAAATACCTGCTAATCCAGGTGTTGTTTTGGGAAACCTCTTCTGCACCCTCTCAATGCTTTCACGTCCTTCTCCAATGTGGTGATCAGAACAACACAAAATACTCCAAATGCAGCCTAACCAAAGTTCTAATTGAGATTAAAAGGATAGCTAATAATATAAACCTAGTGACTTTGTATTCATGTATAAACAACTCCCATCGGTGCTGGTTCTCTAACTCAATAGTTGCATAGTCTTCTAGTTTATTATCTTATAGAATGTACTCAAAATGTTTTGAGAGGTTACCATCTGTGGTCTATCGATATCAGACTTCAATAGCATACCAAACAATATTTTCCTCAAGCATCTTATTTCCCAAGATTTCTTTGTACGTGGCAATAGAAATCCCAATCACTCCAGTTAATTACTCAAAATCAGTTTAAAACTAAATACTGAAATAGCAGTCATTTCAGCTAAACAAGTTATCAGTCGATAAGGTTACCATTGGCATTCATAATCAGTTAGATGACACCAAATTCTTTCAAATTTTGAATACAGAATTCTATAGCCTTTTCATTTTGAAGTGAAAATAGAACATTCTGAGAGGTTAGAAGGGCCCCTGAAGAGATGCAATGCACAATTAACCTGACACCATTGATCGCAACACAGCAGCATGCCAATCGGTGAGACCAAGCACAGGCTCGGCGATCATTCCGCTGCACACCTCCGCTCAGTCCTCATAAACCTACCTGATCTTCCAGTTGCTAAACACATTAACTCCCCCTCCACCTCCCATTCCCACACTGACCTTTCTGTTCTGGGCCTCCTCCATTGTCAGAGTGAGACCCAACTCAAATTAGAGGAACAGCACCTCATATTTAGCTTGGGCAGCTTACACTCCAGCGGTATGAACATTGACTTCTCAAGCTTCAAGTAACCCTTGCTTTCCCTCTCTCTCCATCCCTCCCCCTTCCCAGTTCTCCGACCAGTCTCTGACTACATTTTATCTCTGTTTGCTTTGTTGTTAACTTCGCCCAGCTAACAATCATCTATTCTATATTTTTATTGATCTCCATCCCCTTTGTCCTGTTTCACACCTTACAATCCTTATCTATGTAACTCCCTCTCACTTGACATCAGTCTGAAGAAGGGTCCACACCCGAAACATCACCCATTCCTTCTCTCCAGAGATGCTACCTGTCCCGCCGAGTTAAGGGCCTGTCCCACTTACGCGACTTTTCAACGACTGTCTTCAACCTTCAAGCTTAAGAGCACGCGCCTGAAAAACCTTGAGCTGGATCGACCGTCAGCAATTAAACTGCGGTCCGGATCAACCATCTGCACACACACATACACACAAACACATCGCAAAGGCGGGGCCAGGGAAAGCGGGGAAGCGCTGTCTGAAATTCACACCCGCGATGAACAGGAAGGTAAAAGATGGCTGGCACAGTTACAAAGTACTTTAGAGAGTGCGGAGAATGGGGGGGAGAGAAGGGGGGAGAGAAGGGGAGAGAGGGGGAGAGAAGGGGAGAGAAGGGGAGATAAAGGGAGAGAAGGGGGAGAAGGGGTAGAAGGGGGGGAGAAGAAGGAGTGGAGACACTTTTAAGAAGTCAGACAACTTTTAATAAACATTACCGGTCAGTTTACTTACCATTTTTTTCTCAACGAACTTTACCTTCGACTACCTTCGATTGCCTTTGATTACCTACGATAGCGTTATGACCTACTACGACCTACCTCGACTAAACCTACGAGTAAAAAAAAAGATTTTTTCCATGGCGACCTTTTTTTACTTGCGGGCATTTTTCAGCTTGAGGCCTCGAGTATGCGGGGACTACTCTCGAGCATGAAGGATAGTAATGCCCCTGTCCCACTTAGGAAACCTGAACGGAAACCTCTGGAGACTTTGCGCCCCACCCAAGGTTTCTGTGCGGTTCCCGGAGGTTTTTGTCAGTCTCCCTAATGGTCAAAGGTGGTTTCTGCTTCTTCTATGTTCCGGCGATTATTTAAAAAAATTCAAAAACCGGCCGCGACTAAAAATAGGTTGCCGTTTTAAAAATCGGTAATTTTTTAGTTGAAGCTGGTTGCGATGCTAGTTGAAGGTGGTTGCCGGAGGTTGCAGGTAGTGGAAGTTAAGACCTCCCTGGTGGAATAAAACTGGGTGAAAAAAAGGTCTTGCCTTCCACTACCTGCAACCTCTGGCAACCACCTTCAACTAGCATCGCAACCGGCTTTGACTGAAAAATTGCCAATTTTTAAAATGGCAACCTATTTTTAGTCGCGGCCGGTTTTGAATTTTTTGAAATAATCGCCGGAACATAGAAGAATCGGAAACCACTTTCGACCATTAGGGAGACTGAAAAAACCTCCGGGAACCTCCGGGAACCGCACGGAAACCTTGGGTGGGGCGCAAAGTCTCCAGAGGTTTCTGTTCAGGTTTCCTAAGTAGGACAGGGGCATGCGACTTTGAGTCCTGAAAAGCGCTATATAAATAAAATCTATTATTATTATTATTATTATTACAAAGACCTCTTAGGACCTCGTGTCGACCATGCTGTGAGTATGATTCGAGGGCAAACTCTTCTAATCTCGCGAATTAGGTCCCCACAGTGGGACAGGCCCTTTACTCCAGCTTTTTGTGTCTATGCCAATGTTGTGCTGCCTAGTATGACTAGTAATGACTCATTACATTGACTGCAGCATGCAACCAGCACTACTGCACTGTTGATTAACAGCAAGTAACAGGAGTGGGCCCAATATTGGGATTTGATTGTCATTGTTAAAACAAGTCTAATTGTTTTACTTGTCCTGCTTATCCTAAAGGGGAGGTGCACTGTGCGTGAAGGAGTTGCAGAGAAATGTGCTTTTGACCTGAGGTGTTGAAGAATGGAGATTGGATTAAAATATGAGAAAAGATTAGAATAATTTTGTATTCATTTGGGGTTTAAATGTCATTGAGCATTGAAAACAAAAGCATACAAATATAGTAAGTAATTAAGAAGACAAATGGCATTTTGATCTTCATTACAAGTGTGTTAAAAGTGAGGCCACACCTGGAGTACTGTGTATAGTTTTCACCCCACTATTTATGAAAGATTGTACCCACATTAAAGATAGTTCAGAAGGGATTCACTGGTTAATTCCTAGGAGATGATTGAACTATCGTGAACATTTTAAATAAGTAGGACCTATGGTTTAGAGGGATAAGGGGTGACTATTCTGATACATATAATATACTAAGAAGGCATAACAAATTACATGTTGATATGTTTCTACTTTTTGAAGAGACTTAAATAAGGAGTCGAAGTTACATTTAAATCTGAGGTGTGTGGGAATTTATTCTCAGAGAATAGTGTATCTCTGGAATTATCTACTGTGGAGAGTTGTGGAGATAAGGTAATTGGATGTATTTAATGGGAGGTGAATACATTTTTTTTTTAATTTTATTTTTTTTTAAATTTTTATTTATTAGAAGTACATTACATTACAACCACATACATTAATACTCGTCATTTATATCTTCTTACAATTAATGTACTCCCTTTATTTATTTTTTTACACTAGAGAAAGAAAAGATTGAAAGAGAGAAGAAAGTGAAGGAAAAAGTGCAAGTGTAGAAAAGTGTAGAAAATGTAACAACAAAAAAGGACGAAGACCCTATAAGAGCGAAATTAAAAACAAAAGGAAAAAGAGTTAAGAAATAGGCCCTAAGAAAAGAAAAGAGAAAGAGAAAAAAAGAGAAACAAATGTTTTTTTTTTTTGAGCATCACGTAAATAGGACATACCAACTCTTCAACTATCATCCCCCCTTACCCGACCTCAATTTTTTATTTTTTTAAAGTACTTTTGCACCCTATGTTTGTAATAATTCTATAAATGCAGACCACGTCAGGTGGAAGTGATCTGGTTTACCTGCTAGGAGGAGTCTTATCTCTTCAAGGTGTAATGTTTCAAACATATTTGAAATCCACATATTTATAGTTGGTATTGGAGCCTTCTTCCAAAATTTTAGAATTAGCTTTTTTCCAGTTATTAACCCATAATCCATTAATTTCTTTTGAAACACATTTAGTTCTGGATCATCTTCCGTTATTCCGAAGATAATCCATTCTGCTTTGGGTATCAGTCTTGTTTTAAATAACTTTGTAAAGATTTCAAAAATTTCATTCCAAAATTTTTGAATTTTTGTACAGAAGACAAATGAGTGCGCTATAGTTGCTTCTTGGGATTGACATTTATCACAAATAGATGATACGTTTGGGAAAATTTTATGAATTTTAGTTTTCGAATAATATAATCTATGTAAAATTTTAAATTGTATTAAAGTGTGTCTTACATTAATCGAGCATTTATGCACTTTTAATAAGTATTCATTCCAACTTTCCTTTGAAATTTTAATAGCTAACTCTTGTTCCCAGTCTCTTCTGATACCCTCCGTAGATGGTATTTGTACATTTAAGATAATATTGTACAAATATGATATTAAGTTTGCTGATTCCGCTTTTATCTGCATTGCCTCGTCCAGTACATCTGCTGGGTTATTATGATGATCTTTTGTATATTTTTTCAAATAGTCGCATATTTGAAAGTATTTAAAATATTGATTATTTCCGAGTTTATATTTTATTTGTAATTGTTGAAATGAAAGTAATTTTCCAGTTTCATACAAGTCACCAAGCGTTTTAATTCCTAGTCTATCCCATTGTGTATAAGCTTTATCTATAATAGAAGGACTAAACGAAGGGTTATTGACTATAGGTAATAAAAGTGATAAGTTTCTTAATTTTAAATTTTGTTTTATTTGTTTCCAAATACGGATTGTACTATGAATAATTGGGTTCTTATTATAGTTTATGTTATTCAATTTCATTGGAGAGAGGAGGATCGCTCCAATGTTTCTAGAGGAGCAATCCTCTTTCTCCATTACAATCCAGTCTACTTGCTGGGCGGAGTTATCCATCAGTTGAATCATGTTTTTAATATTTACTGACCAATAATAATACATAAAATTAGGTAGTGCTAGACCCCCCAATACTTTAGATTTATTCAGATGGGTTTTTTGTATTCTATGTGATTTATAGTCCCATATAAAATTAGTGATATCTGAGTCGAGTTTTTTAAAAAACTTCTTAGGTAAGTATATAGGAATTGATTGAAATAGGTATAAAATTTGTGGTAAAAAGATCATTTTTATTGCGTTTATTCGGCCTATTAAAGACATCGGGAGCGTTTTCCAGAATTTAATTAATGTATTCAGTTTATTAAGTAGGGGGTCAAAATTTGCCCTGAACATACCTTGATATGCTCTGGTAATTTCGATTCCCAAATATTTAAATTTTTCTGTAGCTATTTTAAAAGGGAATTTTAAAAGATGTGTTGAATCTTTCGGTTTTATTGACATAATTTCACTTTTATTCCAATTTATTCTATATCCAGAAAAAGATCCGAAGTCTTCAATTAAATTTAATATATTTGGTATAGTGATTTGAGGTTTTGTAATATACAATAATATATCATCCGCGTATAAAGATATTTTATTATATGAGTCTTTAGTATTATATCCATGAATATCAGGGTGTATTCTAATTTTTTCTGCTAGCGGTTCAATAATGAGAGCAAACAGCTGTGGTGATAATGAGCATCCTTGTCTATTTCCCCTTGATAGTTGAAATTTCGAGGATAATATGTTATTAGTAAGTATTCTAGCTGTAGGTTTGTTATATAGTAACTTAATCCATAAAATAAAATTCTCTCCCAGTTGAAATTTTTGTAATACTTTATCCATATAATTCCATTCTACTTGATCAAATGCCTTTTCAGCATCCAGCGAAATAATTGATAATTCTTGATCTTCAGATTTGTGTGAGTGCATTATGTTGAGTAGACGTCTCATATTATTAGAAGAGTATCTCTTAGGGATAAACCCTGTCTGATCTGGGTTTATTAATTTACTAATGTATTTACTTAATCTTCTGGCTAATGTTTTCGCTAATATTTTTTGATCTGTGTTTAACAATGCTATAGCTCTATATGAGCCAGGTTCTTCTAAATCCTTATTTTTCTTAGGTATTAATGTAATCGTTGATTCCGCTAATGTATCAGGTAGTATTCGTTTTTTAAAAGCGTATTGGTACATTTTTTGTAATCTTGGTATTATTTTATCATAAAAGCTTTTATAAAATTCATTAGTAAATCCATCAGGGCCTGGTGTTTTTCCATTTTTTAGTGAGTTTATTGTATCTTCTAATTCCTTAATTGAGATTTGTGCACCCAGTTCCTCTTGTTCCTTCAGCTCTAACTTTGGAAGATTACAGGTATCCAAGAACTTTGTGATATTATTGGAATCAATTATCGTTTTAGATGTATACAAATTCTCGTAAAATTGCGCAAATCTTTTATTAATATCCTTCGGTGTTGTTAATAATTCCCCTTTATCTGATTTGATCTTTGGTATAGTATGTTCCTTTTCTCGTTTTTTTTAGCTGGCGAGCCAAAAGTTTATGCGGTTTATCCCCAAATTCAAAGTGCTCTTGTTTTGTAATTTGAAAAAGTCTTATAAGTTTGGCAGATAATAATTTATTTAATTTAAATTTTAAAATTATTATTTTATTATGTTTATCTATTGATGGATCTTTAGCATTATCTATATCCATTTGTCTAATAAGTTCTTCTAACTGTCTTTGTTCATTCTTATTCTTTTTATTTTGAAAAGCTTGATATGAAATTATAATACTCCTAATGTATGCTTTAAAAGATTCCCAAAGTAAAGTAGGCGATATATCTGAAGTATCATTTGTTTGAAAAAAGATCTCCATTTGTTCTTTTAAATATATACTCGCTTGTGGATCTTTTAAAATTTGAGAGTTAAATCTCCAGAATGAATTATTCTTAGACAATCCTTCCAGTTTTAAAAAGAAAGTTAGTGGAGAATGGTCTGAAATTGAATTTGTATGGTATATTGCATTAGATGTTTGGGGGATTAATTTTGTATCCAGCAGAAAGTAGTCTATACGTGAGTATGTCTTATGTACCATTGAGTAAAACGAATATTCCCTGCCAGTTGGATTCACAATTCTCCAAACATCTGCTATATTAGTGTTATTTATGTAGGTATTGAGGAGTTCCCCAGTTTTCGATTTCATATTCCCTCTCTGTTTTTGACTTGATTTATCTAAGTACGGATCTAAAACACAGTTAAAGTCTCCGCCTATTATAACATTTTGATAGTTTGACTCTGCAATTATATTGAAGATTTTATTGAAAAAGTGGGGGTTATCAAAGTTAGGGGCATATATATTTACCAAAGTAAGTGGAGTGTCATGGATTTCTCCATTAACTATTAGGTATCTCCCTTCTATATCGGTGAATACATTTTTGAAAAACTGCGGAATGGAAGGCTGTGGGGGATTGGCACACAATTGGAGAATTGGAGCCTAGAGGCAGATCAGACGTGACTATATTGAATGGTAAGGCAAGCTAGATGGCCAATTCCTGCTCCTTCTCTCTTGTATTATTGTGAAGCCAAGAAGCTCCGTAGATACACCCAGTAAGGAGCATTTCAATGACCTGATTTATGTGGTAAATACATCTCCGACTGCCATATCCTATCAACTGTACAAACAGCATCATATATTTATCAGTTCATTAATTACTATCATGCCAACACTTATCCACCAACAACCTCTAACAGTTTGGAATTGTACTTATGATTAATCCCTTGCATGCATTACTAGCTATTCTACTATATCAGCAATATCACTCAAAAGGGTTGTTCAGCACATTCCTCTGCAGTAGGGGACATAACCAGAAGAAACAAAGACTGCTTGAAGCTGATAGTGTTGTCATACCTAATTTTCATTATTACATAATTTTCCCTCAATTTTCTTTTCCTGATTTATAAGCTGCAGATGGGTCAATGTAATTTTTTTCAACAACATTTTTTCTTCTTAGTTGTGGGACAAATGGTTACCGTTATGGGCCAAATGGCAAAGTGCAAAAACATGTCCAGAGATTGTGAAACTCTGTAAACACAAGAATTTATTTTGTTTTACCTTTAATATTTGATTATTTGCTAGCAAATTTGAGAGTTATTTGGAGAATTGGTGCTAGTGATTCTTCTTAAAACTTTACAGAGACTAAAAAATAAATGAATATGATGTTCTGAGCCTCAGTGAGCTGTACAGTTATATTTAAGCTATGATTTAACATTGTATTAGGGCACAGGGAAATTGATGTTTGAAATGACTGCAGTTATATTGCCACTTTCACCCAAATATGCACTTGTAAACACTTAGCAGAATCTACTGTGGCTGCGATGCGCCGGCACCAGCAGGACCTCGCTTTGACTCTCCCAGAACTTCGGGCCTCACTCACCCAGACCTGCAACGGACCCCAACTCTACTTCATCCAACGGCAGATCCACGCCTTCAATAAACGATTCCTGGCCCACCTGAACTCCACCAAGGACCTTAAACTCGCCCGCCTCCATGCTGCTCCTGCCACCGACACTCTGCGACTGGACCGCCTCCAGGCCCCGGGCCCCAACACAGGCCCCTGCCGCCTGCTCGAACACCACCAGGCCAAGTCCTGCATCGCCATCTTTGCCCCGAGGAGCAGCTCCAGCACTCACCGCCTCCCGGACCGACCTCAGGCCCGGACCACTGAAGACGCCGCCATCGCCGACCTCCACGTGGCCGTTGCCGCCAACCTTCACCCACCCACCAATGAGGCCGAACCTCGCTGCCTCACCGGTAACTCTGACTATCGCCCCCTCACCGATAACGCTGAGCCTCGCTACCTCCCCGATTCCTCCGACTATGACCACCAAAATGGGACTGCCTCACCGAGCCCGTCGAACCTCGCTGGCTCACCGGCCATCCGCTGACCGGGACCTCCTATGCTTCACCCGCTGACCAGGATTCCACTCCCCGTGGGCCTCCACCATTGACTCGACTGACCCACTGCCCTCCAGCAGGCCGCAGTCATCGCCTTACCTGAGCCCTAGGCTCATCAGCGGGCCTGAAGTGTCCACGCTGCAAACTCTGACATCACGAGGTCTAACTGTGCTGGGTCCTACTGCTCCCCCCCCCCCCAACACAGGGAACCTCAGTGGTTGTTCCTCTGGTCTTCCCCTTCCCCCTCAAACCATGTGACCCCAGCACCTCCCCACCCACACTATAGTCCTCATACCCCCTTCCTCCCTGACCACCCACCACCCCCCTACGAGACATTGCCTGGGCCTCAGTCCACTCACCTGCCTTCCTCTGGCCCCAACTCCCATCCTTGCCGTGTGTTCACCATCCCGCCTGACCTCTCCCTCTCGGATACTGAACGGTTTGTCCTCAGCAGAGGACTCACCTTTGTTCCCCTCTGTCTCCACCTCAATGAGTTCCGCGTCCGCCACGATGAGGAGCTCTTCTTCCGTCGCCTCTGCATCAAAGCGTTCTTCCATGGGAAGGAGTCCTCACCCCACAGTGATGACCTCTTCTCCCGTCTCCAATGGACTCCCTCCTCTTGGACCCCCCTCATGGCCATTACCAGCTTTAGACCATTTTATTTTAAACTGCCGGCGGGACATCAACCGCCTCAACTTCTCCACATCCCTGTCTCACTCTACCCTCTCCCCCCTGAACGTACAGCCCTCCACTCACTCTGCAACAACCCAGACTGGGTGATCAAACCCGCCGACAAGGGAGGTGCCGTGGTAGTCTGGCGCGCTGATCTCTACAAGGCTGAGGCCACGCGCCAACTCTCAGACACCTCCTCCTACTTATCCTTGGACCATGACCCCACAGACGAGCACCAGGCCACTATCTCTAACACTATCAATGGCTTCATCACTTCCAGCTCCCTGCCGTCCCAAGCCTCCAACCTCATCTTTCCCCAATTGCACAGCCCGATTTTACCTTCTCCCCAAAATCCACAAACCTGACTGCCCTGGCAGACCCATTGTTTCTGCCTATTCGTGCCCCACCAAACTTATTTCCACATACCTCGACTCCATCCTATCCCCCCTGGTTAAATCCCTCCCTACGTATGATCTAGACACCTCACACATTCTTCGTCTCCTCCATAACTTCCGCTTTCTAGGCCCCTATTCCCTCATCTTCACCATGGACGTCCAGTCACTCTACATCTCCATCCCCCACCAGGAGGGTCTTAAACCCTCCGTTTCTTCCTCAACTGCAGAACCAACCAATCCCCATCTACTGATACTCTCCTCCGTGTAGCGGAGCTGGTCCTTACCCTCAACAACTTTTCATTTGACTCCTCCCATTTCCTCCAAATCCAAGGCGTAGCTATAGGCGCGTGCATGGGTCCAAGCTATGCCTGCCTCTTTGTAGAGTACATCAAACAATCCTTGTTTGAGGCGTACCATGGCCCTCTTCCCGAACTCTACCTCCGCTACATCGACGACTGCATTGGTGCTACCTCCTGCACCCATGCAGAACTCACTGACTTTATCCATTTCACCACTAACTTCTATCTGGCACTCAAGTACACCTGGACATCTCCCTACTGTTTCTAGACCTCACTATCTCCATCGCAGGTGACAGACTACTGACCGACATCTACTATAAACCCATTGACTCCCATGGCTATCTGGACTACACTTCGTCCCACCCTGCTTCCTGTATCGACTCCATCCCCTACACCCAATTCCTCCATCTACGCTGCATCTGCAACCAGGATGAGGTGTTCCAAACCAGGGCATCGGCGATGTCCTCATTCTTTAGGGAACGGGGGTTCCCCTCTTCTACTATAGATGAGGCTTTCACCAGGGTCTCCTCTATATCCCGTAGCTCCGCTCTCACTCCCCATCCCCCCACTCGTAACAAGGGCAGAGTCCCCCTTGTCCTCACCTTCCACCCTACCAGCCGTCACATACAACAAATAATCCTCCGACATTTTCTCCACCTCCAACGAGACCCTATCACTGGCCACATATTCCCATCTCCTCCCCTTTCGGCTTTCCGCAGAGACTGCTCTCTCCGTAACTCCCTGGTGAATTCGTCCCTTCCCACCCAAACCACCCCGTCTCCTGGCACTTTCTCTTGCAACTGTAGGAAATGTTACACCTGTTGCTTTACCTACCCCCTTGACTCCATCCAAGGACCCAAGCAGTCTTTCCAAGTGCGGCAGAGGTTCACCTGCACCTCCTCCAACCTCATCTATTGCATCCGCTGCTCTAGGTGTCAGCTGCTCTACATCGGTGAGACCAAGCGTAGGGTTGGCGATTACTTCGCCCAACACCTCCGCACGGTTCGCAATAATAAAACCTGATCTCCCGTGGCTCAGCACTTCAACTCCCCCTCCCATTCTGTATCCGACCTTTCTGTCCTGGGCCTCCTCCATGGCCAGAGTGAGGCCCACCATAAATTGGAGGAGCAGCACCTCATATTTCACTTGGTTAGTTTACACCCCAGCAGTATGAACATTGACTTCTCCAATTTCAGATAGTCCCTGCTTTCTCCTTCTTCCCCCCCATCTTCCCAGCTCTCCCACAGCCCACTGTCTCCGCTTCTTCCTTTCTTCTTCCCGCCCCCCCCACCCCCACCCCAGTCTGAAGAAGGGTCTCGACCCGAAACGTCGCCTATTTCCTTTGCTCCATAGATGCTGCCTCACCCGCTGAGTTTCTCCAGCATTTTTGTCTACCTAAGCAGAACATAAGATCAACAGCAACATAGATATCAGTTCTATTGTTTTTTCTAAGTGTTTCCTTTGTTTGGGAAAATGCAGTTTATTGTAAGACTGCATATTAGTGAATGATGAAGAACAGAGAATAAAGAGCAAACATTTAAGATGATCAACAAAATAACAAAGTGAGGCTCACAGTCAAAGGCTGTTGGGAGTAAACAATGAAGGAAGTAGAAATCATAACATTTTTAGTTAAGATGTCGGAGGCTAAAGGTTTTAAAAACAGAAAAAAAACAAAGGATGTGAGGAAAGAAAAGACAGAAAGCAGAGTTTAGATGCTCCTTTCAAAGAGCAAGATGGATTGTTTGATTTCCTCTTGGAATATAGATACTGTTTTGAATGAGGAATAAATTACTCGCCTTTGTTTGTTACCTTTTCATGACTTTTATTAATTTCCTATATACAGTCATTGCTGGTAAGCCCAGCATATCCCAGCATTTGAGTCATATGAGGTAGAAAGAAGGCGGAAACTAGTCAACACAAAGAACTGCAGATGCTGGAATCTCGAGCAAAAACACAGAGTGCTGCAGTAATTCAGTGGGTGAGGCAGCATTCACACAGCATATGACATACAGGTTTGTAGGTTAATTGGCTTGATAAAATTTTAAATTGTCCAAGTTGGCGATATGCAGAGTACTGCCCTGCCGAATACAAAATTCAGAAGGTTCAGAAGGTATGAACAAGTGATGATTCGAGTCGGGACCCTTCTTCAAACTCTAGTGACTTCTTCAGAAACCAACGTTGACTCGAAACAGTTTATGCTGACAATTACCTCCCACTCAAGACTCCTCTGTTCTTCTTCCTACATACTAAAACATGTTTATCCCAGTTTGGCAAAAGAATAAATCAGGGAAGGTAGTGCATCCGTGGATAACAAGGGAAATCAAGGGAACTACATATTAAAAAATTGTTCATCCCAGTTTGGCAAAAGAATAAATCAGGGAAGGTAGTGCATCTGTGGATAACAAGGGAAATCAGGGATAGTATCAAAACAAAAGATGAAGCATACAAATTAGCCAGAAAAAGCAGCCTACCAGAGGACTGGGAGAATTTCAGAGTCCAGCAGAGGAGGACAAAGGGCTTAATTAGGAAAGGGAAAATAGATTATGAAAGAAAACTGGCAGGGAACATAAAAACTGATTGCAAAAGTTTTTATAGATATGTGAAAAGAAAAAGATTAGTTAAAACAAATGTAGGTCCCTTGCAGTCAGAAACAGGTGAATTGATCATGGGGAACAAGGACATGGCAGACCAATTGAATAACTACTTTGGTTCTGTCTTCACTAAGGAAGAAATAAATAATCTGCAGGAAATAGCAGGGGACCGGGGGTCAAATGAGATGGAGGAACTGAGTGAAATCCAGGTTAGCCGGTAAGTGGTGTTAGATAAATTGAATTGATTAAAGGCCGATAAATCCCCAGGGTCAGATAGGCTGCATCTCAGAGTACTTAAGGAAGTAGCCCCAGAAATAGTGGATGCATTAGTGATAATTTTTCAAAACTCTTTAGATTCTGGAGTAGTTCCTGAGGATTGGAGGGTAGCTAATGTAACCCCACTTTTTAAAAAGGGAGGAAGAGAGAAAACGGGGAATTACAGACCAGTTAATCTAACATCGATTGTGGGGAAACTGCTAGAGTCAGTTATTAAAGATGGGATAGCAGCACATTTGGAAAGTGGTGAAATCATTGGACAAAGTCAGCATGGATTTATGAAAGGTAAATCATGTCTGATGAATCTTATAGAAATTTTCGAGGATGTAACTAGTAGAGTGGATAAGGGAGAACCAGTGGATGTGTTATATCTGGACTGTCAGAAGGCTTTCGACAAGGTCCCACATAAGAAATTAGTATACAAACTTAAAGCACATGGTATTGGGGTTCAGTATTGATGTGGATAGATAACTGGCCGGCAGACAGGAAGCAAAGAGTAGGAGTAAACGGGTCCTTTTCAGAATGGCAGGTAGTGACTAGTGGGGTACCGCAAGGCTCAGTGCTGGGACCCCAGCTATTTACAATATGTAAATCATCACTTGAGACAGTATAAGATTTACACACATCTTTAATCAGCACTGTAACTTGGCAGCATTACAAGACAAGGTGTTGTCAATTCATCCTAACTGCTTCGACCGACGGTGCTGGGAATGGGCGTTAGTATAAGTGTTATAATGGGGTGGAGTTAGTGATGCTGGTTATGTGTGATTGGTTCACATGCATCATCATTCTACATCCTTCCCCCTAAAGATTAAATCTGGAAAGGAAGTGTATTAAACATACTCGCCATATCTGTCTGGTGGTCTACTAACACGGCCCGAGCGCGTGCGGACCCATACATCCCCTCCCTCCACTGAAGGATTAGGCGGAGAGGCTGAAGGTGCAAATCGCACGGGAGAGGCTTGTGGTGACCGAGGGGGGAAACATGCGGTAGGTGTAACCCCGTGGTTAGTGGAGACCGAGAGACATGGGGGGGTGCAAGGCATGCGGGGACGGGCGGGAGACACTGCAAAAGGCGGCTGGAACTGGAGCAGCGGAGCAGAGGGATCAGCAGGCAGTGGTCGGGGCTCCTACACAGCAAGCAGGTGTTGTCGACTTCTCCAGTATACCGCTCCCTCACAGTCCACAAGGTATGATCGCGGCTCATCAGTCGGGCGTACAACAATGCCCAGACGAGAATGTCCAGTTGAAGTTCGTAGACGGACGACCTGGCCCCACAGTAGAGGCTGGAGTGGTCTGCTGGAACTGTCGTATGACCGTTTCTGGATGTCGTGCTTCTCTTGGAGACGTTGCTGGATAGTGGCCTTGACAAGTGGCTCGCTAGCTCTAATCTTGTTAAAGAGGTTGATTGACATAGTATTGACCTTCGCCCCAGTATCCAATTTCGCGCCAAAAACAACATTGTTTACAGATATCGTCACTGTAGGATCAGAATTCTTGGCAGCAGCATGCTGTAACGTGTAAACAGTCGGGTCATCTTGCGAGTTAATTGGGCTGTATTCGGGGGCGGTTTCGAGCTGGAGATGGGGTGGCAGTATGTTGCTGTCTCGTTGCAAAAAATTGAGATTAGACTTGGGACTGGGCGCATTCTTTCCTCGGGCCCTGATTGCAGCCCGATAGACTGAGGCAAAGTGATTTAGCTTTTTCAGTAATTACAAGCCTTCCTGAGGGCGGGGCAGGTGGATTGTCTGTTGTGTAGATAGCCGCAATTAGGACATTTCTTCGGAGGACCGCTGAGAACTGCCTGGCTAGCTTGGATCATAAATGGGCTGTTATCTGTGTATGTCCGCTGCCTAGTGAGGCCCATCAGATTGATGGTATTGCTTTCATGCAAAATGTCTATGGGATCGACAAGTTCGGCGGTTCTACATGCAGGCACCGCTTCCTCGAGCGATAAATCTGTCCGTCTCAGGAGCTCTGATCTGAGCTTTTGATCGGTGATACCATTCACTAAAATATCACTCGCTGTTTTCTTCAGTACACATTTCAAGTTGGTTTTGCCCAGAGGAACCAGCACCTCCCCTCCAAAAGCATGTAAAGTGGACGCGTCCTTGACAAGGTCTTATCCACTCCTCTTGTATAATGTATTTTATTTTATCTTTTGTGAGTTTTGCTTTACTTTACGATGGCTTCTTCTTGTCGAAAGCCTGACCCTCTTGTCTTTGATGCGGATATAAGCGAACGCTGGGCCACGTTTGAAATTGATTACCAGCACTACATGAACATTGTACACTGAAATGAACCAGATGCTGTCAAGGCCTTTCTCCTGCTCAACCTTGCGGGCCCAGGTGCCCTTCATCGATCCAGAACATTCCGTTATGCTCCGGCTATCCGTGATGCCAATGACCAGTGCACCGACCCTGACTTTTTTCGACCTGAAACGTCCGGTGGCGATCACCTGCGATGCCTCGAAATTCGGGCTCGGCGCAGCCTGCTTGCAACTGTCTGATGATGGCACCCTACTACCTGTCGCGTATGCCTCTCGCACCATGACCGACACGGAGCAACACTACACGCAAATCGAAAAGGAACTGCTGGCTGTCGTCTTTGCCTGCTCCAAATTCCATGACTTCATCCATGGCAACACGTTCACGGTCGAGACGGACCACCAACCACTGGTGACAATCCTGAACAAGCCTATCCATGCCGCGCCAGATCTAATCTCCAGTAAGCAACTGCGCATTCTGGCCGCGCACACTGCTAATGATGATACGCTTCAAGCCCTCTCATCCATCATTAAAACAGGCTGGCCAGACAAACAATCCAACACGCCCACAGAGGTGCAGCCATACTTCTTGGTCCGTGATGAACTGGTGGTTCAGGATGGTGTGGTCGTTAAGGGTCACAAGGTAGTGGTACCTTCATCGCTACAAAACGAATACTTCAAAGAGGTCCACAGCGGTCACCCAGGAGCCGACTCCACACTGGTATGCGCCCGGGATCTGTTCTACTGGCCCGGAATGGCCACGTACATCCGGGACTGCGTAGCCTCCTGCCCCACTTGCAACAATCTTGCACCTCATCAGCAGCGGCAACCCCTTCTGCAACAACCTCCACCAGCACTGCCTTGGTCGTCGCTGGCTGCGGACATTTTCGAATGGTGCGGTAAGCACTACCTCGTTCTGGTCTCCAATTGGAGGCGTGGGTTCGAATCCCACTTCTGACACCATGTAAATCATCACTTGAGACAGTATAAGATTTACACACATCTTTAATCAGCACTGTAACTTGGCAGCATTACAAGACAAGGTGTTGTGAGTTCATCCTAGCTGCTTCGACTGATGGTGCTGGGAATGGGCATTAAGTATTATAATGGGGTGGAGTTAGTGATGCTGGCTAAGTGTGATTGGTTCACATGCATCATCAATCTACACAATATATATTAATGATTTGGACGAGGGAATTGAATGCAACATCTCCAAGTTTGTGGATGACACGAAGATGGGGGCAGTGTTAGCTGTGAGGAGGATGCTAGGAAGCTGCAAGGTGACTTGGATAGGCTGGGTGAGTGGGCAAATGCATGGCAGATGCAGTATAATGTGGATAAATGTGAGGTTATCCACTTTGGTGGCAAAAACAGGAAAGTAGACTATTATCTGAATGTGGCCGATTAGGAAAAGGGAGATGCAACAAGACCTGGATGTCATGGGACACCAGTCATTGAACATAGGCATGCAGGTGCAGCAGGCAGTGAAGAAAGTGAATGGTATGTTAGCATTCATAGCAAAAGGATTTGAGTATAGGAGCAGGGAGGTTCTACTGCAGTTGTACAGGGTCTTGGTGAGACCACACCTGGAGAAGGTTCACCAGACTGATTCCTGGGATGTCAGGACTTTCATATGAAGAAAGACTGGATAGACTCGGCTTGTACTCGCTAAAATTCAGAAGATTGAGGGGGTATCTTATAGAAACTTACAAAATTCTTAAGTGGTTGGACAGGCTAGATGCAGGAAGATTGTTCCCGATGTTGGGGAAGTCCAGGACAAGGGGTCACAGTTTAAGGATAAGGGGGAAATCTTTTAGGACCGAGATGAGAAAAACATTTTTCACACAGAGAGTTGTGAATCTCTGGAATTCTCTGCCACAGAAGGTAGTTGAGGCCAGTTCATTGGCTATATTTAAGAGGGAGTTAGATGTGGCCCTTGTGGCTAAAGGGATCAGGGGGTATGGAGAGAAGGCAGGTACAGTATACTGAGTTGGATGATCAGCCATGATCATATTGAATGGCGGTGCAGGCTCGAAGGGCCGAATGGCCTACTCCTGCACCTATTTTCTATGTTTCTATGTTCTATGTTTCTATGTTTAATATATCCTCAGGGTTTGATCCAGTACTGATGACTATGCATTTACAACATTTTATGCAGTTTTATGTCTGATTACTCATAAATTAGAGGCAAATTAGTAATTTTTTTGTCATGAATCCATTTCCAAATGCTTTAATAAAATTGTACCAGATTACTATAAAATATATCAATGTATTTTCATAAAAGAAAAGAAAATAAGTAATTACATTATATTTTATTGTGCAAAAAATGGTGCTGAAGGAACTCTGTGTGTCAGGCAGCATCTGAGGAGGGAATGAACAGGCAAGGTTTTGGGGCAGGACACTTCTTCTCACTATTTTCCTCAAGATTTCAGCATCTGCAATTCTCTGTTTCTGTTTCTATTGCACTCTGCCTCATAGCACTGGTTCACAAAGGTTTTAAAGGAATGATGGGCAATTAGATTTGAGGATATTTGAAATGATAACACAACCAAATGCCATTGCTATCAGTCAATGATTGTTTGCAATCTATCCTTCAAAGAATTGCAACCAGATGCAGGAATCTATGGTGCATCTTTCTGCCTCAGATCGCGTCTAGTGAGCTTTCGCAGCAAGACGCACTCCATTTAGCTTTTGATTATTTGAGATAACAACTTTGTTGACGATAGAGCAGGCATGCTACATTCCAGCATGTGGGACAATATGCTACTTTCTATATGACATATTTGTTCTGTTAATCAATATTTAAGGTGTTTTTATGTTCACCTTACATGGGATTGATCTGTTGTTGTTGCAAAAATAACAGATGCTGTGCTGCACTATAATGCGATTTGAAATAGATTTTATGTTGATTTTCCCCAACACAATTGTGTCTTGTAGTTGGCATGAGAGAGATGTGTAGGAAGGAACTGCAGATTTTGGTTTAAACCGAGAGAGACACAAAAAGCTGGAGTAACTCAGTGGGTAAAAGCTTCTTTAGATATGTAAAAAGGAAAAATTAGTGAAGACAAATGTAGGTCCCTTACAGTCAGGGACAGGTGAATTTATAATGGGAAGCAAGAAAATGGCAGAACAGTTAAACGAGTACTTTGGTTCTGCCTTCACTAAGGAAGACACAAACAATATCCCAGAAATACTAGGGGGCGAGGATCTAGTGAAAGGGAGGAACTGAAGAGAATCCATATTAGTCAGCAAATGGTGTTAGGTAAACTGTTGGGACTGAAGGCAGATAAATCCCCAATACCTGATGGTCTGCATTCCAGAGTACTCAAGGAGGTAACCCTAAAACTCGTGGATACATTGGTGATCATTTTCCAATGTTCTCTTGACTCTGGATCAGTTCCTGTGGACTGGAGGGTGGCCAATGTAACTCTACTTTTTAAGAAAGGAGGGATCGAGAAAACGGGGAATTATAGACCAGTTAGCCTTACATTGGTAGTGGGGAAGATGCTTGAGTCGATTATTAAAGATGTAATAGCAGCGCCTTTGGAAAGCAGTGACAGGATCGGTCAAAGTCAGCATGGATCTATGAAGGGGAAATCATGCTTGACTAAACTTCTGGAATTTTTTGAGGATGTAACAAGTAGAATGGATAAGGGAGAGCCAGTGGATGTGGTGTATCTGTATTTTCAAAAAGCCTTTCACAAGGTCCCATACAAGAGATAATGTGCAAAATTAGAGCACATGGTATTGGGGGTAGGATATTAACATGGATAGAGAATTTGTTGGCAGACAGGAAGCAAAGAGTAGGAATTGACAGGTTATTTTCAGAGTAGCAGGCAGTGACTAGTGGGGCACCGCAAAGCTCGGTTCTGGGACCCCAGTTGTTAACAATATATATTAACGATTTAGACGAGGGAATTAAATGTAACATCTCTAAGTTTGTGGATGACACAAAGCTGGGTGTCAGTGTGAGCTACGAGGAGGATGCTATGAGTCTGCAGGGTGCCTTGGATATGTTGGGCGAGTGGGCAGAAGCATGGCAGATGTAGTATAATGTGGATAAATGTGAGGTTATCCACTTTGGTGGCAAGAACAGTAAGGCAGATTATTATCTGAATTGTGTCAGATTAGGAAAAAGGGGAGGTGCAACGAGACCTGGGTGTGCTTGTACATCAGTCACTGAAAGGAAGCATGCAGGTACAGCAGGCAGTGAAGAAAGCTAATGGCATGTTGTCCTTCATTGCGAGGATTTGAGTTTAGGAACAAGGAGGTCCTACTGTAGTTGTACAGGGCCCTGGTGAGACCGCACCTAGTGTATTGTGTGCAATTTTGGTCTCCTAATTTGAGGAAAGACATTATTGCTATTGAGGGAGTGCAGCGTAGGTTCATCAGGTTAATTTCCAGGATGGCAGGACTGACATATGATGAAAGAATGGGTCGACTGGGTGTACTCACTGGAATTTAGAAAGATGAGTGGAGATCTCATAGAAACATATAATATTTTTAAAGGATTGGACAGGCTAGATGCAGGAAAAATGCTCCTATTGTTGGGGGAGTCCAGTACCAGGGGTCACTGTTCAGAAATAAGGGATAGGGCATTTAGGAGTTAGATAAGGAAAAACCTTTTCACCCAGAGAGTTGTGAATCTGTGGAATTCTCTGCCACAGAAGGCAGTGGAAGCCAATTCACTGGATGTTTTCAAGAGGGAGTTAGATTTAGTTCTTAGGGCTAGAGGAATCAAGGTAAAAGGGGAAAAAGCAAGATGGGGTACTGATTTTAGATGATCAGCCATAATCATATTGAATGGCAGTGTTCGCTCGAAGGGCCGAATGGCCTACTCCTGCACCTATTTTTCTATGTTTTTATGTCAGACAGCATCTCTGAGAAAAGGAATAGGTGACGTTTCTGGTGGAGACCCTTCTTCAGTCTGAAGAATGGTTTTGACCCGAACGTTCACCTATTCCTTTTCTCAGAGATGCTGCCTGACCGGCTGAGTTACTCCAGCTTTTTGTGTCTATCTTTGGCATGAGAGAGACTTGGTCATTCATTGGATTTTCCTGACATCTGCCAAGCTTTGACCCACTAAACAATTTTTAAAATAAATTTCACCCAAGAAAGGAGTGCAGTGAACTGTTTGGAGTGACCATTCAGAAGCAAGCAGGTTTGGTGTATGTTGAGGTTCAAAGGCTCACACCGACACAGCAAAAAAAAATGAATGGCTGGGAGTTGTATAACAGGTGGGTCACAGATGTGTGTTTGTCTGATGGGTTTGTATTGTACCCAGCTGAGGGTGAATATAGGGACAGGCATGAATTGTTCCAAAGTAATTGGCAGTGGTGAATGTGAAGGGAGGAAGTATATCAGAAGAGATGCTTGCAAGTTAAGTATTCTTCTTCTTCTTGCGTATGGCATGCACAGCCTAAAGTTGTAGGACAACTTGTTCTATTTGATCTTATTTGATTGTGCATGCTGGACTGATTGCATTTGTCGAAACAGAGTGGACCACTTGAAGGTTGCAATCTTCCACCCCACAAGTTAAGTCAATGCAATCGAATAAGCTGTAAAAGGCAAAGGTTCTGTGCTAAAAGGTTGGAATAAATATCAAATGCATAAATATTTATAGTTGCATCTTAAATATATAATGAAACTTTAGAATTTAATTCTGGGGGGATCAGTGAATGGCAATCTGTATGATGTGTAATTTGGAGCAGAAACTGCAGGTGGTGGTGTTTCCATGTAGCTGCTGGCCTAGTCCTTCTTGGTGGTAGGAGTTACAGGTTTAGGAATCTATCGGAGTAACCTCACCGAGTAACTGCAGCTCAGATTTCAGATGGTAACTGGAGGATGGATTGAATGTTTGAGCAGTGGATAAGATACCAATGAAACTCTGTACTTGGATAGCATCAAGCTTCACGAGTCTTAAAGCCAGGTGTAGCGGCCCCTGCTGGCGCACGCAGATATCGAACCCGGCGTTCGGAAGCCGCGGTCACATGATTGGGGAGGGGCTGCTTGTTTTTGCGTGGCAGTTCAGCGCTGACCACCGTTGTGGTCAGACGTGTCTAGAGAACCTGTTAACTGAGAAGTGATTTACTGCAATAAAGATCGTTAAGAAAACTCAGTTGTCGTTCTTGTGACCGCCAAATTGGTGACCCCGACCTGTCTAGCCGTCGTTAGACAAGCAGATCATGCAGGAGGATTACGTTCCCGCAGAATCGGCCGGCACGCGGCAGAGCTCACTGGGCTTCAAATTGCCATCGTTTTGGCCCGATCAACCTCAGGTGTGGTTCGCCCATGTTGAGGCACAGTTTCACCTCCATCATATCATAGCAGATGATACCCTGTACTTCCATGTGGTGGGGGCTTTGCCACAAGACTGTGCCTCGAGGCTGTTGCCTTACATCAGGGACCCGCCGGCCATCGCCAAAAACGTAGGGTTGAAGGCCCTGCTGCTCCACACTTTCAGTCTCAGTCTTAGAGACAGGGCAGCGAAACTGATGCACATGTACAGTGTCGGCGATCGGCGGCCATCCACCATCATGGCGAAGATGTTAGCCCTGATGGATGGGCACTGCCCATGTCTGCTCTTCGAACAGGCGTTCCTGGAGCGGACGCCTGACGAAGTCCAACTGTTGCTTGCCGGAGCGGATTTCAGCGACCCCCAACAGCTCGCGGAGAGAGCCGACGAATTGTGGGCACACAGACGGCGGGACGTGTGTGCTTTCACCAGCCCCCTGGTCATGGTGCGGGTGCAACTGAGACGACATCGGGAGGAAGAAGAAGCCCAGTCCAGCGCTGAAGAAGCATCGCCGCAGCCGGTGGTCTACAGCCGACGTCGCTGGTGCTACTACCATCAGCGCTATGGACCCGAAGCTCGAAGATGCCGGAGCCCCTGCTCATACCAGGGAAATGCCTCGGCCGATGGTCCATAGAGGCGAACGCGATCGGCCCAAAGGAACGCCTCTACGTCCGCGATCGCCATTCCGGCCACCATTTCGTGGTGGACTCCGGTGCCATTGCCAGCATCCTGCCTCCGAGCGCCCGAGATACTTGCGTCGGTAAGGTAGGACCCGTCCTTTTGGCTGTTAATGGGAGAGACATTCGCACTTACGGTACGCGGACCCTGGACTTAAATTTCTACTCCCGCCCATACAGGTGGAAGTTTACCGTTGCTGACGTCGCCCAACCGATCCTGAGGGCAGATTTGTTGCGTGCGTTCTCCTTGTTAGTCGATGTGCGAGGCGGGCGCATGGTTCCAGTGTCGGACCTGTGCCCTGCCAAGCCACGTAATCTGTCCACGCCCCTACGGCAACTCGAAGAGGTAGCTGAGATCCAGCAACCTTTCGCAGCCCTGCTCGCCGACTTCCCCGGGTTGCTCACGCCCCGGTTCGACGGGGCCGTGCCCCGTCATGGCGTGGTCCCCCACATTCCCGCCAAGGGCCCACCGGTTCACGTCCGCGCGTGCCGCCTCCCGCCCGATAAACTGCGCATCGCACGAGACGTGTTCCAGCTTACGGAGGACATGGGGATTGTCCGGCGGTCGGATAGCCCTTGGGCTTCCCCGTTACACACGGTGCCCAAAGCGTCCGGGGGTTGGTGACCTTGCGGTGATTACAGGCGTCTTAACATCGTAACCATGGCAGATCGGTACTCAGTCCCGAACATCCAAGATTTCTGGGCTCATCTGGAGGGCGCTACCTTCTTCTAGAAGGTCGACCTTATTCGTGGGTATAAATCAAATTCCGGTCCATTCCGACGATGTCCCAAAGACGGCCACCATCACCCCTTTCGGCTCAGAATGCCTTTTGGCCTGACGAACGCTGCTCAGGCATTCCAAAGGTTAATGGATCAGGTCGGTCGGTGTTTGCCATTCATATTCATCTACCTCGATGATATTCTGGTGGCCAGCAGCTCGCAGGCAGAGCACGTCAAGCACCTCCGCCTGCTTTTCGACGGTTTGGTGATCAACCCTGCAAAGTGCCAGTTCGGATTGCGTTCCATTTCTTTCTTGGGTCACAGCATTACCTGCCATGGCGCACAGCCGCTGCCCGAGAAGGTCGACGCTATCCGTCGCTTCCCCAGGCCCCTATCTGTCAAGGGCCTGCAGGAGTTCATCGGGATAGTTAATTTCTACCACCGATTCGTCCCGTCAGCAGCCGCCATCATGCGGCCGTTGTTCCAATGGCAATAAGCCTAAGGACCTGGTCTGGTCCAAGGAGGCGGAGAAGGCATTCGAGGGAGCTAAGTCCGCATTGGCCAACGCCACTATGCTGGAACACCCCAGGGCGTCACCCCAAACGGCCCTCACTGTGGACGCCTCCGACGTCGTGGTAGGCTCCGTCCTCAAACAACAAGTAGGTAGTCGCTGGGTGCCGCTGCCATTTGTCAGCAGGCAGCTGCGAACCCCCGAGGTTAAGTATAGCGTTTTCGACCGGGAACTCCTCTGCTCTACCTAGCGATCCGCCACCCGTTATTTACTGGAGGGGCGCACGTTTACCGCATATACCGACCACAATCCACTCACGTTCGCTTTGACCAAGGTGTCCGATCCCTGGTCCGTTCAGGGTGCTGAGGACTGGTACCTCGACGTTTACGTTGGACATGGGTGGCAAGGAGGAGTTCTTCTCCGTGAGCTGCCTTAAGCCAGCACACATCGACGAGGATAGCCCGGTGACAGCGTAGAGGACGTCCACCAGCCGTTTTGCCGCCCTCTGCACCTGTTACCCCCGGTTATGTTTCTCCGGTCCCCTTTGTTACGGCCGTCCCTCGTTCGCGTGTTTCGCGTCCCTCGGTTCTGTTTTGCTGGCCCCTACTGTTACGCTCGCCCCGCGACCTTGGACTGCGCGTTCCAGTCGAACCGTCCGGTTACCCGTGCGTTTCCGTACCGCGGTCACGTGATTCGGGAGGGGCTGCTTGTCATTGTCGTTCTTGAGACCGCCAAACAGGATACATTCAGAGAAGCACTCTGAGAAGGATCCACATTCCCAAATACACAGTAAGGCATTGCAAATCTGAATGATTTTATCCAAATCCTTGACAGAATAATTTAATCCGTTTTAACTTGTAAATTAATTGTAACTCTCTGGTTCCTGAATCAGCAGATATGGGTCTAAGCCCAACGTAAGGTTTTGAGCCTTCAATCTAGTTTGGTATTTCAGTGCATCATTTAAACATTTCCCTCTTGTCAAAACTACTGCTCACTGAATGAACCATCAAAGTTAGTCCTTTTCCACTTGTTCAGATGGATGAAGAAAACATAATGTAGAAAAGCACAATTAAAAAGGAGCATCTGGTTCTGTAACATTGTTGTTTAGAAACCTGAATTGCCAAAAGGTTGAATTGTAATTAAAGTTTACAACATATATTTATGCAGAGCTATGCTTCAGCAGAAGTGGTATGATATGAGGAAGAATATTATCCAGCAACTGTGCAGAGAGCCAAGAAATAATGGAGATGAATTTCTGTATATGGTGGTCAGGTCTGGATCAGAAACAATGATGGTAGGTGATGGAAGGACTATTGAAAGGGAGAGTGGGGGGGGGGGGGGAGAGTTTAATTTAATTTTGGTAAGATTAAGTTCTTATTGTATTGCATTCATAGGAAAAGGAGAAAAGAGAAACTTAACTGAAGTAATTTATTATCACAGCCCTATGAGGAATTAATTAATTTTATCTGAATTAATCAAATTTGGCAAGGAATAATTTACAGATTAAAATGGTGCGGTTAGGGAAATTCATTCATTTAGATTAAATGAGATAAAATCTTTGAGAGATTAATTTATTTAGGTAATTCTACTTGAACATCATATCAAATTAATTTATTACTGCGATCAAATCAAACATTGTGTGGGGTTAACTCATCATGCGTTTGGTTTAGGAACCATGATTTTGCCCTTGTAATGAGGAAATAATGTCAATTTATGCCCAAATTAAAATGATTTGTGCTTTTATATAGTAGTGATTTGGGTAGCACAGTGGTGCAAGTTAGTGGAACGTAGAGTCATAGAGTACAGCACAGAAACGGGCCTTTGGTTCAACTTGCCAATGCCGACCAAGGTGCCCCATCGACAATAGTCCCTCCTGCCCATGTTTGACCCATATCCCTCTAATCCTTTCCTATCCATGTACCTATCCAAATGTCTTTTAAATGTTGTTATAGTACCTGCCTCAACTACCTCCTCTGGCAGCTCATCACATATGCCTATCACCCTTTGTGTGAAAAAGTCACCCCTCAGGTTCATATTAAATCTTTCCATCTCACCTTAAATTTTGTCTTCTGGTTCTTGATTCCCATACTCTGGGAAAAGACTCTGTGCGTTCACCCTATCTATTCTCATAATCTTATACAGGATCTTATACAGGGATTGGACACGTTAGAGGCAGGAAACATGTTCCCGATGTTGGGGGAGTCCAGAACCAGGGGCCACAGTTTAAGAATAAGGAGTAAGCCATTTAGAACGGAGACAAGGAAACACTTTTTCTCACAGAGAGTTGTGAGTCTGTGGAATTCTCTGCCTCAGAGTGCGGTGAAGGCAGGTTCTCTGGATCCTTTCAAGAGAGAGCTAGATAGGGCTCTTAAAAATAGCGGAGTCGGGGGATATGGGGAGAAGGCAGGAACGGGGTACTGATTGGGGATGATCAGCCATGATCACTTTGAATGGCGGTGCTGGCTAGAAGGGACGAATGGCCTACTCCTGCACCTATTGTCTATTGTCTATTGTCTATTGTCTATTGTCTATCACTAAGAAAAGAACTGAAAATGAAGGAACCAAATTTAACTTTTCAGATTGAAGTCCCTTCACCTGTGTGTTCTGAAAAAAGGACTTCAATCTGAAAAGTTAAACCTGGTTCCTTCATTTTCTGTTCGTTTCTTAGTGATCCTGTATAAAATTATAAGGAGAATGGATAGGGTGAATGCACAGAGTCTTTTCCCAGAGTATGGGAATGCCAGAGTATGGGAACTCTATTTTCTCCTCCCATAGATGCAACCTGATTTCCACCATTTTCAGTTTTTAATATTTTATATTCAACAGTTTGCATTTTTTTGTTTGATTTACTACTTGTCCATTTGCTGCTTGAAAGATCCAGCTACTAGTGTTCATTCCTGAACTCCAGTTCTATCTGTGTGGAATTTATTTGTTCTCTCCGTGACCATGTGAGCTTACTCCCGGTGCCCCATTTTCCTCCCACACCGCAGACATTCTGATTGCAAGTTAATTGTCCACTGTGAACTGCCTTGAGTGTATAGGTGAGTGATGGAATCTGGGAGGAGATGAAGTAAATGTTGGAAAAATAGTAAGGAAAGAGTGTAGATTCATACAAAATGTGTAGGAAGGAACTGCAGATACTGGTTTACATCTAAAATAGACGCAAAATGTTTGAGTAACTCGGCGGGTCAAGTGTCTTGGTCAGTGTGAACTTAATGGGTGCAGTACTGTTTCTAAACTGTACAAGTCTTTGAATCTATGTTTCCATCAGCCCACTGTCCTTGAACTTTGAGCTGGTAGAGGCAGCAGGTTTTGGAACTGTTCTTGATGATGCATTGATTAGCTGCTGTTGACGATAGCAGACCATTCAGCTATGATGTGACCATAATGGTAGAAGTATATATTTCAGATGATGAATGGTGTATCAACTAAGCTTGCTGTTTTGTATCAAATTGTGTTGACCTTATTAAAGTGCTTTTTAAAAATTTCACTCTTTCAAAATGTTTCTTCTTCCTTTGCTTAATATCAATTCCTATGTAATTCTGCTCCTGCGAAACATCTTCAGATATGTTTCTGGACGAAGATGCCATAAAAAGATTACATGGTTGCTGATTTACCTGAAGAGGAGGTTCTGGTGAGCAAGACCACAACCTGTCCAGTTCTGTGAATTCATGAGCTATTGAGCAATTTATTCATCCTGACGGTAGTTTATCTTCATTTATTAAAACATGAATGACTTGGTTCTCATGAAGAATCTTCAACCTCAGATGTTAGCTCCAGATATAAAGCTTGAACATTCAGTTCTTTCAGTTTTTCTGTTTTGACGTTGGATTTTACGAAACCCATTTATAAGAACATGGATAAACACAGATCAGTAAAAGAAACATTCAGTAGCCAAACTTCCCAATCCTACTGATCATACACAATTTCCGCTTCTTCACATTCCCGAATGGAATGCTCTATATAAGTACAATTCGGCTGTTAAAGGCGAGAGAAGAAACTACAAAATATCTCTCCCTATTTGTATTTCTTATATCTGATCAGCTGCACTCCAAAGCTGGTATAGGAAAGTAGAATCAATAAAATTATTTGATTTGTTGGAAGCATAAATTGCAGATTTCTGAACGAACACGGGGGCACTCTCAAGCATTCTGAATCGCATGCATCAAATGTGAAACAAAGTAGAAAATTAGTCCAAGGTGCAGCCCTTCTGTATCGCAGGTTCAGTGTGTAATCAAGGATATTTCTACTCATATATGAGGGGAACAGACATTCGACTGCCACCCTTCCCTCCTCCTCCAACCCCCACATGCAGACCCACACAGCGAGTGTCTAACAAACTGGAGCCATAAGGATTATAAGCCTGTCTAGCTGGTTGCCTGAGAGGTAAATTGGTCAGTTATTTTGATTGAGAACACATCTCTGAAGCAAACAGAAATGTTTCTGAGGAAAGATGAAAGTCTGTATTATGCCCCCAAGCTGTACCGCTTGCAGAGGAATGTTAAGAGGTGTCAAATTGACCAAGAAAATTTGGTTCTCATCAAATGTTTTGAAATTTGATCATCATAGATCTGACTTGTGCTGTCTGGTGGCTGATGTCTTGAATGGACTCAGGAGAGAGTTAATCCTGATGAATTATACATTAAGATATGATGCAAAAAGGTTTATTGAGGTGGATTTGAGAATTGAAAAGAAAGAGAGAGAAAGATCAAATCTGAATCAAAACATGCTATAAGAGGGATGGTTGCTGTAAAACAACTCGGGTTAGAAACACAAGCTAATTGATTAACAATATTTTCATCAGACTATGTGACTAGGCTGTATTGAAAAATATTCAGTAGATACTCATAAGGAATCCATCACCAATTTTCATTAGCATGACCAATATTTAACTTGTATTTAATTTAGAGATACAGCACGGAAACAGGCCTTTCGGCCCACCGGGTCGGCCCCGGCCAGCGATCCCCACAGATTAACACCATCCTACACCCACTAGGGATAATTTTTACATTTAGCAAGCCTATTAACCTATAAACCTGTACGTCTTTGGATTGTGGGAGGAAACCAAAGATCTTGGAGAAAACCCATGTAGGTCACGGGGAGAACGTACAAACTCCGTACAGACAGCACCCATAGTCGGGATCGAACCCGGGTCTCTGGCGCTGCATTCACTGTAAGGCAACAACTCTACCGCTGAGCCACCGACCAGTATTTCTTCAAAATAAAAGGAAAAAGGAACCCATTTCTTAATCTTCCATATTTTATATTGTCAAAGAAGGAGGCCATTCAGTCCAAACGTCTATGCTGATATTCAAAACATTCCCAGCAATCCAATTCCGCAGTTATTGCTCTGTAATGTTACCCCTCACATGCCCATCAACTCCACCAATCTTCCCACAGACACCAAGGATAATGTACAGTAGCCAATTAGCCTAATAAGCAGCTCTTCTTTCAGATATGGGCAGGCAGCACGGTGGTGCAGCGGTAGAGTTCATGCTTACGGCGCTTGCAGCATCGGAGACCCAGGTTCGATCCCGACTACGGAGTTTGTACTTTCTCCCCGTGACCTGCATGGGTTTTCTCCAAGATCTTCGGTTTCCTACCACACTCCAAAGACGTACAGGTTTGTAGGTTAAGTGGCTTGGTAAATGTAAAAATTATCCTTAGTGTGTGTAGGATAGTGTTAATATACAGGGATCGCTGGTCAGTGCGGACTCGGTGGGCCGAAGGGCCTGTTTCCGCACTGTATCTCTAAACTAAACTAAACTAAACTAAATTAAATTGGAGC